>VXAX01006121.1:345677-369742 GCA_013399835.1 Leptocoma aspasia | reverse complement strand
GGAGGGACCCCGCGTGGGGGGGATGCTCGGGGGTCGGGGGTCGGGCCGCACCGTGGCTCCGGCCCCGAGTTTCGGGAGTTTCCTGTGGTTGGGAGCGGCCGGCGGGAGGGGTCCCGGGTGGGGTCCCCCCCGTTCGCAGCGGCAAAGCGCTCCGGGGAGCGGAACCCAGCCGGGAGGGGGGCGTGACTCTGTGGGGGTCCCACGGCACCTCCAGTCCCGGAACAGCCCGGCGTGTCCCCGTGTGGGACCTCCCGGTGCTCCCTGGGGGCTCCCTGGGGGCTGGGGGGCCTTTGGGTTCTGTGCCCGAGCAAGGGACCGAGGGGAGCCGCGTGAAAGCCCCCCGGAGCTCTGGTCATAACAGGGTGTAGTGGATAAATCAGTTATAATTAATTAATTAATTAGTCAAGCATTAGGATTTTTCTTGCGAGCAGCTGTGTAGGAAGGGAAGGGTGACCGGGGGGACAGGGGCAGCCCAGAGCCTGCCCTGCACTGGACTGGAGCCTGACCCCCAGCCCAGGTCCAAAGCCTACAGCCCCATCAGCCTCCTGTGCCCCACACCACGGTCCTGTGTCCCATGCCACACTGTTCCCCACCCCACGCTCCCAGGCTCACCTTGGTCACTCCTCTAGCCCGGGTCTGAACTGGCCCCACCGAGCTGTGGGTCCAAGTGGTTCCCACACGGCACAGCTGGATCCGGTGGGTGCTCAGGCTGGCCACGGGATTAAACAAATTCATCTTGGGTTGGAGGCAGGCTGCAGGCATGGCTCTCACAGGGACCCTGAGAGGTCACTGGGAGGCACCAGCCTCAGCGTCCTCCTTGGAGGTCCCAGGTGCCCAGTCCCTGGCTGGCCATGGGGAGCAGCAGCTGGCCGGGCTGTGACCGTGCCCTGCTCCCACCCTGGGTGACAAATCCCCGCTGCAGAACCAGCTGTGGAACAGGGACGTCCCCCTCACCCAGGCCCAGCTCCTCTCCTGCAAGCTGCTCTGCATCAGTGCCCTCTTTATGGGTCACACTGTGTCCCTCCAAAACGGGAAACAGGAGCTGAAGCTCTGCTGCACCCCAGGACACATTCCCACCCAAACCTGGGGGGTGACTCCTAGGGTCAGACATGGGGCCCTGCAGCAGTGGGAGTGGAGCATCTCCAGTGGTGTGGGTCGTGTTGGCATTTTGGGCTTGGTTTAATCCCCGAGAAAATGTTTGTTTTGGACGGTTTTATTGGGCCATTTTAGTTTATCAACTAGTTTGGGAATCGTGGTGTGGAGAGGGAGGAGCACAGGCACTGTCCAGCTTTGCTCTGCAGCTGGGAATACTGAGGAACCCACAAAGCAGGGGGTTTGTACCGCCAGGAACGTGCCAGCATCACAACCCATGACAGAGGGGCTGCCTGCACTCCTTTATTTTACAGTTACTCCTTGTGGAGAAGTCAGCTCCAGCTCAGCCTCTGCTCGAGCCCAGTCTCTGGGCATGTCCCCGGCGTCTGCCAGGCCAGAGCCAGTGTGGGGACGAGGGGTAGCCTTGTGTCAAGGGGGCTTCCTGCTGGGTTTGTTGGCCTCTGCCACCCGCTCCCAGATTTGGCTTCCCAAGCCCCATCCCATCCCTGGCTGATAGAGTCCACCTGTCTGGGCTCAGGTGCCAGCTCCTGGAATGCCCCAAATACCTGTTCAGGGCACAGGTGCCAGGGAGGTGGCACGGTGGGGCTGGAAGGATGCTGCAGGATGGCCGGGGTGACGTGCCAGCAGTGCCCAGTGCCATCCTTTGCGCTGCCTCTGGCAGCACATGGCAGAATGAGGCATGGTCCCTGCTGAGCCCTTCCCAAAGGGCTTGGCCTTGGGGACAGAGACCGTGATCGGTGACAAGTGTTCTCCCTTTGTTCCTCTGTCCCACATTTCCCCCAGCCCCGTGCACACCCTCCTCCTCCTCCTCCCTCATCCTGGCAAGTTGCTGCAGGTCACAGTGGGGTTGGTGTGGGAGAAGACCTGGCACAGCCCGTGCCCAGCATTTCCCTCAGTCCCAGTTTCTGCCCAAACCACGGTGAAACGTGTCACGTCGGTCGGGAGGGAGGGAGGTGCTCCTGCTGAGCTGTGCAGGAAGGTGTGTGTGTGTGTTTGGGGTCTGCACCTGGACACCAGGGAGGCTGCTCTGCTCGCCTGGCTGCAGCTTCAGCACAGCAACAGGGCTCTCCCCACTAAGGGAACAAGCAATGATGAACTCTCTTTCCCAAACTTTAAATTAAAGGGGAGAAACATGTTTTTGACTTTCCCTGGCCTTTCCTTGCAGCTGTCCATCTGTCGTTTGAGTGACAGTCGAGTATTTCTAATGAAAATTAACAGGAATGATGTGTCAGCACCTGTGGGTGGCTCTGCAGTGTCCCTGTGGTGTCACCTCCTGGGCCTCAGAGTGTTTGGACAATGTTCCCTGCAAAGTCTCACAGTTTTAGTTAAAGGAGAAGTGACCAGTGTCTGGGTGTTCTGTTGTGCAAAGCAAAGACAAACTTGCAGAAAGTTCACGTGAATCTTCTCCAGATTGGCCCCAGGGATAACCCAGGGATAATGGGGTGCTGGGGAGCACCATGGCTGTGGGAGGCAGGGAGGGCTGGTAGGACAGGGAACGTCTTGTGGCCCTGGAGATTCAACACCAGGCTGCTCCAAGCCCCATCCTACTGCACCTTGAACTCTTCAGGGATGGGACAGCCACAGCTTCTCTGGGCAACCTGTGACAATTCCTGCCCTCTGTCAGTCCGGTGCCATTCTGCCTGGCACTGCAGGCCCTTGTCCAAAGTCCCTCTCCAGCTCTCTTGGAACCCCTTTAGGCGCTGGAAGGAGCCCTGAGGTGTCTCCTGGGCAGAGGCTGGCACAGGCAGGGCTTGGCAGAGAGCAGACCCAGCCGGCCGCTCCGGGCCACGTCCGCTCGGGAAGAGCGGGCAGGGGGAGGAAGCAGCTCGCAGCCCTGCCCATTGTTTTACTTCCACTTCTCCTCCGTGGGGACCTGCCTGCGTGCCTGGCCGTGCACACCCCGACTGTGTGTGCTCAGGAGCTGCGGAGCAGGAATTTCCTGGGGACTGTGGGTGGGAGCCAGGATGGGATGGTGAGGGGCTGCTCGTGCTCTGCCAGAGCCCTCGCTGTCCAGTCGGCCCCACAGCAGGGCCAAGGTCCCTCCTGGGCACAGCTGGGACTGGCCCCCAGCCATCAGAGCCACACCAGGCTGGAGCCCGCATCCTGCCCATGCTGGGGGTGACCTGGAGAAGGAGAAGGGGAAGAAAGGACAGCAGAGCTTCCAGAGGAAGAGTGCTCACCACTGCCTCTAAATTTATCCTTCCTGTTCCTCAGCAGCAGCACTGTCTCTTGCCCATTCTCTGTGCTGTCAGGCCATTCTCCCCTCTCTGCCTCTCTCCTGGCACCCTGTCCCTCACCATGTTATCCCGGTTTAACCAGCTCTGTCTCTCCCCTTCTTCTGCTTTCATGTTTTAATCCTGGTGTGCTCCCTGGCTGCTTTTCCCTTCCCTCACCTCCAGTCTGTTCCCACACCCACCATCCCAGGGCGCTCCCCGTGTTCTGCAGCACCGGCCCCTGGCTTGGGGGTTAAACTGGGGGCTGGCCCATTGCCAGTTCCTCTGGGCTCAGGACTGGGGATCCATGAGCAGGCTGGAGAACAGGGGCGGGAAGTTTCCCTTTGTCCAGCCCATGATGGGCTGCTCTGGAGGGAGAGGAGAACTTCTCCTTGGAACCACGGGATCATTTTGGTTTGACAGGACCTTTGAGGTCACAGAAGCCTCAGGGCAGCCTGGCCTGGTCGTGCCAACCTCCCCAAGAGATGCTGCACATGACCAGGTGGATCAGGGACATCTGGGCTGGCCAGGAGGATCAAGGATGCCCAGGACCAGCCTGGCTGGTGGCTGCTGTTGGGAAGAATTGTTTTTGTGGTTAGGATGGATGTTCCAGGGAGCTGCTTCCCTTCCCAGTCAATCCACAGGGATTGTGAGGGTCACCTTCCTCACAAAGGACTTTCTACTCTGAGTCCTGACCCCTCTGCCATCCAAAATGTAGGCATCTTAAGCTCCCAGCTCAAACACCTCCCTGCTCCGTGCCAGTCAATTCTTTGTTCATTTATTGAACCAGCTGAGAGTCGCCCTTGCCAGGCACAGACTGACCTGCCCTCCTGGCTCTGCCCTGGGCTTTGCTCCAGAGCCATCACTTTGTCCTTGCCTGTGCACAAAGTCACCAGCCCTA
Organism: Leptocoma aspasia; assembly: GCA_013399835.1. Taxonomy (NCBI): domain Eukaryota; kingdom Metazoa; phylum Chordata; class Aves; order Passeriformes; family Nectariniidae; genus Leptocoma; species Leptocoma aspasia. The sequence goes on along the minus strand of VXAX01006121.1, from coordinate 365,515 downwards.
GAAGTGTTCAAATGCTGTGTGGACGTGGCACCTGGGGACATGTTTTAGTGGTGGCCTTGGCAGTGCTGGGGAGTGGTTGGACGCCATGACCTCAGAGGGTTTTTCAGCCCTAGTGACTCCATGATTCCATGATTCCAGCCCCAGCTCACACGTGCCCGTGGCTGAGGGGGCTCCAGCTCACGGGGAGCTAATGCCCCTCAGAGGAGCTCTGACCTCAGGCCAGGAGTGCCCTCTGGAGAAAAAAGGCTTTCCCAGAGGCAAACTGTAGGCAGAGCTGGACGAGTCCCCTCTGTCAGAGCGCTGAGTCTCTGCTGAATCCCCTCCATCCATGCCCTCCATCCATCCCCCTCTGCCTTGGCCACCCTGCAGAGCCCGGCTGGGCCATCCCTGAGCTCGCCTGCCGAGAGCTAGCCCTGATTTATGGGGGCTCCAGTGGTTTGGTTTGGCTTTGTGATCATCAACAAGGGACACAGAGAAGGAAACTATTTCAACAGCTGAATACTGTGTGTGTTTATGGGACTTTCTGGCCATGAGAAGGAAGGGCACAAAGTACAGGGGTTGTAGATTGGGATGAGAACAGGGAGGGCAAGTGGTACAGACCCCAGGGTGAGCCAGAGCTGCCAGAATCAAGGCAGAGACAGCCCAGCCCCACAGAGACCTAGGGAAATGTTAATTAGGATGAGTAAATTGTGCAAATATCCCCACCCTCCCACTCACAAGTGGGATTTGCCCACTGCATCTCCCTGTGTCACCCAACCAGCCCTGTCCGAGCCCTTTATGCCAGGCAGGTGACCCATCCCCCAGTGCCCAGGGCAGCTCCCAGGCCAGGTGCACCCAGCATTGGCTCTGTTTTCAGGAATGGGCCAGGCAGGAGCTGCGGGGCCCTGGGCATTGCTCCTGGCGTGCCGGGTTGTGTCCGTGTCACCTGTCCAGCCACTGACACACTCCGGACAGCAGCACCAGACCCCATTCCTTCAACTCCTTTCCCAAAGATAAATATGTGTATTTCTGTGTAAAATCCTGGCCTCTGCCCAGAGCCAGGAGCACTGCAGGAGCTTTCACAGCACGATGACACACAAGAGCACAGGTGCAATGAGCAGGAATTGCGTTTCACCGTGGCCCTGTGACCTGGCAGCAGCGTGCAGCCACCGTGGCACCCCAGAGCAGACACCTCTGCCTTCCCCCCAGGAAAAGCAGCCCCGTCCTCTGCCTCTGGATCTCGAGGGCATTGCCCTACAGACAGGCTGGTGCTGTGGGGGCAGCAGGCACAGCTGGCTTTGGGCCATGTGGGGATGTGTGTCTTCCACACCTGGCTTGGGTCAGTCCTGAGCTGGGAATTCATGAACTGCCACCAGCAGGGACCTTGGTCCGGTGCCTCCTGCTCCTTCTGTCCAGCCCAGCCTCCCAAACACTCGTCCCTGACCCGCTCAGCTGTGCAGAAAAGGATCCCAAACGTTCCCCACCTTGGGGATCTGAAAGTAGAAGTGGTATTGGCAGCTGTGCAGCTGGGTTTGTTCCTCTAATGGTGTAACACATCTAAGAGCCTTGTCGTTGGAAAACTGGGATGGGACATTCCCAGGTGGCCTGGTCCTGTGCCTGGTGTGGGTGGAAGGGGGCTCAGTGCTCCCCAGTTCCTGCCCATACCTCTTCCTGCCATAGCTCCGTGTCTCTCCCCTGGGTTCTCCTTGGGTCTGTAGGAAATGGCACTCCCCTCTTTGGGACTGGGCTGTGTGGGCTGAGCTCCACAGCTGCTTCCTCATGCCAGGGGTGATTCCTGAGCCACAGAGCTGCTGTCCCCCATGCTTGTCCAGCTGTGCCTCACTTGCTGGGACCTTCCCCATCACTGAGGTAAGCCACAGCTGCTGGTGCTGTGCTCAGGGGTGTCCCGGGGGCTGTGGCACACAGGGGCAGTTTCTCCAAGGCAGAACAGCCTCAGAATGTGGAGGTGAGGGCGCAGACACAGCACAAAGTGTCCCCTGCCCTGCAGCCCCGTGCCTTCCCGGCACAGCCCTCCCCAGCCGGCGGGCTGCAGGGCCTGCAGACACACACGTGGGAGATTACTCGGTTCAGTATTAATTATCACGCTCAAATTAGAGCCCCTCAGCTATGATTAACTTATTACCAGCCCTGCAGCGGGGACAGCAGATGCGGGGATGGTGGCAGAGCACAGCAATGTGCCCGGGACACCACGTCCCTGTGGGGAGCGGGCAGCCCCAGCTCTGCAGGACCCCCCTGCCTGGGGTAAGCTGCAGGAGAGCAGTGGGGAGCTGTTTGTGCCTGGGCTGGGCCGTGCTGAGGTCCCCTGTGTGCCTCGGGGCTGGTGGAGGGGTGTGAGGGGTGTGAGGGGTGACAGCTGCCCGGGTGCAGGGCTCGGGAGTGTCCCCGGTGTTCAGCACGTGGGGACACTGAACCTGTCAGCACAGTCATGTGTGGTCTGGGCTGTTCAGCTTCTCACTGCCTTTGGCTCTGGCTGGACATTGCTGGTGCCATGAATGGAGCTGGGCTGGCCCTGTGTTTCCATTTCTCTGTCCTCGCAGTCCAGCACAGGACAGAGCCTGGGGGGACAGGGACAGGCGGCCCAGGAGCCACCGTCCTGCAGAATGGACGGGCTCCACACCTGGGCATATCAAAACTGGGCTAAACTTGTTCCCAAGCATAAGGGCAGCAATGCTCCTGAAAGTAACACCCCTAGGTGAGACCCTTCCCACTGTGGGGATCTTCCCTTGCACCTGAGCAGCTCTTCCACATCCCACCAGGCAGTCTGTTCCCTTTGGGGTGAGAGACATCTCCCGTTTGTACCCTTTTGGGTTGGTTTTCCCCTTTTACAGCCAGCTGGGTCGCACACACCAGGATTCCTGAGCTCCTCCTGCCTGTGTGTTGTCTCCTCAGACCTTTGGCCACATTTATGGCTCTGCCCCGAAGTCCCAGCAGTTTATCCCAGGCCTGGGGATGCTAAGCAGGAGCTGTGTCCAGCAGGAGTGATGCCACACGGGCTCAGGACATTCCTCTCACCCTCAGCCCGGGGCTGCTTTGGGGTGGGAGGGCATCACACCTGGGTCTCTACAGGACACCAGGGTGCCTGTTGCCTCTGTCCCAGAGGACCTGCTGTCCTGGTGGGCTCCATCCCCAGTGTTTTCCTCCCCCTGGGTGTCACCTCCCTTTGTCCCACACCCCAGCCCTGCTCTCCCCCTGCACCGTGGTTCATTTTGGGCTGTGTGGGCACTTTGGTCCCTCTGCACACACGAGGGTCTGTAAGCCCCCAGCACTGCTGAAGATGCTGAATGAACCAGGGCAGTGCTGGGACTCACAGACCCAGGAAAAAGCCCCGTTGGGTCTTTCCAGGAAAGGGTGGGTGCTGGTGGGTTTGGGACCTGCAGGGCAGAAAGGGCTGCAGCCACCCTTTGGCCTCTGCTCCCTGCAGGACCCAGCACAGCATCAGGCCCCTGGGTTTGCCTCTGCCACAGCCGTCCCTCATCTTCCCCTGCAAGGTCTGGGGGTTGACCCGAATTCACAGATTTGTTTGCTTGGAGTCTTTGCTCCTTCACTTTGCAGAGGAGCAGAGAGGTGGTGAAGGTAGTCTGGCCCAGCATTGCTGGGTCCCTTTTCCTCTCTGTCCCCATCTGCGTGTGTGAGTGCTGGGAATGGGTTTGTCAGCGCCTCGGCGCCTTTCAGGGTCCTCGCAAAGAGCAGATTTATTTTCTGCTATGCTGAGAATTAGCTCCCCTTTCTTCCTCTTCCCTCTGCCCCCGCTGGAAAGAGAGAGAATGCAGGGAAGAAGAAAGGATTTCCATCGCGGCGGTGATTGGCACAGCCCTGAATGAGAGGTCATTCCAGCCGGCTCTTTCTTTTCAGGGCCCTTTTTTCCTGCTCCCTGTATTCAGGCTGGCAGCATTCTTTCTTTTCAAAGCTCCTCTGTCTGTCTCTCTCTTCCCCCTCCTTTATTTTTCATCCCTTTTCTTTACTTTTGCTGTCTTTTCATTCTGTTTTTCTCCACCCCCTTGGGGCTCCATTTTTTTCTTTCCCTTTTCCTCTATTCAGTTCCTTTTTTTTCTTCTCGCATCTCTTTTGAAAAGCTCGGCTATTTTCGGAGAGGAAAGGGACTGTGCCGGGGAGAAGCCGTTACAGCAAGGAGGAACTTGAAAGTCCTTTCTTTCCCTGTTTATTTCATTTAAAAGCAAAAATTGTTTTCCAAGGCAGGCCGAGGGTTCTGTGTGGAGCCTTTGAAGCCGGGCTGGGACAGCAGCAGGGCTGGGGGCCCTCCCTGCTCCTGGCAGAGCCCGTTTCTTGCTGGTCCCAAAGCACTGACAGACCCCTGGAGCACCAGGGCTCTGGGCTCTGGCTGCCTTGGCTGGGGTGCTGCCAGAGGGGCCCAGGCAGCAGCAGCCCCTCTGCTCAGCTCACCCCACAGCTGTTTCCTGCTTTAAAGGCTCTTCCTGCCTCTGGGCTCAGGAGCAGCAGCGTTTTTAGGGGTGACGTGACCACAATCTCTAAAGGCAGGTGCTGGACCTCTCTGCTGCAGCACACACCTGCCTGCACGGGGGGGGAATGGAGGGGCCACGTCTGTTCCACGGGGGACTGGGGGACTCGTGCAGGGGGCCCGTGGGGACAGGTGGGATGTGCCAGGACAGAGCCAGGTGTGCAGGGAGTGCCTGGGTCAGTCACTGTGCTCAGACCCGAGGGACACGAGGTGCTGGGGCCCTTCCCAGGGGAATGACAGGAAGGGTCTCACACACATCCACAAGGCCACGGGGGTTCCAGTGGCTCTGAGGAAACCCCTCGCTCAGCAGGGCTCACTGTCACTGCTCCTGGTGCCACCAGAGCTCAGCTCGCTCTGTCACTGGTGCCCTGGTGCCACCAGAGCTCAGCTCGCTGTCACCATGGTGCCCTGGTGCCATGCTCTGGGAAGGGCTGTGAGGGCAGAAGGGTCAGAAGGAAGGTCAGGCCTGAAGCAGGATCAGTTTGCTGTGCCAGGGAGGAGATGTTGAGCCCTGTGGCAACAGGAGCTCCTTGGGAAGGCAGGTGGGGCCAAGAAGAATCCCCTTCCCAAAGCACTCCCTGCCTGGGCACCACTCTGGGCATGAACCATTGGTGGCTTTGGTGCAGCTTCAGTGGGGCTTTGGTGTGGTTTTGATGCAGCTTTGGTGAGGTTTTGGTGCAGTTTTGATGCACCTTTGACTGCCCACAGGGCACAGGTTTTCCACCCCCTGGCGAGAGCAGAATGCTGGCTCCAGCATTTGCTCTGGCTCAGCCCATACAGAGTTCCCTAAAGAGACCTGCCCAGAGCAGGGACAGTGCTGGTGGCCACGGGCTGGCTCCGTTGGGCTCCTGGCTGTGCCACAACACAGGAGTCCCGTGGAGGTGACCTCGAGTCAGAGCCAGGCTCCCTGCTCCTTCCACTGGCCCCAGAGCCCAGAGCAGCCTGCCTTCCTCCCATCTTCCCATTACCCCCATGCCCAAATGGATGCAATCAGGACTCTGGTTGTCAGGAAACAGCTTTTCCCCATGAATTTTAGCCTCCCCTTGTTTTGCTATAACATAGGATTTCAGGGTGATCTGTGGCACAGGAGCTGTTGACTTCTGTGCTGGCTGTGTTAGGATCATGGAGTGATGGAATCCCAGGTTTGGAGGGACCTCAGGGATCACCTGGTCCAGTCTTTTCTGGGAAAAGTCCAGATGGGACAGGAGGGGCTGGAGGTCAGGGCTGTCAGGTGCTGGAGAAGGGGTGGCAGGGCATTGTCACCCCGCTGTCCTCGGGCAAGAGGCACTTTGGGGCGTGGGCAGGGGTCCCGTGCCAGGTGTGTGGACTGCGGGAGGGGGGCCAGGCCCAGTGGTTAAGTAAATTTCTTTAAAGTGAGATTCAAATAATTGTAACCCTGAGATAGAGAAGGCATTGGAGGAGATGAAAAGGGAGAGAGAGAGAAAGGAAGCAAAGGACAGAGGTTCAGAATGGAGAGGGAGATTAGGAGAGAGATGAAAGAGAGAGGAGAAAGATAAGAGGGAGAGAGGGGACAGATCTCGGCGCGAGATGGGCGTTGCCAGGGAAACGGGAAGAATGAGGGAGCAACTGGAGGGATGGAGGAGCACAGGATCCTGGGGGTGGGGAGCGAGGGATGGAGGAACAGAGGGATGGAGGCTGGCAGGATGGAGGGGCAGGGGGACTGAGGAGCAGGGGGATGGAGGGACAGAGGAGCAGAGGGACAGAGCCTCGGTGTCAGAAGGAGGAAAAAGGGGATTTCCAGCAGAACAGGAAGCAGGAGTGGGATGTCACAGCTCAGCACAGGTGCCTGTGTGCTGGGAAGAGCATTTGGGATGGCAGCTCTGTCCCTCTGCAGTGAGCAGCACCGGCTGCTGTCCCTAGCCTGACCCTCTCGCCCCAGGTCCCACTGGTGGGTCCCATATCCCCGGGCAGATAATGGAGGAACCAGGCAGCTCTGTGCTCATCACACTTCTGTTCTGCAGCAATGGTAACCTCTGGTTATTTGAAAGCCATTCCCTTTTCCCTCCCAGTCAGAGTTTGCCAACAGCCATACATTTTCAAGGGGGTAGATATTTACCTCTGATCGATGGACACGGTGATCAGAGTGAGAATATCCCAGTTCTGTGGAATATTTTCAGAGGAAGTACCCCTGAGGAGGCTGGGGAGGGTTTGATGTGCTCTGATAACACCTTCTCCTCCATGACCCCTTTCTTCTCCCAGGGCCTCACTTTCCCCAACTTGGTTTTCCACCTGCTCTTATTAAGACGTTATCAACATCCCTCTGCGAATCCCAGGCTGTGTCCTTTGTTTTGGGAAGCCAGAGCCCCCAAAGGCTGTTCTTGTCCACCCAGAAGCACTTCAGTGACACGCGTGATGTCACGTCTGTCACCAGTTGGAGGTTGTGGCTCTCTGATCCACTGACAGTGGAGGTTTCTTTTTTCTGGAGAAGTTTTCCTTAAAAGAAAAGTTTTCTTTTAAAAATGTAGTTTGACAGTATCTAGTGTGGAGACACGGACTGAATTTAAACAGGTGTTTGTTTTCTGTGGCAGCAGCACCTGGCCCCCGTGGCTCCTGCCTGTTTCTCAGAGTTTTGGCTCATTTTTACAGCAGTTCGTCTGTATCAGGGTCAGGTCTGGGGCAAGAAATGCCAATTTCGGTTCTGCCACAGTGTGTGGAGCCACTCTGTGGGTCAGCCCCTGGCATGCACCACCAATACAGAGCCAGGGCAGTGCAGCCCAGATGACCCCCAAATCCTTGGGCTGGTGCAGGACAGACATGCTGGGTCAGGTTTAAGAATAATTTTAGTTGTGATTTTCAGGAAAACAACATTTTTCTGTTTGGAATCGTGGGGGGTTGAGCAGCTTTATGTGAAATCTGCAGGCAAGATGAAAGCCTGTTTCCCCCTTTATTAAATTTAAATGAAGGCTGCTTTTGAGAAAGAAAGGAAAATAAAATCAAAGGTTTTCTCACAAATATCAGATCCATTATCAGCCATTTTCTGGTAAAAAGTCTTGAACAGTTTTACTTCCTCCTTCCCCAGTGAGAACCCCCAATGCCCAGGGTCTCACTTTGTCCTGGGGCTCAATCCTGTGCCTTAGGAGCTTTTCCCCCAAGGGCTGCACCACCACATCTGTCCCCAGGGAACCTCCCAGGACCCCCGGGCACTGGCTGCAGAGGGGTCCCACAGAGAGCCCTGTAATGGGGGTCCTGCAAAGGGATAGCCAGGAGCAACTCCTAAATGTCCTCTTTCCCATGTCACCAGGCTTGTCAGGCAGCCTGGGAAGCCGTGCAGGGGGTCAGGTGGCTTAAACTGCTGCTGGTGCCAGCTGGTGCCACCTGCTCAGGTGGCTGCACTGACCCTGGCAAGCTGAGATGGGACAGAGCAGTGGCACAGGGTGGGCTCCTGCCTGCCTGCTGGGGGTCCTTGGGAGAGCTGAGAGGTAAATCAGTCCCCCAAACCCTTGGGATTTTGGGTACCTGGGCCTCCCCGCCCTGCAGGAATGGTTGGGTGAGAGCTGGTGGATGTTGCTGCCTCTGGGCTGGTGGGGGGAGTGGGAATGGAGCCGGTGGCAAGCAAGGGTCGTTGGTCACTAAGGCCTCCGTGGGGGCTGCCAGGGCAGCTGGGGCCGTGGTCCCTCCCAGGGCTGCTCCTGGGGGGCTGTGGCTTGCCCAGCTCTGAGGGTGTGGGTGCTGCTTTAGCTCAGAGCCTTTTGGGTCTCAGGTGCTACAGGCAGACCTGTGGGTGCACAGGTGAGGTTCTGTGGACCACAGTTAATGTTTTCATGCTGCCCAGCTGAGGATTTACCAGGCTCTGATCTCCAGAGTGGTGGTGCTGGCTGAGGGGTGGCACAAGGATTGGGCAGGTGGGTGAAACCGAGGGAGGTGAAACAGCAATGGGAAGGGAAACGTGTCCACAGACAGGGCACTTAGCCTGGTGGCTGGAAAATCCAGAATCCAGCAAGGAATGTGCTGGGAGTGGAGAACCTGTTGTGCAGATGCTGCTGCCAGAGGGACCCAGAGAGAAGTGGGTATCTGGGGGGCTAATCATGCAGGAAGAGAGGAAAATAGAAGTAAAATAGCACAAAGAAGTGAAAGCCATGAAAAAAGCCTGCTTTAAGTGACCAGGTGGTGGGTGAAGGGTTGGTGGAGGCTCTGAGGGAGGCAGCCAGGGCGAGGGAGGGCAGGGTCTGCAGGATGTGCCAGGGCAGAGCCGGGATCTTCCCAGATGTGTTGGGAAAGATGGGAGGAGAGATTGCACCAAGACTAAACCTTGGAGTGGGAGGAGAAATGATGAAAGAACCCCAAATTTCACAACCCCAAAGGATCAGGGACAGCAGCCATCACTGCTGGCCCCAGGGGCATCCGTCCTGCGGTGTTGGCCAGGGGCAGATGGATGAGGGGACTGGCACGTGCCACTGGCAGAGGGGACATTGGCAAGCGTGCCTGTGTGACCTCCCCACGTGGGACAAGGACGGGCAGGCGAGGGTCTGCATCGGGAAATGAGCCCGAGGGCCCCGAGCCTGGCCCAATGGGCTGGGCTTGAAAACTACAGGTGATTAAGGCCTGGAGGAGGGTTTGGCTCCCAGCAGCAGCGCTGGGGGGGGACCCTGAGCTCTGCTTGGGCAGGGCTGGCAGCGGCTCCCGGGGGGCACACAGGGGCTGGCAGTGGCTCTCTCGGGGGGCACAGGGGCTGGGAAGCGGCTCGGGAAGGCACACAGGGGCTGGCAGTGGCTCTCTTGGGGCACACAGGGGCTGGCAGTGGCTCCCGGGGGGCACACAGGGGCTGGCAGTGGCTCTCTTGGGGCACACAGGGGCTGGCAGCGGCTCCCGGGGGGCACACAGGGGCTGGCAGTGGCTCTCTTGGGGCACACAGGGGCTGGCAGTGGCTCTCTCGGGGGGCACACAGGGGCTGGCAGTGGCTCTCTCGGGGGGCACAGGGGCTGGGAAGCGGCTCGGGAAGCGGTGTTTCCAGCCGGTGTTTCCAGCCGGTGTTTCCAGCCGGCTCGGCGAGTCCCGGGGCGCGGACAGGGAAGTGAGAGCGGGAAGTGGAGCAGTGTCCCTGCCCTGTCGCTGCTCCCTGCGCGGTGTGTGCAGCTGCACGCCCGGCCTCGCACGGCACATCTGCCGCAGCGAGTCCCGGGCTGGTCCGCGCCGTGGAGACCAGCGCAGAGAGGTTTGTGCAGCACGGGCTTTGGCTTCCCTGCTGAGAGGGGAGCTCATCCCCTTTCCCAGTGCCCAGGAATCCACTCTACTTTCCCCTAAAGCCTCTGGTTTGGGGTGGTTGTAGGGCTCCCTGGTACCGCTCTGGGGAACATGTGGGTGCGTTGTTCTTGCAGCCGCCTTGTCCGGCGGTGCTTGTTTTGGGGGGCAGAGACCCGGCACCGTGCTGGGGGCCCGCTGACCCCTGTGCCATGCTGGGCTCGTGGGGACAGCAGCTGGGTCCCCTCTCCCGTGTCCCTTGGGCAGCTCGGGGGTCCCAGGAGCCCCTCGGGAAGGGTGTCCCAGCTGGCGGGGCACGGCCCCGGGGCTGTTCGTGCACGCCGGCAGCCGCCTCCCTGGCTGATCCCTCTTCTTCCTCCCAGACCTCCTCCTCTTCCCGCCACCGCCCTCCCCCACTCCTTGCTTTGTTTCGCTGCCTCCGCACTAGTCCTCCCCTCATCCCCTTCCTTCTCCTCCTTCTCCCTCCCCCATCCTCTTCCTCTCCATCTCCTCCCTGCAGCCGCCCCTCCGCTCTGCCCCTGCCCGCTGCCTCTCCGGGTGCTCGGGCACGGGAGGGGGTGCCCGGGCAGGCGGGGGTCCTTGGCTGAGACCTTCCCCCTGCCAGCTCAAGCCTGGGCAGGGTCCCCTCACCGGCTGGATCTGACCCTGAGCCAAGAGCCACCAGTGCTGTGGCCAGTGCCGGCCCCGTGGTAGCCCAGCAGAAGGGAGGCAACTGGGGAGGGACCCGGTACCCCAGATGTCTGCGGGCAGCCAAGCCCCCGTGGCTGGTGTTGCTCCCCTTCTCTGTCTTTCCTCACACTGGTTCTTGACCTTCCCCATCATCCCATCCTCCTCCCCAGCCCGTGCCGTGTGCTGTGGCTGGTGTTTGGGTGCGCAGGGCACTGGCATGGGGGTCGGCAGGAGCAGGCTGCTGCCTGCAGCACAGAGAGAGCAATGTCCCTGGCCATGGTCAGTGTCCCTGTACCGACCTGGCACTCTGGGGTTTCCCTTCTCCAAAGTGGAGGTTCATCCCACAATCTCCTCACGCTGGGCAGGTTCTCCTGGGGCTGTGACAGGATCTGGCTCAGAATTTATCCCTGATTTACCTCCCCCGCAAGATTTCTTTGTTGTAGCTGTAGGAATAATTGTATTTAGGGGAACACTGCTTCAGCAGGAGGAAGCAGCAGGCAGCTCCCAGGCTGTCCCCGCTGGCTGCTGGGGGAGGGTGCTGGGAGCCCCAGGGTGACCGTGCCAGCCACCAGGGCTGAGCCCAGCACAGCTCTGCCTGTGCCCAGGCCCACTGCCAGGCAGGCTGTGTCCTGGTGGTGCTGGTGGCTCTGGGCCCCGTCCCTCATGCCCCCTGTGCCCTGTGCTGTTGCTGCTCCTGCCAGAGCTCAGAGCCACACTCAGCTGTGACCAGTTCCCAAACTGTGCAGGCACTTATTCCCTGGAACCACTCTGGGAGCCTGAGGGCATGCAAGCAGCCAAACCCCAGCCCCAGGAACTGATAGCCCATCCAGAGAGGCTGACGGTGGGCAGGGATCCAAGCTTCCCTCCTCCTCCCAACCCTGCAGTGGAAACCCCTGGGGCCGCTCTGTCCCCACGCCCTGGGGTGTGTGGTGCTGGGGACCCACGCTGGCATCACCCGTGTCAGTCTGGGCTCACTGAGGAAGGAGGTGACAGCTGGAGCGAGCCCCTGTGGCACAGTGTCTGTGGTGGGGGTGCCAGGGGCTCAGGGCCTGTCTCTCCCTCCTCAGCCATGACAGCGTAGGCCGGCGGCGAGACATGGATCGGTTCAGCGAGTGCGGGACGCAGACGGACGCCGTGGTGGTGCTGTCCCTGGCACAGGCTGCCGTCCTGGGCCTGGTGTCCGATAATGAGCTGCTCGGGGCCACCGTCACCCCTACGGGCTTCTTCCCGGGGCTGGCCGGGGAGCAGCTGGACAATGCCACCCTGGAGCCGGGGGAGCCTGAGGGTGAGGAGCAGGCGCCTGGGGATGGGCAGGATGAGGACACCCTGGAGGCAGACTCCTCCCTGGAGAAGCATGCCCGGAGGAGGAAGAGGCCACCTGTGAGGCTGATGCCCAAGGTCAAGAGTGAGAAGGCAGAGGTGGAGGCTGAGCCACCACGCAACGTGTCGGTCCCCGGGGACGAGGAAGGCGAGGGGCAGCACGGCCACGCGCCGCAGCCCCCAGAGCCCAGCCAGGAGCCAGGGGTGCAGAGCGGTGCCATGAAGATGATTGACCTGGGCAGCTTCAGCAGGAAGCCGCGACGCCTGCGGCACCTGCGCCGGCACCGGGAGCTGGAGGGCACCGAGCGCCGGCGCAGGGGCGGCGACCTGGCCAGCGGCGCCGTGGGGGCCCCACAAGCCGTGGGCACCTTCGAGGCGGGAGCCCCATCCCCCGGGGAGGCGGAGGCGCCTGCGCCGGCATCCCCCGAGCAGGTGAAGAGCGAGCAGGGCTGCGGCTGGCAGGAGCCCGGGGAGCTGGAGGCGGCCGGCGGCACCAGTGAGCACAGCAGGAAGGCGCAGCTGGACCGGCTGGACATCAACGTGCAGATCGACGACTCCTACCTGGTGGAGGCCGGGGACCGCCAGAAGCGCTGGCAGTGCCGCATGTGCGAGAAGTCCTACACCTCCAAGTACAACCTGGTGACCCACATCCTGGGCCACAACGGCATCAAGCCCCACTCCTGCCCGCACTGCAACAAGCTGTTCAAGCAGCCCAGCCACCTGCAGACCCACCTGCTGACCCACCAGGGCACGCGGCCCCACAAGTGCGGGGTGTGCAGCAAAGCCTTCACTCAGACCAGCCACCTGAAGCGGCACATGCTGCTGCACACCGACATCAAGCCCTACAGCTGCCGCTTCTGCGGGCGCGGCTTCGCCTACCCCAGCGAGCTGAAGGCGCACGAGGTGAAGCACGAGAGCGGGCGCTGCCACGTGTGCGTGGAGTGCGGGCTGGACTTCTCCACGCTCACCCAGCTGAAGCGGCACCTGGCCACGCACCAGGGCCCCACGCTCTACCAGTGCCTGGAGTGCAGCAAGTCCTTCCACTACCGCAGCCAGCTGCAGAACCACATGCTGAAGCACCAGAACGTCCGGCCCTTTGTCTGCACCGAGTGTGGGATGGAGTTCAGCCAGATCCACCACCTCAAGCAGCACTCGCTCACGCACAAGGTAGGGGCTCAGGGTCCTCTGGGGTGCTGGCCTCACCGTGCCCAGAGGCGATGTGCCAGCTCTGGATGTGGGTGCTGGCGGAGAGGAGTGTCCCAGTGCCCCCAGTCTTGGGAGGAGGTGGGTGGTGCAGGTGGGCAGTAGCACCTGTGGCTGGCATCAGCTGGGGTCACTGACATGCACTGAGGGGGTCCCTGGGACCCAGCCCCTGCCCTTCTGGGGATTCCCTTCCTCAGGGAGGTTGTTTTAGACCTGCTGCAGGGTAACCTGGGGGCTCCTGTCCAGGAGCTGTCACAGCCACTCTCGGCGGGCTGCATGTGGGTGTTTGCCCTTTTCCTTGGGCTCGTTAATGGGGAACAATTGGGCTGAGCCCCAGAGCAGAGCTGGCACTCACAGAGCCTGCCCAGCCCCCACCCACAGCCCCTGCATGTTGCTGGGCTCAGGCCAGGCTGGGCTCTCAGGTACACCCCGTGCTGTGCTCAGCACAAGGAACCCACCCCTTGCCCATGGGGTGCCTTCTCCACTCTTGGCACCCTGGTGTGTCCCCGGTGCCCGGGGGTCTGCCCAGGCCCCCCCGGCCCACAGCTGTGGCACCCCTGGCAGGGCGTGAAGGAGTTCAAGTGCGAGGTGTGCGGGCGGGAGTTCACCCTGCAGGCCAACATGAAGCGCCACATGCTGATCCACACCAGCGTCCGGCCCTACCAGTGCCACATCTGCTTCAAGACCTTCGTGCAGAAGCAGACGCTCAAGACCCACATGATCGTGCACTCCCCGGTGAAGCCCTTCAAGTGCAAGGTACCGGCGGGGCTGGGGGCTGGCTGGTGGAGCTGGGGGTGGGAGAGCACAGGTCCTGCTGGGCTGTGCCCCCAGGAATCTGGCCAGGCTGAGCCCTTGGGCGTGGAAGCAGCTTTGTGAGGCCTCCCCTGCTCGCTTGGGCATGGATTATCTGCTCCAAGCTGTGATGGGAGCATTGCTGCTGCTGAATGACAGCCAGTGCCTCTCTCTGACCAGTGCTGGATGCTCTGGAGCTCCCAGCAGCACCAACACTGCATCCCCAGGGCCCCCACAGAGAGCGGGAGGAGGGAGGGAGCCCCATTGTTCTTGGCAGGAGCCAGGAGGGACCCCAGGAGGGCAGCAGCCTCATTACTCTTGGTGGGAGCCCCAGGGGGCCCTGGGGGCCAGGTCTGCTCTGCAGAGCCTTTGCCAGCTCTGGGGCTGACCGTGGCTTGCTGCCGGCAGGTCTGTGGCAAGTCCTTCAACCGCATGTACAACCTGCTGGGGCACATGCACCTGCACGCCGGCAGCAAGCCCTTCAAGTGTCCCTACTGCTCCAGCAAGTTCAACCTGAAGGGCAACCTCAGCCGGCACATGAAGGTCAAGCACGGGGTGATGGACATCAGCCTGGACAGCCAAGGTGGGTCCCTGGCACAGACAGGGCATTGTGACTGCCCCGGGAGCTGGGCTGGGCCCTGGTGGCTGCGGCAGGTTCATGTCTTCTCACCCAAGGGCTACCCCCACAAGCGGCCCAGATCGAGCAGGGCTGTGGCTCCCGGGCAGTTTTGGGCTCTAAACCCAGGGAGGGGGGAGCTGCTGGCCCCAGCCCTCCCCACAGGTCCATCACTGCGTGTCCCTGTGCTGACTCCTAGATGCCATGATGGAGCTGGCTGGGGCTGATCACACTGAGCTGGATGGCCAGCAGGAGATGGATGACTTCGAGGAGGAGAACTCTTACGGCTACGGGGCCGTGGGCAACCCCCCAGACGAGCACACGCTGGCCGAGCAGGCCATGAAGGAGATGGCCTACTACAACATGTTGTAGCCAAGGCTGGTGGGGCTGTGGGGGCTTGGTGGGGCTAAGAGGGGCTGCAGCACCCAGCCAGGCCCCCCCAGAGCCGGAGGGATGGCTTCCACTGGGCTTGGGGAACACAGGGATGTCCGGAAGACTTTGCTGGACCTGCCTTGGCTCTGTTGCTGCCCCACTACCCCTGCCTGCACCCTGCACCTGGTGACTTGAAGCTGCAGGCAGGGGAGGCAGGACCCAGCAGATCACTGAATGAGTAAGGATGGAAGGGGCTGCTGTGGAGCGAGATGGTGAGCATCACTAATTAATTATTCTACCTCCTGGGTCCCCCCCTCGCTGCACAGGGGTTCCCCTGACGGGCAGAAGCCCCTGCCCACATGAGGAGGAGGGTTTGCATTCCCCACTCACCCCGGGGCTCCCTGTGTCAGGCCTTGGGATGCAGAACAGAGTATTTTCATAGAAGCTCAGGGCACAGTCAGTGCCCACGGCTCCGAGTCTGGAGCTGCAGCCAGCGGTGGATCTGGGGGAGGCAAACCCAGCCCAGCCCCAGCAAATGATGGTATTTTGAAAGTAATTTATTTTTTTCAGATGTGCCGCGTGGTTGGATTTATCTTTTCACTGAGTTCAGTTCCCTTCAACCAATGTGCTTTGTAAACCTGTGTAAACTGTGTGGTCTGTGTGGGGAGAGGGGGTTGTGAGGGGTTGAGGACCAGAGTGGGGTCCTGGGCAGAGCCCCCCACTGAGGAACTGGCACCCCCTCCTCACCCCCCAGCTGCTCTGGGGCTGGAGGAAAAGCTGTCACTGGGGCAGCCTGTGGGGCGGGGGTTTGCCTCCTCCATGCCCAGGGATGTGGCAGGGAAGCAGCTGGGGCAGTGCCGAGTCTGGGACCACTCTCTGGGCTCTTCACTCTCTGCCGTGGGGCAGAGGACTCGCAGCATCACCCCCCAGGTGTACCCAGAGCTGGGTCGGGTCCTGGCAGGCATCAGGACCTGGGGACCAGCCAGGGCACAGGGTCTGGGACACCTGTGCTGACCCCACACACCCCCTACACTTTCTGTCCGTGGCTGTGTTCCCGAGGCTGAGCAGCATCTGCCCCATCCCCAAAAGCCCTGGGGTGGTTCTGGCTGTGCTCCACTCAGTCCCCACAAGGCAGTGTGCCCTGCCACCCACCTTTTCCCCCCGCTGTCAGCCAGCCTTGGGGCAGGACCACAGGAGATGGCCACAGCCTTGGCCAGCCCCGACCCTTCCTCAGCATGGCAGGGCTGTGGACCCCCATGTGCTGCCCTCGGGCCAATGCCAAAATGCTGGAGTGCACGGCCCCCCCAGGCTGGCAAGGCTGAGCTGAGGGCTCTGGCTGCCCCCCGTGCCCACACTGTAAAGCTGTGCCAGGTGACGTGCCATGGCTGGGGAGGTATTTAATGGCACCACACGGTTATGGGGTACATGGATCAGGGCAGGACAGACACACGCCCCCCCCACCCCCACACTCCCCTGCTACAAAGGCTTTAAAAACACTCCTAAGAAAACTTTAGAAAAATTATTCAACTGTTCCTGAGCTGTGCTGGGGAGCGGGGGGGCACTGGGCCCCTCCCAGCCCCATCCATCCCAGAGATGGGGAGGCTGTCCCCTATTTCTTGCCCAGAGCCTTGTCCAGGTTGTTCTTGATGGCATCGAGGAAGTCGGTAGTGTTCACAAAGTGCTCGTTCAGCTTCACACTGGGGAGACACAGAGGGATTGGTGGGGGTCCCTGCCTGCCTCCTCCCACAGGCACCACAGTCCTGGGTCCCGGATGTGGCCCCTGCTCAACCCAATCAACTGTGAATTGTGAATTGTGAATCAATTGTGAATAGCCACCCCGAGTGCCTGGGGACTGTCCAGAGAGGCCAGCAGCTACCTGTGACCACTGTGCACAGCCAGCTCCTACCCTTGTGGCTGCCCTGCAGGGCCAGCACGTCTTTGTGGCCACTGTGCCGTTCTTGTGGCCACCCTACAGGGTCATGCCACCCACACGGTCACCCGTGCAGCCACGTTGCCCTAGTGCAGGTGGCTGCCCCCCTGCTCTGCCCTGAGAGCCACCCGTACTTGGCAAGGCCATGGATGCAGCCAGCAAGGTCCTTCGTCATCGTCCCGCTCTCCACTGTGTCCACACAAACCTTCTCCAGCGTCTGCGCAAACCTGGGACGGGTTTGGGGGACAGTTTGCACAGCTGCTGCCACGGGCCCTGCCATGACTGCCACCAGAGCAGCTGCTGGCAGGGCCCTCACCCGGGGATCCCCCCACCCCCGCTCACTTGATGAGGTCAGGGTTGCTGTCCAGCTTGCCCCGGTGCTCCAGGCCGCGTGTCCAGGCGAAGATGCTAGCAATGGGGTTGGTGCTGGTGGGTCGTCCCTGTGCAGAGAGAGGGCTCAGCTGGCTGCTGTGGCCACCGCGCCGTGGGCAACCTGGCACAGGCAGCTGACAGGCTCTGCTCACTGGCAGAGCGTGCCCACCTTCTGGTGCTCCCGGTAGTGGCGGGTGACAGTGCCATGGGCGGCCTCGGCCTCAATGGTCTTCCCGTCCGGACACACCAGGACAGAGGTCATCAACCCCAGGGAGCCGAACCCTGCAGTGGGACAGGGGTCAGGACAGCTCCCAGGGGTGATGGTGCAGAGTCCACCACACCCTACCCTGCTCTACCTTGGGCCAGGATGTCTGACTGGACATCCCCGTCGTAGTTCTTGCAGGCCCAGACAAAGCCTCCGGAGGATTTCAGCATCTGGGCAACCATGTCGTCGATGAGCCGGTGCTCGTACCAGATCTTCAGCTTGTCAAACTCCGTCTTGTAGTGCCTGGGAGCCCGGGCCAGGGGTCAGCCTTGCTCTCCCCACTTGGGTCTCACTGCCAGCGCCCCCAGGACAGCCCCCTCCGCAGCCCAGCCCGCCCAGGTCCATACTTATCAAAGATCTCCTGGAAGATGTCCTTGAAGCGCCCGTCGTAGGCCTTGAGGATGGTGTTCTTAGTGCTCAGGTAGAGCGGCCACTTCTTCTGGATAGCGTACTGGAAGCAGCTGTGCGCAAAGCCAGAGATGGACTGCAAGGCAAGCACACGCACCCCGTGGGACCCTGTCCCTCAGCCTGCCATCTCCCCCAGGGTGGCAGGGCACGCTGCCCTGCAGGGGCCCCACCGGTACCTCGTCCGTGTTGTACATGCCCATGCCCACGCCGCCGCCGGGGAAGTTGAACACCTCCCACTCCTTGGGCCCGCTGCCATCCTTGGGCGTGAACACCATCTTGAATGTCCCGGACTTGTCCACCACGAAGTCGGTGGCTTTGTACTGTGGGGGGCCAGCAGAGCGTCAGGCAGGGGCCGAGGGAGCTGCTGGCCAGCCACGCGGTGCCGGCCCCTGCGCGGGCTGACCTGGTCGCCGTGGGCGTGGCGGCCAATGGTGATGGGCTTGGTCCAGCCGGGCACCAGACGAGGAATGTTCTTGCAGATGATGGGCTCCCGGAACACCGTCCCCCCCAGGATGTTTCGGATGGTGCCATTGGGGCTCTTCCACATCTTCTTCAGCTTGAACTCTGTGGGGCAGGCAGATGGGACCCCTGAATGACCCCCCCAGCCCCCTGAAGCACATGGCTCCTGCCAGCACCCAGCTCCACTGTGCATGAGATCATGGCTGGCACAGGGCAGAGGTCAGTGTGTCCCCAGGCCCACGGGGTCTCCATAGCACCCATGAGCCCCCAGGGTGGGGAGAGGGGCACAGCACTGAGTATGGTGCAGCCCCCAACTCACTGGAAACCTGAGCTGGCAGTGGGAAGGCACCGCTGACCCCAAGGGGCACAGACAGGAGGCTCAGCACCCCATGGAGCTGCCAGCACCTCCCCACTGCAATAGGAGCTCGGCCCCTTGCCCCTGCCCACCTTCCACCCTGGCTTCATCAGGGGTGATGGTGGCACACTTGACAGCCACACTGTACTTCTGGGTGGCCAGCGCTGAGTCAATGGTGACCTGGTCACCCGTCTTGTCACGATGTGGCAGCCCCAGGTCGAAGTATTTTAGCTGGACATCCACGTTGGGCAGGATGAGCTGAGGGGCCAGGAGAGTGTCAGAATGGGGGGACAGTGTGAGGTGCCTGGGGAGCAGCACCACAGCCCTGGCACCCATCACAGCCCAGCCTGGCTGCCTGCCCAGGATGGTTCTGCTGGCCAGGATGATCCCCCCGGCCTTGAACAGGCCTCCCTGCATGCTCCCACCGCCCAGGACTGCCTCACTTAAAGGTCCTTCTGGTAGTTGTGCCGATTTTATGACCTGCTTCCTGCAGACAGAGGGACAGAGGTGGGAGGGACAGACAGAGGGCAGCACAGGGATCACCGTTCCCGTACAGCCCCCCATCTCCACTTGTGGCACACCCGCCCCTTCCTGGGGCAGGACCCCATCACCTTCTCCTTAATGAAGGCCCAGATGATTCGTGTCATCTCATCCCCGTCCATCTCCACCACTGGGTTTGCCACCTTGATCCGCTTGTCGGCATCTGGAGAGCGGGGGGGGGGGGGGGGTTAGGGGGGCACCCCTGGTCCCACAGCTCCAAACCCTTGTGGGGGGCCAGGGCATCCTGTGGGGACCACACAGCTCCGTCCAGCCGGGTGTGGGTGCCACCCTGGCTCAGGGATAGGTACAGGTCAGGGGCAATCCCTGCTGGGGTCTGGGCCAGTTCCTGGGGCCACCACTGCCGGAGTCGTGTCCCCCCACCATGTGAGGGGGACAGGGACACGTTCCTCTCAGAGCGGGATCTGCGTGCAAGCCGGGCTGCAGCGGCTCAGTGAGATCAAGAACGGGACCAGAACCAGGAGCAGGTGCAGTCGCCTGGGGCCACAGTCCAGCACAAACCGGGATGCAAATCCCTGTGTGGATCCTGGACAAGGACTAAACCCCTCTGGGTGCCAAAACTGTCTGTGGATCGGGCTGTAAAACCCCACGTGGTACCAGAGCAGAGGTGACCCCTCCTGCGTGGGACCTGAGCACAGACAGGCAACAGAACTCTGTGTAGTGCCGGGAGCAGGAGTGAACCCTTCTGGGGGGCAAAATCCCGGGATTTGGGACCTTGAACGAACCCCCCCATCAGGCTCAGACCAGTGTGGAGTGCAAAACGCCACGGGGAACCGGGACCAAATTCTCCTGGGACCAAGGAGCAGGAGTGAACCCTTCTGG
>VXAX01006121.1:322439-334081 GCA_013399835.1 Leptocoma aspasia | reverse complement strand
GCCGTGCCGTACCGAGCCGCTGAGCCCCTTCTGTCCCCGCAGGTCGGCAGCGCCCGGGCGGCTTCGCGGCCGCGGCGGAGCCCCGCGGCTCGGTCCGGGATGGCGGCGCGGCCGGTGCTGCCGGTCCTGGCGGCGCTGCTGCTCTCGGCGGCTCCGGAGCCTGTCCCGCGGGTCAGCCTGCCCTACGGTAAGTGTCCGCTGACCGTCGGTGGGTGAGGGTCCGCCGGCACCGGGGAAGGGAGTCAGCCCCCGCCGAGGGCTCCGGCTGGCGTCTCCCCCGGGGCGGCGGAGCGTCCCGCGTGCCCCCGGGCTCTCTACGCGCGTGGAAACGCCGTGTGACAGCCCCGCCAGCTCCCCAGGACACGGGGAGCCCTCTGTCAGCGGGACATGGAGCACGGGCTGGGGCAGAGCCCCGGGGATGCTGCGGGGTGCGGGGGCACGCAGCCCTGTGTCCAGACCCGCACCGAGGGTGGCTGTGTCTGGGGCGCCCAGGGGGACTTGGCCTCCGCCAGCGGGGCAGTGCTGGCAGCCGTGTTCTGTACAAGATGGGGTGGGCTGAGCCGGCCGGGGGACTCTGCCCGTGGGCTCCCTCCCTGCTCAGTATTCCCTGGGGTGGGGGACACGCCACAGCCCCTTACTGTGCCGTGCTCAGCTCCGGACAGCTCTGAGCCCCACTGCAGGCACTTGTCAGCTGCGTGGCCCCAGAGTGCTGGGGGCTGCACCGGGCAGGGGCCAGGGAGGGACATCCGGGAGGGTGCTAGGCCAGGCAGAACTGTAACAAGTGGGGGGCCTGGTTTGCAGCCCCCTCCTGCCCTGCAGAGCCCCCCAGCAGCTGGCACAGGCTGGGCGAGCCGTGGGGCACGCTGCTTGGGCTCAGCCCTGGCAGCTGTGCCATGTGGGGGAGCCACCCAGGGCCGTGCTGCCAGAAGGTGGCTGGATCCAGCTGCTGCCGGCCAGCAAAGCCCATCCCGTCCTGTGCTGGCCGGCCTGGGAGGGTGCCGTGGTTTGGGCAGCTGTGAGTGCTCCCTGGCTCGGCGTGCTGCAGCTCTCTGCTGTAGATGTGGCCCCACCACACGCTCCCATGACCGCTGGCCACGGCCGTGGTGGCTGCAGCAGATGTGGGACCTGCTGAGCTGGACAGGAGGCTGGGACCCAGCGAGACAACCAGCTCGGCATCATGCCATGCTGTGCTGTGCCATGTTGAGCCATGCTGCCTGGCCCTGCCTGCACAGACCGGTTCTGCTCCACGCTCTGCACACCTGTAAGGCTCTGGGAGCTGTGGGGCTGCAGCCACGGGCAGTGCCTGGGCATCCCGGCCTGGACCCCAGCGATGCAGCAGGAGCTGGGCAGGGAGCAGGGCCAGTGGCCGGTGTGTGCCCCGTGGTGGCTCCCATGGAGCGTGGCCGTGTGGGGCTGCAGGTGGTGGGAGGGAGGAGCTGGGAGCTGCTCCCCTGGGAGCACTGGATGTGCCTGCAGCAGGTTTGTCTGGAAGAAGCAGGTCTTGTCCTGACAGGTCCCTGGCAGCCACACCAGCAGCTAGCTCCCCATGCCGGCACAGCTCTGCAAGGCACAGGGGCCCCGCTGCCCCTCTGCTGCTGTGCCCACCACGAGTGGCATCACCCCGGCACTAGGGTGCAGGACCCCTCACAGGGGGATGCCCTGGGGCATCAGCTTCCTCCTCTCTGCACCACTGTGGGAGAGCTGGGCTGGTGCTGGGGCCAGCTGAGCCCCCCGGAATGGGGGAGATGCTGCCCCATCTAGAGGCACCTGGGGTTTGTGGAGCAATGGGAGAGCCACGGGGTCCCACCCCACAGAGCACCATTGCCCCACAGCTCCTCGATCCTCACGCTGACTCCCACCAGGCAGGGCCTGGCAGGAGCTCTGGGGTTGTCCTGGTGGGACTCTGGGAGCAGGCAGGGGGTTGGGGGAGGTCAAGGAGTCCCCAGAGTGTCAGGGGTCAGGGAGTTGGCAGCGTGAGTCAGCCCGACGTGTCCCTCACACAGCCAGGCCCATCTGATTCAGAGCAGCGGGAGGAGAGGAAGGGCTTCCGGGGCCAGGCCACCCACGCGGGACAGGACAGGATGGGACGGGCTGGGATGGGACAGGACAGGCACTCCCTGACTCAGCATGGCCACTGGCCCGTGTCCGGCATGGGCTGAGCCCCGCGGGCCAGTGTGGGCAGCAGCGGGCTGAGCCCCACATCCAGCACTGCAGCACGGGGCTGAGCCCTGCGGGTGGGGCAGGAGGATGCTGCCAGCACTCATCTCCCCCTGCGGTGAGGCTGGGGGCCCTGTGGGTCTGGGCTGGCTGAGCCTCCCATGCTGCAGGGCTGAGCTCTAGGGCTGGACGTGGCTGGGCAGCTGCCCCAGTGGTAGGCAGGGCTGTTATGGCATCCTCAGGGCCAGGACACGGCTGTGCCTCGTGGTGCCCTCGGGCACTGTTGTGGTCCCGCACAGCTGACTGCGGTGTGTAGTGCCTCCTGTGTCTGGCAGTGTGGGCAGAGCTGGATCTGGCCCTGGCTGCTCTGGCTGGGTGGCATGGCCAAGGTGCTGGGCAGAGGGGCCAGCAGCAGCCCTGGTGCAGGGTCCTGGTGCAGGGTCCTGGGGGTCAGGTGCCAGCACGAGGCTGATGCCTGTCACTCTCGCCCCACAGACTCGGCCGAGAGAGTCGTGCGGCGCTTTGAGGCACCGGGTGTGTCCAACTACACAGCCCTGCTGCTGAGCCCGGACGGTGGGACCCTCTACCTGGGGGCACGAGAAATGCTCCTCACCCTCAACACCACCAACTTTCAGCCCAGCTCCCCAGTCCGTAGGGTGAGCCCAGGGGTGTGCTGGGTGGCCCTTGGGGAGGGAGGGGGCACCCAGCTAGCCGGAGTGCAGGGGATCCCCTCCCCACCAGCATTTTGGGTGTGTGTGAGCCATCATGCATACAGGAGCAACTGCCCCAGAGCAGGATGTTTGAGGTGGGGAGGATGTGGTTGTTATGAACAACCCCAAGGAGGGTGTGTGTGCAGCAGCCAGGGACGGGGGGCTCCCAGTGACTGTCCCTTCTCCACAGCTGCTGTGGAGTGCAGATGAGGAGAAGAAGAGGCAGTGTGTGTTCAAGGGCAAGGACCCCCAGGTGAGCCCTGTTGCCAGTAGGCCTCGGGGGCTGTGGTGGCTGTGGGCAGTGCCCTGTGCAGGGTGGGTGTGGGTGGGATAGCTGAGCCAAGGGCTGAGTTGGGTCCTCTGATCCCCACAGAGGGACTGTCACAACTACATCAAACTGCTGCTGCAGCTGAACAGCACCCACCTGTACACCTGTGGGACCTGTGCCTTCAGCCCAGCCTGCGCCTACATCGTGAGTACAAGAACAGGATTCCCCGCGGGTCCCCTGTGCTGTCAGGGCTCTGCAGTGGGGTCCTGAGCACTGGGACAAGTGCTGCTGGCTCACAGCCTCATCCTGCTGCAGAACGTGCAGCGCTTCAGCCTGGAGCGGGACGCGTCGGGGAAGGTGGTGCTGGAGGACGGGAAGGGACGCTGCCCCTTTGACCCCGAGTACCGCTCCACAGCTGTCATGGTCGGTAAGGCACCACGCCCTGGGACCCTCGCCCTTCCTCCTGCGCTGCCTCGGGACCCGTGCCCTCCCTGTGCCGCCCTGGAGCCCTCACCCTCCCTGCAGTGCCCTAGGACCTTTGCCCTCCCCCCCGTGCCTCCCCCTCCCTGCGTCTGCCCGGCCAAGCTGAGCCAAGGCCGGGCTATCACAGACCCCGGCAGGACGCGGGGCCGTGCTGGTGGCACGTGGCAGGTCCCAGCAGGAGCATGTCTTTGGCAGACGGCGAGCTCTACGCCGGGACCGTCAGCAACTTCCAGGGCAATGAGCCGACCATCTCCCGCAGCCAGGAGAGCCGCATCGCCCTCAAGACCGAGAACTCCCTCAACTGGCTGCAAGGTGAGTGCTGGGGCTGGCACGGCTGCTCGGGGTCGCTCTCCCCCGCAGAGTGGGAGGCAAGGGATGGGGCCAGTAGTGCTGAGGGTGCTTGTGCCCCCAGACCCAGCGTTCGTGGGCTCAGCCTACCTGCGGGAGAGCCTCCCTGCCGGCAACCCTGAGGGCGACGACGACAAGGTCTACTTCTTCTTCAGCGAGACTGGGAAGGAGTTTGACTATTTTGAGAACACCATCGTCTCCCGCATCGCACGTGTGTGCAAGGTGGGCATAACGCAGCAGGGACGTGTGGGGGCTGTGCCTGGGGTGGGACTCACTGCTGGGGTGGGGGGGATGTGGGACCATCCTGTGTACACTCCACCCCTTGGAGCCTGGAGCCCTGCTCCGTTCACTCAGCGCCTGGTGTCGCTCCCTGACCCGCTGTGCCGCGCAGGGGGACCAGGGCGGGGAGCGCGTGCTGCAGCGGCGCTGGACAACCTTTCTGAAGGCACAGCTGCTCTGCTCACACCCTGAGGATGGGTTCCCCTTCAACGTGCTGCAGGACATCTTTGTGCTCACCCCGGGTGAGCTGCGCTGGAGGGAGACACTCTTCTACGGTGTCTTCACCTCGCAGTGGTGAGTGGTGGGGACCCAGGGCAGCACGGGCCTGATCAGGGCATCAGGGCCTGACCTTGCCACGGGTTGTGCCTCTCCTCCCCAGGAACAAGGGCGGGCTGGGCAGCTCGGCCGTCTGTGCCTTCCCCATGCGCAGCGTGCAGCGTGCCTTCGGTGGGCTCTACAAGGAGGTGAACCGCGAGACGCAGCAGTGGTACACGGACACCAGCCCCGTGCCAGAGCCCCGCCCAGGCATGGTAGGTGGCCCCTTGGCACCTACCTGAGCACAGGACGCAGCCCTGTTGCGCTCCTGGTCCCAATGGCTGCCACAGCAAGGTACCCATCCACTTCCCCAAGCCCTTCTGAGCCGCTTTGTTTCCTTGCAGTGCATCACTAGCCACACACGGCACCTGAAGATCAATTCGTCGCTGCAGATGCCAGATCGGGTGCTGAACTTTATCAAGGACCACTTCCTGATGGACAGCCCGGTGCGCAGCCAGCCGCTGCTGCTGCAGAGCCACCGGCGCTACCAGCAGATCGGCGTGCACCGCGCGCAGGGCCTGCACGGCACCTACGACGTCCTCTTCCTGGGCACGGGTGGGTGCAGGCGGGCTCTGTGGGGCGGGGTGCATGCCCTGCACCCCGGCCCTGCTCAGCACAGCCCCTCTGTTTGCAGACGATGGGCGGCTGCACAAGGCTGTGCGGGTGAACCACGGCGTGCACATCATTGAGGAGATCCGCCTCTTCCCTGACGGGCAGCCCGTTCTCCAGCTGCTGCTGGACCAGGACCAGGCAGGAGCCGGGGCAAGGGGGACACTGGGGGCTCAGCCTGCTTGGGGCAGGTCCTGTCTGTGGGCTGGAGGACAGAGACCTGGGAAGGCAGGGGTGTGCAGGAGCCCACCCCGCTGATCCTACCGTGTCCCCTCCCGCAGGGCCTTGTCTACGCAGCCACCTACACAGCAGTGGCCCAGGTGCCCTTTGCCAACTGCAGCTTGTACCGCAGCTGTGGGGAATGTGTGCTGGCACGGGACCCCTTCTGTGCCTGGAGCCGGGGTGCCTGCCGCAGGGTCACCCCACATCCCCTGGCACACCCACAGTAAGTGCTGCACCCTCTGCCATCCCCCTCCACCCCACGGCACCCCACTGCCCTGCCCTCACTCTGTTCCCAGGCTCTGGGCACAGGACATCGAGGACGCTGACACGGAGCGGCTCTGCCAGCTGGCCAATGCCTCCCAGCCCCGTCCCCGCATCCTCCTGCCCCCAGGTGAGCTCCCGCTGGTGCTGCTGCGTGTGTGTGTGTCCCGGGGCTCCCACACATCCCAGACTCCTGCTCCACCACGCTCCCATCCCTGCCCACAGCTGGGGTCCCCTCCCTGATGTTCCCACGGGTTCTCTCTGCAGCCTCAGGCTCGCCGTGCCAGCAGATCCAGCTACCTCCCAATGCCGTGCGGCCGCTGCCCTGCCGGCTGCTCTCCAACCTGGCCTCGCGGCACTGGCTGCACAACGGGGCACCTGTCAACGCCTCCTACCTGGTGCTGCCCGACGGGGCCCTCATTCTGGTGGGCAGCCCAGAGCGGGCAGGCACCTACGAGTGCTGGTCGCTGGAGGAGGGATTCCGCAAGCTGATGGCCAGCTACTGCGTGGGCGTGCAAGAGCCAGCCCTTGGGCCGGCAAACTCTGGCAGGAAGGTGGCTGCTGGCCGTGACACCCTGGAGACGGTCAGCACGTCCCGGAGCACCTCAGCAGTGGGCAGTGCTGCAGCACGGCTGGACGGCAAGACCTACTGGACCGAGTTCCTGGTGATGTGTGTGCTCTTTGCTGCTGCCGTCCTCGTGCTGGCCTTCTTCGTCCTGCACCGGCACCGTGACGGCATGAAGGCCTTGCTGGAGCCCGCTGACCCTAGCAGGCACCAGAAACCGCCCCGCAAGCCAGTGGAGAGCCTGCCCCTGAATGGCAGCAGCCTGCCCAGCACGGTTCCTGAGCACAAGGGCTACCAGGCCCTGCAGGACAACTACATCATCAGTACCCCCGTGCATGAGCCCCCAGGACCCCCACGCACCTTCTCTGAGTCAGAGAAGAGGCCTCTCCATGTCCGTGACAGCTTCGTGGAGGTGTCTCCCGCCTGCCAAAGACCCCGGGTGCGCCTGGGCTCCGAGATCCAGGACTCGGTGGTGTGAGGGAGATGAGAGCCAAGCCCTCACCCACGACTGCCTCTGCTCTGCTGAGCCTCGCTGGACCGTGCACCACTGCCAGGGTCCGTGTTGTCTGTGTGTGCATGCCCAGAGCCTGGCACCCACACTCTGCGGCAGCACCCACCAGCCAGTGGGGCCTAGACCCTGGCGGGCTCCCTGGGCATCACCTTGGTACCTGTGGGTGTGAGGAGTGCCTCCTGCCTCCCAGGGACCTGCAGGACGGCTCCAGCCCAGCGTCCCTGCTGCAGGGACAGACACGGTTCCTGGCTCAGGCTGCTGCTGCGGCCCCGGCTCTGCCAGGCCCTGACCCCCTCTATGCAGAGGGCAGGAGGGGGCGGCCGCAGACCCCTCGTGCCCCAACTCACTGTGACGTCCCGCTGGGGACCCAGGGCCATGCGCGCGGCTGGGCGGTGCCAGCCCCGCGGCATGTGCTGTGTGTCTGTGCTTGGTTCGTTTTTGATATGTGGAAAATGTGAATTGTGTCCGGGGAAGGGGCGCTGGGAACAGCTTCCCCTGTGCTGGGTGGGCAGGGACACCCCCGCGGCCCCATGTGCGTGTGCAGAAACGTCTCTTGTTTTTATATAAAGTCCTTCAGACACGTGTGTGTGGGGCAGGGCTGAGTGCCTTCCTAGGCCAGAACCATCCCAGCTGGCCCCATGGAGAGGAGCCACGTCTGGCTCTCACTGCAGTCAGAGGAAGATCTGCCCATGGCTTCAAAGGGGGCCAGAGGACTGTGCTGGCCCATCAGCTCCGTGGAGTCCCCTCCTCGTGTGCTTGGCTGAGCATTGGGCAGGGCACATGGGGCCCTGCAGGGACAGTGGCTGTGTCCCTGTGACCTAGTGGCAGTCTGTCACTCAGGCAGCCCCAGGCTGTCCTGGGGCATGCCTGGAGGCCCGTGCCATGGCAGTGTGGGGCAGGCAGAGCAGGGAGTCCCTGTGGTTGGGGGAGTGCAGAGCGATGGGCTGATGCCATCCTGGCACCGTGAGAAACAGAAGGCAGAGGTGGCCAGGAGTAAGAAAATTTGGTGCCTGGGGCTGGGAGGAGGGCAGCCCCCAGCAGGAGAGAAGCTGTGATAGCCATCTTTCCAGGACCACAGTGTTGTGCTGCATGTGGGACCCACTGCCCACCCAGGGAGCATCAGGTCCTTGTCCCCATCCCACCCTGCTGTGGGCTGACCCCGGACACTTTGCCAGCAGAACCTGACTCCATGGTGGCCGAGGGCGAGGCCTGGGATTGCAGCCTGTGCTGCTTTTGAGCCCTCACACAACTGGGAAGCACTGGCAGTGCCAGCACAGAGCTGGGGGAAGTGGTGACTCCGCACAGAGCTGGCGTGTCCAGGCAGGATTCCCCCGAGGGACCAGCACTGCCTTGCTCCCAGCTGGACCCATGCACTGAACTTCCTGCACAGCCTGTTCTGGGACATCAAAAAAGCCACTGGAGGCGTTGGCTGGTGAGCTGCCAACAGACACAGCCCTGTAGGGCTGTAGGGGCACAGGCCTCGGTGGGCAGATACTGTCAGCACCATGGGGCAGCGAGCTGGCAGGGCTGGCAGCACCAGGAGCAGGAGCCACTGTGTCAAACAGCCATGCCAGAGCCCTGAGAGCCATCAGCTGCTTTGCCCCAGCACGGGGGCTCTGTGGGGCCAGCCGGACCCCAGGCCCCACACCAGTCCTGGCAGGGCCACTGGCTGCAGGCCAGGGCAGAGAGGACGGGCCTGAACAAGGACAAAGGGCCCTGGTGCTGCTGCCCACAGTGATGGCACCACTCGCTGCCCAGGGTTCCCCTTTGTGCTGCCCAGTGATCCCAGTGCAGAGGAGGGGGCAGGAGGTGGCCCACGGAAAGGGCTGTCGTGGAGCAGGACGTGGAAGCCATCCCCTGGAGCGGCGGCTGGCACGCAGGCAGAGAGGCCTGGCAGGAGCCCATGTCCCCAACACCCTGGTGGCAGCCGGCCCACAGCCAGACAAAGGCAGCAAAGAGCAAGGGTGAAACCAGAGCCCTTTAATTGTGTCCTCACAGGGACTGGGGGAGGAAGAGGCCAGGGCAGCAGAGCAGCAGCTGTGCTGGAGCCAGAAGAGGGCAAAGAGAGAAAGGGAGGAGGAGGAGGAGGAGGAGCACAGGCTCTGAGCACAGCCGTGGGGGGACAGCTCTGCTGTGGGGTGGCACCTGTGCAGTGACTCTTGGGTGACTGCTCAGAGAAAGCACCCCCATTTGGGTTATTGCTTGTGAAAAATTATCCACATTTTGGTTATTGCTCAGAGGATCCCTGTTCAGTTATTGCTCAGAGAAATGGATCCATGTGGCAGCAGGGAGGCTCCCAGAAATACAGGAGAGGCAGGAAGAGGCTGGCAGGGGAGCAGCTCCCTGCCTGCTGCTGGAAGGCACAACACAGGAATTGGTACTGAGGGCAGAGAGGGGCTGTGCTGGTGCAGAGTGGCCCCAGGCAGGAGCAGCTCTTCCTCCCTCACCTGCAGAGCTGCCCTTGGAATGCATAAGGATTCAAAGTCTAGTGCTAGGACAGCAGAGGGGCTGCAGGAGAGGCAGATTCCTGGGACTCCCTGCTGCCAAGCAGGCACCTGAGAGGGGAGCAGGAGGGTTCCTGCCCAAGGCATTGCAGCACAGCTAGGCCATTGAGGGGCCGGGCCTGTGCTCCCTGAAAGAGGAAATGGCTGGGCCCACAAAGAGCTGCAGGAGCTGGAGGAGTGCTGCTGGACAGTCACGAGGCTCACAGGACAATCTTGAAGGAGCTGCAAGAGATAAAACAGGACCTGCACCTGGTTGCTGGGTCACACAAAGGGTTTACAAGCACCCAGCGCTGCGGGGAGCAGAATCCCCGTGCAGGAGAGGCTCTGCAGAGCCAGCCTGGGATGCAGAGCCAGCACGGGCTGCAGATCCCTCTGCATTACGGCAGCCTTGGCACAGGGCAGCCCTGCCCTCCTGCCATCAGGAGCTCTGCTGGTGCCAGCTGAGCAATCAGGGTGATGAGCCCCCACCCAGCCTCTGGAGCCCAGCGCACCTGGCGAAGTCCGGGGAGCGGGAGACCACGTGCTGGAACTCGGAGAGGTTGATGGTGCCGTCCTTGTCGATGTCGGACTCCTCCAGGATCTGTGGGGGAGGGTGAGCCGTGAGCTCTGTGCCTGGGGCCGTGCAGTGCCCCTGCCCTGGCCAGCGGGCCTCACGTTCTGGATGAGCTGCTCCATCTCTGCGCTGCTCAGCCGGGACTCCTTGCCTTGCCCTGTCAGGCAGTTCACCAGTAGCTCCAGGTCCTTCCTGTCCAGAGTGTTATCATCATCAAAGTCTGTGGGGAGAGACAAGGTAGGTTTTGGCAGGGCCTCAGTGACCCCAGAGAGTCACAAGCACCAACACTGCACCACTCTGTGCCCTCACCATGCCAAACCAGCTGTTCCCACAGGGAACAGTTCCTAAAGCCACCATCCCCGAGGGTGCTCCAAGGGCACTGCCAGCCCTCCTGAACATCGATTCATCACCCTGCTCCTGCTTCCTCAAGGTGCAGGGATCCCAGAACACAGCACCTGTCCCCAGCCTTACCAAAGATGCGGAAGGCATAGTGGGATTTGATGTCAGAGGTGGCGGAGTCGCTGAAGACACTCAGCATATCAAGGAAGTCTTCAAACGACATGCTGTCATCCCCGGCCTCTGAGGTTGAGAACACGTGGCAGATGCGGTGCTGGAAGGGGTTTGCCTGTAGGCACGGGAATGGCTCAGGCAGGGCTGGGCCATGCTGGCTCCGGCAGGCGCGCCCTGGCTGTGGCTGCTGCTCTGGCGAGTGAGCAGGTGCCCCGCTCTGCCACTGCTCCACCACCCATGGCACCTGTCCTGTGCACCTCCTGGGATGCAGCCCCATGCAGCAGGAATAAGCAGGATCCCTTGTGCCACAGCAGGAATCCCCAGGATCCTGCACAGCAGGGAACCTTGGGACCCTCCATGGCACAGCAGGGATCCCTGGGATCCTCAGCCGCTCGGTGGGGAGAAGGAAGCTCTTTATTGGCACAGCGAGGCCGTGCTGGGTGCACGGGGCCCTAACCGGGAGCAGCAGTGTCCCGTGCCTGCCAGGCACCATACCCGCAGCTCAGGCAGCGTCAGGATCTGGCTCTTGGGAACCCGCGCGGAGCAGGCGTTCTCCCTCTCCTCCTTTGGCAGCAGTTCACTGAACCTCTTGTAGGCACTTTAAGAGGCAAGAAAAAGAGCGGCTCTGTGGTGCGAGCAGGGTGGCAGCAGCCCGTCTGGGCACCGGCAGCGCTGCCCAGGGCACTGGTGGCCCGTTCCCACAGCTCCTGCCAACTCTGCCGGGCCGGAGCGTGCCGGGCCGGGCTCCCACAGCTGCGCCCGGGGCCAGCGAGAGGAGCCGCTCTGGCTGCTGCCCACCCGGGCTCCCGAAGGGTCACCGCGGGCTCGGGCCGGCCCCAGCCCCTACCCCGCTGGTCAGGGCGGCACCGGCAGCGCCCGCGGACCTTCGCCCCATCACAACCGGCTTTAGGGAGTGCCGCCGGCACCGCCCGGCTCGGCCGGACGGGAGCCCCGGGGCAGGGCCGGAGCTCTCCTGCCCCGCGGGGCCGGGCTGGCACGGGGCCCCGCTCCATCCCGCCCCACTCACGGTACCGCGGCCCGCCGTACTCACAGCAAGATCTCCTGCTTGCTCAGGAACGTCAGCTCCTGCGGGGACAGTACGGGTCAGCACCGGCACCGGGCTCAGCGCTGGCGCGGGGGCCAAGGCCTGACCCGGGGCAGCCCAGCCATGGGTTCCTTGGCCTCTGGGCACCCGCCGGGACCGCGCCGCAGCCGGCCTGTGTCCCGGTGCCGGTACCTGGTACTCGCCCAGCAAGTCCCGCGGGATCAGACTGGCCGAGCCGCCCATGGCGCCGCTTCTCTCCGCACGTCACTCGCCCGCCCGCCGCCGTGGCCACCGCCCGCCCG
>VXAX01006121.1:252047-284090 GCA_013399835.1 Leptocoma aspasia | reverse complement strand
CAGGGACCCGCCCGTCCCGGTCCCGTCCGGCTCTGCTCACCGGCTCCTCCATCGCGCCGCACCCGTGACGTCACTGCCGAGCGCCTGGGGAACCCGGACGCCACCGCCCCTGTCACGTGACCGGGCGCGGCCGGAGGCGGGCTGTGCCGAGCCTGCAGCGCCGCCCCGCGGCCCGGCGGTGCCANCCTCCTAGGGCGCAATGGTACTGGGGGTGGCCACCCGGGGCCCCCTGTGGGCTCCAAAGGACGCCACAGCCCTGCCCCAGCCACCAGGAGAAGCCCCGGAGTGTGCCGGGAGCCCCAGGGGCCCCCATCCTCAGCAGCACAGCCGGTTGCAGCCCTGCTCACCGGAGTAGACCAGGGCTAGCCAGGCTGGAGAGGTTCACTCCAGTGAGGGCTTCCAGGGCCAGTTGAGAGCAGCAGGACTTGAGAGCGTCCAGGCTGGGCTGGCAACAGTAGCGGTGGCCGGGGGGGTCCGTCAGCCGCGGGCAGTAGAAGCCGGGGTGGGAGCGGCCATCAGGGCCCAGGTAGCCTTCGCAGAGGTGCAGGTTCTGCACCAGGACTGCAGCGGGGAGCAGGGCATTGGAGAGGGCCGGGAACAAGTCCCCACCGCGGGGACCACGGAAGCTGCAGTGCCTGTGGGACAGGCTGCCAGCTCCAGCGACATGGTCTTTGCCGTGATGCAGCAGAGCAGAGCCCTCCCAGTCCCAGCAGCGCTGGGCTGGCCTGGGCTGAGGGCTCACCTGTCCCAGGGAGCCTGGCTACCGTGGCACAGGGGTCCCCGGCTCAGCCCCCAGAGTGGGCTACACCCCACCAGGCAGCAGTGACCGAGCAGAGCTCCCTGGCACTGCCTTCTGGAGCCACGGCCCTGTGTGTGCCGTGACCTCCACTGCTCGCCAAGGCCTCGGCAAGGGCAACCATGGGCAAGGGCGGGGATGGTGGCAGAGGGGAAGGGAAAGCACCCGGGACATCAGGTCAGCCCGCATCCGCCATGCTGAACCCCCTCCCTATTCCCCATCACCCCACAGGGACAGCACTTAGACCCCACAGATGTGCTGCAGTGGAGTAACCCAGCAACACCACACCAGGGTCACCGTCCCCAGTATGGACCACCACCTCCCACTGCAGAGCACGGCCTCCCAGCACAGACCCCCCAGCCTCTGTTCCGGGCTGTCGGGGAGCAACCCTCAAGGGACAAGGCTCCATCAGGGATGGGTCCAAGGAACAGGAGGAGAGGAATGGGGCTGTACCTGTCCCAAGGATGCTGGGGAACAGAGCTGTGGCAAGGAGCAGCTGGAGCAGGTGTCCATCCAGCATCTTCCCGGCCAACCCTGGGCAGAGGCAGTTCTGGCTCCGGTGGAGGCAGAAACCACAGCCCCTCCCGCTCCCGCCTCCATCGCAGCCTCCACCAAGAGCCGCTCAGAGCCATTAGAGCCTCCTGCACTCGCTCTGTCCACAGGGACCGGGCTGGAGGCGGGAGCATCACTAATGAGCTTCTGGGGCCAGGAGTAGGATGGCAGGCTCCTTTCCCAGCTGGACGCAAGGCACCAGCTGCCGTGTCCAGGGCCCCAGCTGGGCACCTGGGCCCATCCTGGGAGTCCATGGAAGGGCACTGGATCAGGCCAGGGCACAGGGCACTGCGAGGTGCTGAGCTTCCAGGAGCCAAGCCCATGGGATGTGGATGTGCTGGGCGTTGTGCAGGAATCATGGAATCACAGAATCATTTAGGTTGGAAAAGACCTCTAAGCTCATCCAGTCCAACCCAGCCAAGCCAGAGCTGAGGCAGTTCCCCACCTCACCCAGTCCTTCCCAATGCCCTCCCTGCTGGCACCCGTTGGCAATAAGTAGCCCCAAGGGGCCAGGAAGCATGGCGTGTGGTTCCCACAGCAACCAGGAGGATGCTCTGGTGACATGGTGTAATTAGCTGCGACTCAGCCACTGCACCTCCAGCAGAATGGACTGCCAGGCTCACTCTGAAAAGTGAGCCTGAAAAGGGGCTAAAGGCTCTGGGTTTGGGGGAGGGACTCCCACGCTTCACTCAGGCATTGCTGCCTGCACAAGGAACTGACTCCCATCCCCTGGCTCCTGCCCAGCACCAGGCACTGCCTGCCCCCAAGCACAGCTGGGCCTGGCCATGCCACCAGCCTCTCACAGGTGCCTGGGGCTCCTGGCCAGATCTTCAAGCTGGCCCCTGCCTGCCTCAGAGTGCTGCCCTGGTCTCCCCACAGCACACCATTCCCACTCCCCTGAGTGAGAGCCACAAACCACACACAGACCAGGGCCCTTGGAAACAGCCTTGTGCTTCCTATGAGCTCCAGGAGAGGTCAGTCCCAAGTCCAGAGCACCTCCTCAGGGAGCTGCCCAACACCACCAGTGCTCCTGGCCTCCCCTTGCTGCCTCACCAGTCAGGGGGCCCGGCATGGA
Source organism: Leptocoma aspasia (assembly GCA_013399835.1). NCBI lineage: Eukaryota > Metazoa > Chordata > Aves > Passeriformes > Nectariniidae > Leptocoma > Leptocoma aspasia. The sequence goes on along the minus strand of VXAX01006121.1, from coordinate 281,667 downwards.
CCCCTGCCCCAGCCATCAGGGTGGCCACACTGCCGGGCAGCCTGCCTGTGACAGGGCAGCAGTGTCTGTCCCACCAGCAGCAGAAAAGCCCAGCCTGCTGCCCTCCCCAGCCGTGCTCAGCCCATCCAGCACCGCGTCCAGCAGCATCTGGTCCAGCCCTGCCACAGCAGTTCATTCCAAAATCTATCTGAGAACATGGAACTAATAAATTAGAAAGTGGCAGCAGCAGCCTCTGCCAGTCTGGCCCCTCCTGCCCGTGCCCGCCACAGTACTGCTGGGCCTGGTCCACTGCTGCACTGGTGCTGCTCCTGTGCTGTCCAGCCATTCTGCTCCTCTACTGCTCGACACTACCCCAGGCGGATGCGGAACGTGGCGATTTCCATGGGGTCCAGGTGGATGTTGGTGCTGTTGGAGGCTGTGGCCAGCGGGTACATCAGTGTCAGTGAGGTGGGCTGCAGGGAGCCCAGCTCCAGCCCCTGAAACAGGCTTCCCAGAGCTAGCTGGGGAGAGAAGAGGAAGAAGCAGGGGGGCCCAGGTGAGGATGTGATGCCTGGGGCAGCACTGTGCCCAGGACAGCGTGACACGCGCCATGACTGCCATGCCGAGGTCCCAGCCCAGCTCTGACCCAGCAGAGGTGTGGGGGCAGCCTGGCCCTACCTTGCCCTGGCTGGTGGTACAGTTGAAGCCCAGGTTCTTGGCCTCTAGGCTGCAGTCAAAGCCTTTGCGGTGCAGGATCAGTGCTGCCTCAGCTGATGGTAGCGAGTCATCCTGCAGGGAGCTGGAGCATGAGGCACAACTCTGGGGACAGCAGGGACAAGAGTCCCACCAGAGTCCCACTGCCCCTGGGCACAGCTCACCTCTGCCTGCAATGTCCGCAGGTTGAGGATGTGGAAGTCACAAGGAAGGGTGGTGGCAAGGGGCACAAAGGAGCGCAGGGCTGGCAGGGCTGGCTTCTCCGATGCCACTGGCATGACCAAGGCCTCAGCATTCTGGTGCATGGAGGTGATGTGGCTCAGCAGGGAGGGGAAGCTGATGGGGCGCTCGTCCTGCACCTGCCAAGCAGCACATGAGTCAAGCGTGCGCCCAGGAAGCCAGGCAGAGCCTGGGCAAGGCCCACAGAACCTCCATTCCAGCAGTGCCTCGAGACCAGGCACCTGCCAGCACACTGCACACAGAGCTGCCCCTGCCCAGGCAGGTCCCCCCTCCCCAGCACCCAAACAGGACCCCGGCTAGCTGATGGTCAGGCTACAGACCTGCTACAAGCCTGGCTAGACTAGTGGCTAGCAGCTAGTGCACAAGACAGGGAGAGACAGCAGGGCCAGGCTGGCCATTACCTCAGGGCTGCCAGTCCTGGTGCCAGGGAAGCTCAAGGCTTTAAACATGGAGACCAGTTTGGAAAAGAAGCCGGAGCTCTGGATGGGTGGCACAGCACACGCATAGAGGGCAGCAAGGGGATTGGACAAGAACACTGTGATTATGAGGGCAACGTGGCTCCACAGGGACAGACCCCACTGCATGTCCTGCTCTCCCCATGCCCCCTGCTCCAGGCCCATCCCTGACCAGTGCCAGCACAATGGGACAAGAGGGAAGAGGACACTGCATCCCATCACTTGTAGCTTTCTGCAAATGCCTCCACCCTGCTCCATCCCAAAGCAGGGCTGGGCTCTCCTATCCTGCTGCCTCACAGCCAGCACCTTGTTGGCAGTGCTGCGGCGCTCCAGGAGGAGCCGGAACCGGTTGCAGGTACGCTTGTTGTCCTTCAGCCCCTGGCCCAGGCCCCGGTTGTCATCCTGCATGAGGCGCCGGTCCAGGATCACCTCCAGCTGGCCTGTGGAGAGCGAGTCCCTGCAGTCCAGGCTTTACCAGGTGCCAGCCACACCCCACAGCACAGAGCCCCCAATGACAGCAGGACCAGGGCACCCTGCCCAGCCTGCAGCACCCTCCTTCCCCTGCTTTCCTTGGGGAGGACAGCCCTAGCTCCACAGCAGGTCTCCACAGCAGGTCACCATGGCACAGACCCCAGCTCACCACTGTGGAGGCTGGAGACCCCCAGGGCCTGGGCTGTGAGCAGGGTCAGGCGGCTCTGCACGTCCTGGATGTAGGCCATGGCAGGCATCGGGTAGAAGTTGGCCTGCAGCGGCAGCTTCCGCTGGTACCTGCGGGGCTGGATCTGCCAAGGGACAGAGATCAGTGGCCGGAGGTGGATCCCACAGTGCCTGGTGCCGGAGCACTGTCCCCCTGTGGGCAGTCCCCTGCAGCTGCTGTCCCTCCCCAGCCTGCTGCATACCTGGAAACCATTGAGGTCCGTGAAGAAGGTGTCATCACTCTCAATGTCAGTGCTGAAGCGCAGGGCCAGCTCCTTGTTGATGTGATCACGGATGTCCACCAGGCAGGACACATCCAGGGACAGGCCCTCCACCCCTGCGGGTAGGCAGTGAGGGCCTGAGCCCCACGAGCAGCATCGCCCAGTTCCCTGGGCCAGCGACACCTGACACAGCCTCAAGATCTCACCTGGCACGTTGTACAGCCGCACCACGGTCTGGACGTGCTGGTAGTAGCTGGCAACCTCTGAGAAGAGGGGTCCTTCCATCACCCGCACCACTGGGGGGTCCTTGGGAGCGTAGGGCTGGGGGGAGGGATAGCTGCACTGAGGCTGCTGCCTGAGGACAGTCCTACGGGCACAGCTGTCAGCTGGCTTCCAGGGGTGGACCCTGTACCTTGCCCTCGCCATCAGGCAGGAAGAGATAGGCCCCACTTTTGTCCTTGGAGGTCCTGGTGCCATAGACGAGAAATTCACTGCTCACCCTGTGCCCCTGCTCCTCCCCAGCCTGGCGCAGGCTCTGCAGGTGTGGGCACAGCAGTAAGTGCATGAAGCAGCGAGATGTACCCCTCCCCTCCTCCACCCCACGCCCTATCAGAGCCCTGCACCCACCTGCAGCAGGCCTGTGCGCCCCAAGAAGCAGGCCTGCAGGTGCTGGTTCTCCAGGCAGAAGTCATCAGCAGCAGCCGGGAAGATGTGCAGGGGCACAGCCTCGGGCTTGCGCACAGGCACGTCCCGGCCGTGCAGGTACAGGCGCGTGGAGGACCTTGGCGCGGCGTGGCCATCCAAGGACTTGTGCAGCTGCAGCACGCGCAGCCCCAGTGCGGGCAGGCGGGCCAGGACAGACACCTGCAGGCAGCATGGGGACCTGAGCCAGCCCCCGTGTCTGGGGAACGGCTCGGGGTCAGTGGGGCAAAGACCCTGCTCGGCACCGCAGGGCCTCTGCTGAGGAGGGACACGCACGGGGCCCTGGGCGCTCGACAGCTATGGCATCTCCTGCTGCGGGGCAGGGACAGAGCAGGGCTGCCCGTGTGTCCTGGCAGTGTGCGGGATGGGAGGCTGGCACACATGGGCTGTGGGTGTGGGGCACCCCATACCTGGTAGACATCGCGCACCGCATCAGTGGCAGAGCTCCACGTTGCACTGAGCTGGGAGGGCAGGGGCTGCCCCTCCTCGGAGAGCACACGCACGTGCGGGGAGTCCACCAGCACTGGCACCACGCTCAGGCGCTCCTGCTCCAGTGGGTTGAACACCACCAGGAACCTGTGGGGGGGTAGCACAGGAATGGCATCCCAGCCTCACAGCATCCCCGATGTCCCATGTCCCACACTACCTACAGATCCACTGCACCTACCCACAGCTTCACAGGTACTCCCTCACTGCCTCCCCACAGTCCCATAAGTCCCCAGAGCAAGGCAGGAAGCCTTACCGAGGTGAGGTGCCCAATTTGACCACTGTCCTCTCTGGGAGAGAGTCCTGGCTGGAGCGTGTCTCATCCTGGAGAGGAGTAGTAAAGAGCTGCAGTGTCCCCAGCGCCCCTGCCAGCTGGGCCCAGGGACATGGGCACAATCTGGGGCCCCCTTCCTGGCCTCTGCAGCACGGAGTTGCTCCCAGGGGCATGGGGGCAGTGTGCCAGAGTGCCAGGAGCCAGGGGCTGGTGCTGCTCACCATGCCAAGGAATGACACAGCCGGGTCGTGGCGGTATGTGTCCTTGTCTCCCAGCACAAGGTAGTGCGCAGCATTGATGATGACACGCTTGAGGTTGGTGAGGGAATGGAGCAGCCTGGGCAGAGGCAGAGTCAGAGTGAGCCACCTGGGACCACCAGCCCCACCTGCCCCAGGACTGCCCCAACACCCTCTACATCTCCCCATGAGAGGGAGGACCTCCCCACAGCATCCCCATACCTAGGCCATTGCCCCAAGCCCACCAGCCCCACTCTGAGACAGGCTCTGAGGGCGCCCTGGCCCCCACACGCACCGGACTCCGTAGTCCACGGCCACAGCCTCCTTGGCAGTGCCGGCGATGGCATCATGGTGCTGGAAGAGGCCCAGGTTGCGGCGAGCGTTGCTCAGCAGGGCATAGTCAGAGAGCGGGTACCTGTCATCGGCACTGGCACGGCGGGCGTGGGCGAGTGCCAGGCTGTACAGGATCTCTGCCCCCCTGCGCAGGGACAGAGTCACTGAGGGTCCCTACCCTAGTGCTACAATACTGGGGGATCTGGCCTGGGAAGGGGGCGGCAAAGGGACACACTGCCCTGGGACTGGGCGAGGGTTTGGCACTGTGTGCACCAATCCAGTGTGTTGGCAGCTGGTGCAGACCAGGGGCTGTCAAGCGCCCAGATGCTGCCCGGCCACCCCTCACCCATGCCCCCCACACACCTCCTGTGCCCCATGGACCAGCCCACTGCCCCTCACCGGAGGTGGGCCTCCAGCACCCGGTCCAGGCTCTTGTAGAACGGCCGGGAGGTGTAGTATCCTGTCCAGTAGTGATCCTCCCGGTCCGCATAGGAGAAGAAATCTCCAGTCAGAACTGGGAACCCGGGTGGCCTCATCCCTGGCACAATGCCCACTTTCTTGTACAGGGCATCAAAGTAGTCAGAGAGTGTGCCAAACTGTGCCTGCAAGACAGCACGTGCAGCCCTGAGCCGGGGCTCCTGCAGTGGGGGCTCTTATCACCCCTCAGAGGACTGTTCACCCCTCCAACAGTGCTCTGCCACAGCCTCCTGCTACCCCCAGCCCCACAGAGCTCTCCACACATACCTGGACATGGAGGTCAGGCCGGGAGTTGAGAAAGTCAAAGATGCGCTGGTAGTTGAGGAACTGGGCGTCCCACTCCTGTGGCTTGTCATAGCGGAAGTCATCTCCCAGGGGCACCAGCAGCACCTTGCTGCGGTACAGCTTGGACTTCTTGCGGTACTGGTCCAGCAGCAGCTGGGCTCTGTGTGGGGGCCAGGGCATAAGGCTGGCCCCTGGTGGCCCACAAGGCTGGGAGTCGCGTGCCCCTGCCCCTGCCGCACTCACCGCTCTGCCACGTTTGCATCGGTGATGGCGCGGGGAGGCACCTTCCAGGGACAGTTGATCCGGCCTCCAGGCAAGCGCTTGAAGTCAAACTGGCAGCAGATCTTGGGGTCCGGGCCACAGGTGTGGGGCACATCGTAGCTGTAGAAGGGCATCATGTGGCAAAAGATGTCGGTGCTGCTGTCTGGATCTGTGGGACCAAGGACAGGTGAGCATCAGCAACGGCTCTCCCTTGCCTGTCCCTGAGCAGAGGTGCCCAAAGACAGTGGTCTGACAGAGCAGACCTCGGAGCTCAGAGGGCACAGCAGCCTCCCGCAGTGTGTTGCTGGACATGGGGGCAGGTGGAAAGTCACCCCGAGGCTGTCCCACAGGGCAGAGACATCACCTCCCAGTGCTTGGTTCATCTGCACAGAAAAGCAGCTGGTAGCCATTCTCTGCTGCCACCTGCCCCACAGGGCCCCCTCTGCAGTCCCCTCCCGGCAGCCCCTCACCCCACGTCTGTCTCCACATGAACTCCAGGTTCTGGGTGGCAGCAAAGTGCTTCTTGATGGCGTAGTGCACGCGCTGGATGAGCATGGCCGTCAGGTTGGAGCGCTTCAGCAGGTAGGGCATGGTGGAGCTGTACCCAAAGGGGTCTACGGCCCAGCCCGACCGTGGCGTCACACCTGGGGGCACAGAGACCTGTCAGCCCCGTGCTGGGCCGGCAGCACCTCCCGTGAGGAGGGTCCTGTCAGGACCCAGAGGCCTGCAGAGCATTAGGCAGGCCCCCAGCCAGCATCTGCCTGGCTCTCACCAATGTTCTTCTCCAGCCACTGGTGCCCCTCGATCAGCTGGTCAATCATGGCAAAGTAGTGGGAATTAGCCTCATCAGGCATCACCCAGCCCCCTGTCACCATCTCCAGCTGCCCATTGCCCACCAGCCTGTGAGGGGGACACCCAAGATGTGACCGGATCCCTGCATGAGCCACATGTCTATTGCAGAGTCCCCTGCCCTGAGCCACCTGCAGTCTACCTGCAGCCCCCACAGCCGCCACTACCATTCCTCCCTTGTCGTGCTGTCCCCACGCAGAAAGTCATTCCCCCACAGCCCAATGCCAGCCAGAGCCCATTCCCACACACCCTCCACTGTGTCCTCCATCCCCAATGCTCTCGGGACAGGGGGCAGACAAGGGGGCCCTGTCTCACCACACAATCCTGCTCTCCAGGTCTCCCACCCTTCCATGGGTGCCCTGGGCCTTGCACACAAGTTCACCAGCCCAATTAGCACAGGAGGGGCCCAGGGCAAGATCTGTCTCCCCCACCTCTCACCCCACAAGGCAGTGGCTCTGACATCTGATGGCACTGGGAGGCTGCTGGCAGTTTGAGGGCACCCCATGCTGAGCAGTGCAGGCCCGTGGCAGCCTTCCAGTCCCTGGGGCCCTTCCCTCACACGCCCTATGCTCTCAGCCTGCCTGGGAGCTAGGTGGGCAGTGGGGCCAGGTGGGCAGCCCTACCTGCGCACAGCAGCCCGCTTCTGGACACTGATGTTGTCCCACCACTTGGAAAAGAAGGAGATCTCGGACCAGATGAAGCGCCGGCGCGGGTCCTCCTGCATCTTCAGCACCATGCTGTTGAGGATGTGCTGCGTCTGGTCATAGTAGTACTTGTCGAAAGTCTTGATCCAGCCTGGCAGCACAGGTGGGGGTCACTGTGGGGTGCCCGGGCTGCCCTGCCAACACTGCATGGTAGCAGGGGCTGGGCCAACCCCTGCTTCTCACCTGGGTCATTGTGGGAGTGCGGCACCACAAACACCTGTAGAGGCTCTGTGTCCCACTCATTGGGCTCATAGGTGATGTCGAAGCCCTGCTTCCAGACACCACCGTCCTGATTGTCAAATGGCAGCAGGGAGTACACAGCCAGCATCTGTGGGTAGGAGACAGGGCTGAGAGACCCCTGAAAGAATAGAGCCAGGACCCCATGAATGCCCAGATATGGACCCCTCATGCTAGCAGAGCCACCAATCCCTCACCTGCAGGTCTGGGCTCTGTCCTTTGCCCCCTAGAGCAAACTGGCAGTCTTGTGGGGACACAGAGAGGAAACTTGGGCGACTCTCAGGGGGGAGCACCCAGGAGACATTCAGGGGGTGTTGGGGCAATGCCGGCTGCCCCTCCGCATGGGCTGTCAGCTCCAGCACTGAGTCCTTAATGTGGCTGATGATCTCATGGTTCTCCTCCAGCAGCTGCTCCAGCTGCTCGATCCGGTTCTGTAGCACCGAGATCTGGCTCTGCGGGCACAGAGGCCACAGTGAGGGGCAGGAGGTCACCCACAGCTGTGGGGAGCCAGTCTTGGCCCTGGCACCTTCATGTCCAGAGGCCAGGGCTGGCTCGCCATGAACTTCCCTGGCTGAACGTCCCTGTTTGCCATCCCAGGACCCCTCTCACTCACCCCAGACCCTCCAAACTCACCCTGGGGAAGTTGCCCCCACTCTGGTGTCGCGTGGGGTCATGCTGTACCCGGTCCAGCATCAAGTAGAGGGAGAAGACGGCCACGCAGAAGATGGCAGCTCCGCACACTGTCACCTGCTTCTTCAGCTTCATCCCGAAGGGATGCAAGGACTCACCTGCGCCGGGACTGGGGGGGAGCCAGGTCGGACAGCGCAGCCCCTCACCGCGGCCTCCTGCCTCCTCCTCCAAGAGCCCTCACGGTGTCCTACTTGGCTTAATCCGATGCTGGATATTTGTATCTCCTGATAGGGCCGGGGCCGGGGCCGGAGAGGCCGCGCGGCCCCGCAGAGNTGCCGCTACCCTGTGCCGGTGTCCCCCATCCGGGTGTCCCATCCCGGAACCCTGTCCCTGAGCCCTGTCCCGGTGCCCTGTCCCAGGGTCCCGTTCCAGCCCTCTGTCCCACGCCCTGTCTCAGTAATCCCCGTGCCAGTTCCCTTTCTCAGTGCAGCCCGTCCTGGTACTTCATCTTGGTACCCCGTGCCGGTGCACCGTGTGCCTGTCGCAGTGTCCTGTGCTGCGCATCATTACAGTGTCTGATCCCAGTGCCGTGTCCCAGTGCCACATCCCAGTGCAGTACAAGTCCATGTCCCCTCACAGCTCCTAGATGCACAGCTGCAGAGCTCGTGTGTTTATTGTACAAGATGAAGCCGGGCAGGAGCTGTGGGTGCCATGTCCCACCCCGGGGCATGCAGGAGCCCCTGCCCTGGGGCTCAAGCACCGCACAGGCACCCCGCAGTACCCACTGCCCAGACAGGGCTCTGCTGTGCCTCCAAGCACTGCCATGGCATGGATCCAGGGCCCCCGGTGCTCCCTGTCACCGGTGCCTCTTGCGGATGGCAACGAGATCCTGATGGATGGTGCTGAAGCTGGGCCGCCTGTGGGGGTCATACTCCCAGCAGCGCTGCATCAGCTGGTACACCTCCTCAGGGCACTGCTCGGGAGGGTCCAGCCGCATACCTGGGGCAACAGGGATGGGGACATGGATCACTGGCCCCTCACACCCCCAACCCCTTCTGGCCCATCCCACAGGCACAGCTCCACAGTGCTGGTGGCTCTCAGGAGCCAGCCCCAGCCGTGTTCCCTACCATGCTCCACTGCCTCCCGCGTCTGCTGGTTGTTGAGGTTGGCATAAGGGACGGCACCCAGGCTGAAGGCTTCCCACAGCAGGATCCCAAAGCTCCAGACATCACTCTCTGAGCTGTATCGGCCTGGGGACATGGGGCAGGACAAACGGTGTTGGCAGGGGACACACATGTCCCCACTGCCCAGCTGTGCCCATGCTCCTGAGGGCTGAGGTGCTCAGGGTCTCTGCCTCCGTCCCCAGGACCAGGTGCATGGGAGTGGGATAGTGCCAGACTCCTGGCTCCCAGATAAGCTGCGGGGTGCCAGACTGTGCCCAGCTCCATCCTGTACCATAATTGAGTGCTTCAGGGGCTGTCCACTTGACAGGGATTTGCTTCATCCCCCCTGTGGAGGCATAGATGCCATCCTCCTCCTGCCGTGACATCCCAAAATCACTGATCTTCAGGGTGTTCCTCTCTGTCACCAGGCAGTTGCGAGCAGCCAGGTCCCTGAGACAGCCCCAAGCAATCAGCCGTGAGCCCAGCTGTCCCTGGGGCTCCACCTGGCACGGGATGGGGTGGTGAGGGTTCCAGGGCTCCCCGTCCTGCCAGGGCCCACCTGTGGATGCAATGCTTGCTCTCCAGGTACTCCATGCCGGCGGCAGCATTCTCCATCATCTTGACCAGCTCCTTCACCCGGAGGTGGGGACCCTCACTGCGCAGGAAGGTCAGGAAGTCCCCCCCTGTGCCCAGATTGCAGAGGTGGGTGCCCAGGCAGAGCTGCAGGCTCACCCCCGCATGCGTGGGGACGGCGGGGATGGGCCGGCTCACCCTGCACCAGCTCCATCACGATGTAAATGGGCTGCTTCTGCGTGCAGACGCCGATGAGCCGCACAATGTTTGGGTGCCTGTACTGCTTGAGAATCCTGTGGGGACAAGGATGGGCACTGTGAGCGTGGGGGGGCCCGGCTGCCCTGGGCACAAGCCACCCGTTGCCATCCCCAGGGCGCTCTGCCCAGCCAGCCTGGGGACACAGCCCTCAGCATGAGGGTGTTGCAGTCCCATCAGGGTCAGACAGCTCCAAGAATGGACAGATGTGACAGGAGAAGCCCAACAGTCACACAGACCTGGCTTCCTGCAGGAACTTGGCCTTGAGCTCAGGCGGAAGGGTTTCCCGGCAGGATTTCACAGCAACGGGGGAGTTGTCAGCACGCAGGCGTCCGCTGAACACCTCCCCAAAGTTACCCTTCCGAGACACAGGTGCACCAGGCTCAGCTCACCGTTTGGCCCAAGGCAACCCTTGTCCTCCTGCAGACCCTGTGAGGACAGCCCTGCCCTCCTGCAGACCCCATCTCACCTGACCAATGCGTTCCCCCAACAGCACGTCCTCGTGGTTGAGCACCCATTTGTCCTGCAGCAAACAGACACCAGTGAGCTGCCCCTGGCCCACATGCCGCTGCAGCCCCCTCTCAGGCAGAGCCCCAGGTCCAAATTCCCCTGTCTAGCTGGAGAAGCACATCTGTGGCTCTCAGCCTAGCCATCAACAGGAGAAAGGGCTGAGCAGAGCTGCCCCTGAGCAGGAGGCCTCATCCTCCTCCCCACTGCCTGTATCACCTTGGGCACAGCCCTGGCCAGGACAATGCCACTCTTGCGGGTGATGGGCTGCTGGCTCTGCAGGAGGTGCTGGATGAGCAGCGGAATGGTGGGGAAGTTTTCACCCTCTAGCCGAAACATGTTCTGCAGGGAAGGAGGCCGAGAGGCTGTGATGAGCAGGAACCTGCACCTGCCCATGCAAGGCCACTCCTGCCATTCCCCCTGCTTGTGGTCACTCACACTGACAGCCTGGATGATGAAGTGCCGGGGCTGCCCATCCCACAGCACGCTGAGCACGTACTCCTGCTTGCCCTGGCTCTCCCGCACCAGGAAGTCCCCACTGCAGGTCAGCAGCTCCTGTACTTCCGAACGCGGGATGGCCCCGTGGTACCAGACCTGCTGGCACAGCGGCTTCTGCACGTCTGGGATGAGGGGCACGGGGGGTGGAAGCTGGAAGGAGACAAGGTGAGCCCAGCCATGCACACTCCCGAGTTGTGCCGGAGGTGGGGCAGCAGCAGTGTCTGGAAGCTGTGCCCAGGGCGGGTGGGAGCAGAATCTGGATGTGCTGAAGCAAGAGGGGCTGTGTGGCCAGAAAGGAGAGGACAGGCTCAGCAAGGCAGCTGGGTGGAGAGCAGGGTGCCTGGAGGCACCCAGGGACTCACCGAGTACTTTGGGCTGAAGATGCCCGTGATGTGGTTCCTGAGGGTCTCCAGAGCACTGGCCCCGCTCCGCTCCTGCTCCTGAAGGAGGCATGGGCTGTGCATCAGCTGTGCACCCATCCCTGCAGCTTCCAGAGCACAGGAGGCGAGACTGACTCACCGTGGAGGAGATGGACTGCCGGTCCTCTGGCAGAGGCAGGACGGGCAGGGGGTCCCTGACGCCCAGCTCTGCCAGCTTCCTGGCCAGCAGGTCCCGCTGCACCTGCAGCTTGGCCTGGGCACAGAGGCAGCCCTCGAGCTGCTGCCGCGCCTCATGCAGCCCCTGCCGCCTGCCCAGCAAGTGCACCCTGGGGAGGGGACGGGGCGGTCAGCACCTGCTGCCCTGGCCCCTCACCCCCCTCCGCTGCACCTCACCGCTCCCCGGGGCTCCGGCCCTGCTCCTCGTCATGGATCTCTGCTTTCAGCTCCCGTGTCTGCTGCTCCTTGATACTCACGGCCTCTGTGGCGGCCACCAACTCCTCCTCAACCGATGTCAGGCTGCAAGAGACGTGTGCCGGCAGGGGGCTTAGCCCCTGCCCCTCACCTGCCTCTGCCCATGGCTAGTCCCACTCACCAGTGCTGAACACTTTCAAGGGTCAGCTCATTCAGTTGCAGCTCTCCTGGCACCAAGTTTTCTGTGTCCTCCAGCAGGCTCTCATCAAAGGACACAGTTGGTGGCACCTCAGATTCATACCTGTGGGCACCCAGCACAGCTCTGCCTCCACTTGCTCCATGCCGGCCGCTGCCACCCAAGGGCAGCAGGGCCGTACCCAGCAGAGAGGCTGTGGCTGCGTGGAGCCATACTGGTGGCTCTGGATGAAGCTGCTGTACTCAGTGGCAGGGTCGATGGCCTGGATGGCACTGGCAATCTCCTGGTGCATGGCCAACAGATCCTCCTGTACCAGGCTGCTGATGCTGCAGTACTCCCTGAGGATCTCCTTTCTGCAAGAGCACTGCTGGTTCGGGTGGGGCCTTGGGGGTGCCCAGGGGTTGGAAGTGGGGTGCGGGGCTGGCACCAGGGCACAGGATGGGCAGTGGGGTGTGGGGTGGGCAATGGGGCACAGGATGGGCAGTGGGGCAGGCAGGCTCTTACAGGATGAGGACCATCTCCTGCTGCAGACTGTAGAGGGACTGATGTAGGCTGGGCAGCACACGCTGGTAGTGGTGCTGGTGGTGCAATGCAGCCGCCTGCACAGCCAGCACGTACTGGTTGTGCAGGGCATGGAGCTTCCAGAGGCTGCGCACATACTTCTCCTTCGCCTTGTCCCGCTCCTTGTCTGTGGAGAGAAGCTGTGGAAAACCCCAACTGCCAGCACATCATCTGTCCCAGCACCGAGGCAGGGGTCAGAGGCTGAGGGCTGGGAGAGGGTCCCAGGGCAGGCAGGGGGACCAAGCCTGGGGTGGTTACACTGTGACACAGGGATGCTCCTGACCCACAGCATGGTGTCCCAAGGCCCCCAGACTTCTGCCTGGCTTCCTGGGGGCCAGGCTGGGCTCTCCTCCATGCTGCCCACACCCAGAATCCCCACCCACTCCAGGCTGGGCTGTAGTTTCCATAGAGTGCAGGGTGGTCCAGCCATCCTTGACTCATGAGGGAAGTTGAGAGGTCACGCAGGGGACAGGGGCCAGGCTGGCACCTTTGCTGGCCTCCTGGTACTTGCGCTTGGCCTGGGCGCTGTCACGTGCCAGGCTGCGGTACTGTGCCTTCAGCTTCTCCATCTCCTGCTGCGTCGTCTGGAGAGGGACACGGTCAGGGAGTGGGTCCAGCACGTTCCCTTGTTCTCCCGCTGGCTCCAACATACCCGGCTATACTCCTGGCTGAGCTGCTGCCACTGCTCGCTGAAGGCCTTGCGCAGCTGCTGCTTGTCGCGGATGAGCAGGCTCAGCTTGGCCAGCGGCCCCGCTGCCAGCTCCTCTGCGTGCCGCCGCAGGATCTGGCTCAGCGTCTCCGTCCGGCTCACCAGCACCCACCAGGACTGCAAGAAAGGGAGTCAGGGATGGCGTGGAGATGGCATCCTCCAGCACCTCACTGGGCTCTGCAGGGCGCAGTCCCACTCTGGGGCATCCCTACCTTCTCGATCTGACCACCACGGTCACCATGGAGCTGCCAAGCCCCCTCCTGCTTTTCCAGCTGGGAGAACATGTGGTGCAGCATCCCTGCATACTCCCGGTCACTCTTGGCCCGCTGTGACATCCACTTCTTCATCAGCTCCAGGAGGCGCAGCTCCCCATCCTGCAGCTGCAGCAGAGCACTGTGCCCCTGCGGGCACCACAGCTCCGGCCCAAAGCCCATGGCACCACTGTCCAGCCAGGGGAAGTCTGCGGGGCACCAGGACAGCCTGAGCCACAGCTGCTGCCCTGCACTGCCTGCAGCAGTGGCCGGAGCCCTTTGCATTTCACACCCTCCTGCCCCATGATCCGGTCTGTTCACACAGACAACCCTCCCCACCCACTGCAAACAGCCTTGCAAAGCACATTCAAAGCAGCAGGATGAGTGCTCCAAGGCCTGTGGGAGCTGGGGCTGTGGGGATGGTGCTGGGAAGGAGGAAGTGTGGAGCCATACACAGCAGTGTCACCTCTCCCATGCACAGAGCTGCTCTCCAAGGGCAGCGAGGCCATGCCCCCCACCCCTGGCAGGTACCAGCCCCTCCTCTCTGTCAGCCCCAATCCCGTCCTGCCCATTGGCACTGTCACCCCAGTGTCCACAGTGTGGGAGCTCCCTGGGGCTGGGTCACTGGTGGGAAGCCAGCAGAAGCAGAGGAGGGTGCTGAGCTCCAGAGAAAGGTGCTGAGCCTGGACACATCCCAGCATGCCGGACTCCAGTAAGGCCATTGGGAGACAAACTGATCCCAGTGGCAGTCCCCGGGTGCCCAGCCCTGAAGCAAGAGTGCAGCAGGAGCAGGAGAGTGCTGGGGCACCTCCCTGTGCAGAGCAGGATGTGTCCTGGCACAGCCCTTGTCCTCACCAAGACCCATCCCCCAGCCCTACAAAGGAGTCCCCCTGCCTCTGCTAGTAGCCCACCAGAGCACAGTCCTTCCAACCTACGTTTGTTGCTAGGTCTTCGTTGTGGGGCTGCTGCTGGCGTCCTGCTGGGGCCGGGACTGGCGCCGTCTGAACCTGGTGCAGCTCTGGCTCCTGGGGAGGAACAGGAAACCCAGTGCTGACCATACAGCCATTGCGAGATTTCCTGCACTTCCTCCCCTCCCTGCCAGTCCCCACACCAGCAGTCAACGCCAGCACACAATTCTGCTGCAGCTGGGCAGTTCCCAGCCCCATCACCCCTCGCAGCTGTTTCCCACCAGGGCCTGACACCACCAGGTCCAGCCCTGTATACCTAGGGCTCCACTGCCCCTATGGAGCTTCACTCAGCATCAGTCCCACCCAGCAAAGCCCCCTCAGCCGTGCCTCATCCTGCCTGACTCCTAGTTCTGCTCCATATCCCCGTGTCTCCAAGAGACTGCAGGACCTGGGGGGTCCTGAGGACTCTGTGCAGCCCCACTGAAGGGTGGCCACCCTGTCACCATCTCCAAGCCTCGCCCTTGTGACTGTGTGTCCATCACACACTGATGGACACCCACAGTGCCATGCCCCAGCTCTTGCTGCCAGCCTGCATCCACATAGCTTGGACCGCACTCCCCTGGCACCATAGCCCTGGGCACCTCCCCTTCAAAGGGCTTCACTGGTCCCACGGTGGCACTGCCCAGCCCTGGCAGCTGCATCACACAGGGGCGGCTGCCACCACCACTGCCTCTGCCCAGTGGCACAGCCCAGGTCGGCTCCACTCGGCTCAGCCTAGCCACCGCCTGGGCGTCTTGGCCTCAGCCCTCTCCTGTGACTGGCAAGGAGGCTCCGGCGCTAGAGGGGTTTCAATGTCACCTGCAGGACACTGCCGGGCCGATTCCACTTTTAGAGGAAGTCAGGGGAAAAGCGTGTCAGGCGGGAGCTTTGCTGTCTCGCCTTCCTGTAGCGGAGCAATGTGGGGTGGCCACGTCCTGGAGCAGCTCCAAGGCAGGGGCTACCACCGTACTGCTTCTCCCACCACCACCATCCCTTCAGCATCCCCCCAGGCAGCGCGGGTCCCCTCCCCGCCTGCGCCAGGCTGCTCCTGGGCGGTCAGGGCTGGGCGGCTCTGCATCTGACCGCAAGTGCAACAGCTCTCTTTGGAATCGCCGATTGCTGCCCGCCGCCAGCCCCGCCTCGTGAGAAGAGGAAGAGCAGGGTGAGCGCGCTGCAGTCCGTGCGTGCCACGGGGACCTCGCTCCTGACCACCGGAAGCCGCTGCGGCCCCAGACACAGCGAGGCCGAGGGGCTCCGCAGAGAGGAGTTGCCTCTGTGTTGGAGCGCAGCCCCAAAAGGCTCTTTTGTGGGGGTCGGGAGCCCGGGGGGTGTTTGTTGAGGCTGGGTGCGCTGTATCTGCACCTTGGCCACAGCAGGAGCGGCTCCCAGGTTCACCCTGGCCGTTCCTGCACCAGGAGCACCGTACTCTGGCTGCAGGGTGGTGCTAGACACGGGCTGCAGCCGGGCCCCAGGCTATGGTGAACGGACTGAGCCTCATGCTGTGGGGAAGGGGTGCCAGGTCCCCAGGCTCTTCACATGTGCACACACACATACACAGCCAATTTCTGGATTGCCTGCCCTCAACGCAGGTCCCAGAAGCACTTGCTTCCCCTCACTCAGGTGAGTGACATTCCCTGCCTGTCCCCGCCACATCTGCCCAGAACTGGATACTGCCCACAGCCAGGGAAGGGCAGTCCCCGGCTGTGGGGCAAGGTCTGGAGGCAGGGCTCCAGCCCACCTCCCGCACCTGCAGAGCACATCTGGGTGCCTCTGTGGCCCACAGTCTCCACGGCCTGGCCACTGCCCCAGCCAGGGCACCCACAGCATACAGAGCACAGGCAGCGGAGCTGGTTTGCATAGTTCTGAACATTTAATAACTCAGTCTCTCTAGCGTTATATCCACATCCATTAAATTAAAAACAGGCTCAGGAGGCAGCTCCCGGCTGATTAAATTACAAGAAAAAATTACTGTGCACCAAAAAGTTGTTATAGAAAAATAGTCCTGTGGCCCCTGGCCAGTGGCTCCGTCCATGGCTGGCGCAGGTGGGAGCCTACACCATGGCCCCGGTGTGCGGCGGCGGACGGCAAAGGGGCGCGTGGCACTGGCCCCCAGCCCACAGGGAAGGGGCAGCAAGGGGAAGGGCTCCAGCGGGGAGCAGAACAGATTGTCACCAAGTGGGGGCAAGGCACGTCGGGGGACTAGGGCTGCAGGAATGCTGGGCACTGCCCAGCACAGGCAGGGACGCAGGCAGAGCTGGGGCAGTGCTGGCACTGGCACTGCCTGACAGTCCCAGCCAGCAGCACCTACAGCCCTGCCCAGGGGCAGAACACAAGGGGCCCAAGGCAGCCCCCCCAAAGTAGGGACTGTGTGAGGGGTCCCCGCCCAGGCTGTGGGCTGTGCCATGGGCACAGGGTCAGGTGGTGCCCAGCCTGATGCTCCCCGGTGCCAGGGCTCATACCCGCTGCAGGCAGCGGTGGTGGGATGGGCAGGCAGTGGGCAGCAGCAGCTGAGGCCTGGCCATTATTGCTGTTGAAGGGCACGGGTGGAAGCAGACAGGCCCAGGGGAGGTGGCAGGGACCTGGGACACAATGAACTGAGCCTGGGATGCAGCTCCGCACGGCCAAGGGTGGGAGGGGCAGAGGGATGCTGTGGCACAGGCTGGGCTCAGCTCTGGGGCAGAGCCACGCCTGCCCCAGCCAGCCCACCTGGAGCCATGGCAACCCAGGGATTTCACACACTGCCCACCCTGGAGAACTCACAAGTCCCCAAGCAGCAGCCATGTACCCAGCGTGGGAGACACTGCTGCCCGTGCAGGGCCAGGAAGTATAAGGGGCCCCACTGCCACTAAACACCCGGGCACGGGGCACAGGATGGACGCAGGGCCAGGAGAGATGGTGCAAGACTGGGACGGTGCTGTGCTGGGGATGGTGCCTGCAGGACCATGCCTGGCCACCCAGACTGGGGCTGAGGGACGGTGCCAGTGGGTGGGAGCCCCGGGCTGCTGCAGCGCAGGAAGGGGACAGGGGCAGAGTCCAGGGCCCCTCAGCCTCACCTGCCCCAGCCCTGCGGTGCTGGGCAGGGAGGAAGGAGGGGCAGGAGGGCTCATCAAAGGGCACTTTGGTCTCTGATGAAGGCAGTCCTCTCGCTGTGGGCCTCATAATCCTCACCGTCCGACTCAGAAGGAGCCTCCTCCTGCCAAATGTCGGAGGGGAGCCCTTTGTAGGAGATGATCCCGCTGTCCAGGGCATACACCTTCACACCCCGCAGGCTGAAGCCTGAGCGTGCTTGCAGCACCAAGAAGATGGTGACAAAGATGATGACAATGAGGATGCAGCTGAGGCTAGCAATGAGGACAGGCAAGTTGACTGGAGGAGGGGCCTCAGCTGGTCCCTCGCCATCTGCCAGGGCGGGGGACGCACGGCTGCTCTGTGTCTGGTGGGAGCAGGAGAGGTCCAGGCTGCTGAAGTGGGAGTGTGCAGGACAGGTGAGGCACTGGTTGGGGCCAGGTCCCGCACAGGTGGCACAGGAGGGGTGGCAGGGCAGGCAGAGGTGGGGTGCAATGGGCTCCACGCTGTTCTCCAGGCTGTAGTGCGTGCTCTGGACACCGGGTGCGAAGCCAGGAGGGCAGTGCTTCAGGCAGCTCTTCTGGTGCAGGTAGTACCCCTCCTCGCAAACTGTGGGACAGGCAGGGTCAGCATGGGCTGGGGGCTGCCTGTGCCCGCATCCCCCCCGCTGTCCTCATACTCACCCACACAGGTCTGGCTGGGGGTCAGGGTCTTGCAGCCACTGCTCTCCAGCTGGTTGGAGAGGCTGGGGGAGTCGGTGGCCGTCCCATACAGCACAAGCGTGAACTTGGTAAGTGTGCCTGCAACAATGCAGGGTGAGAACTACGGTGGTGCCCAGAAGACCACCATGCCCATGACAGGCACAGGGAAGGGGCTCATGCTAGTCCCCATCCTGGCTGCCAGGGGACAGCAGGGTTGTGCCCACCACCAGGGAGAGTGTCTCTTGTGGGGCCATGCCCCTGCACAGGAGTCCCAAGGGTCAGGGGATCATGTGAGCTGGCATGGGGTCTCCTTCTGCCTGGACTCCCACTGTCCCAGAGGGGCTGTAGCACCATCCCACATGCACAGCCTCTCCCCAGCCAGATCACCAAAACATCCAAGATGTTACTGGCCCCTCAGCTCAGGAGCAGAGTGGGGGAAGCTGGGTGACCACACAGCTCGCATCTCAGAACTGGAGGGAGGCAGTGGATGGGGAAGCACGCCCCTACCGTAGTTCTTGGCATCACTGGTGTTCTCAATCTCCAGCACCCACTCCCCAGAGGGGTCCTCATCCCACGAGTGTGTCGTCATGAAGGCCCAGTCATTGAAGCCATCAGCCGAGAAATCGTGCGGCCTGAGCAACAGAGGCGAGATGTGAGTGTCAACATATCCCAAACTCACCTGTGCCAGCCTAGGCCAGGGGCCAGCCTGGGGCACCCCAGAGCACAGCACCTACCTGGCAGCCAGGAGGGTGGAGCGGGTGCCCATGGGGCTGACCAGGTGGATGGCCAGGTCCCCCCGCCGGTTGTAGGACAGCGTCAGCCTGGCCTGCGCGTGCTCCAGCCGGCTGATGTAGTTGGCTTTCCCCAGGCAGGCATCCACTTTCCGCCGCACCTCGAGACGCTTCCCAATGTCCCTGCCGAGCACAGGCATGTGTGAGGCCAGTCCCACACCAGGGGGACATGCCACAGTCCCCAATCGTTGCTGTGGGGCTCTGCACCTGTCCTGGGGACTGGGCACCAGGGCAGCTAGAGCAGGAATCAAATCCACAGCGGGTCAGAGTGGCACCACCACCATTCCTGGAGGGGTGCAGGCAGGAGAAGGGGTGCCCCAGCTCTTGGCCATGCGGGGGAACTGCACTGCCCAGTGCGCCACTCCATGCAAGCCCTGAATAGGTCCTTTATTCACACACCGCAGGCCAGCTACACCCTGCATGGCACAGCCAGGGATGGGATGGGCAGTCTCGTCCCCATCCTGCTGCTGGAATGTGGCCGCTCCCCCCACGATGCTGGCCCTGGTGCCAGCACAGGATGTGCCTGCTGTATCCACACAGGGCTGGCTCCCCAGGGGGGGTCAGGGCAGGGCCCAGCCCTAGCTCTCTTCATGCACAGGAACATGATCCCCCCCACCCAGGAGCCCCTAGGGAGTGCCCTGGCCACAGACAAGACTGCACATGCTGCACTGTGGCAGCAGCAGCCAAGCAGGAGTCAAAGGAGCTTCTGTCTGCCCCCTGAAAAGCCCCTCTGTCCAGGATGACTCGTGCTGGCTGCACCCCAACCACAGCACCCCAGTCTGCCCACATTCACTGGTCCAGCCCCACAGCAGGGAGGCTCATCAGTGACGTCAGAGCTGGATGCCTGGAGGTGCTTTTCCCAGCTCTCCCCAGGCTCTCACAGGAGGATGCTCCAAGGGTCTCAGTAGCAGTTCAGTCCCCAAGATTCTCCCCACTCCCTGCTCTGGCCCAGAGGCTCCCAAGCTTCTGTGCAGGGCAGATGTCGAGTGATCCTCTCCTGGGCTCACCAGCCCGTACCTGGGCTCTGCAAGGATGTCAATGACACACTTCCTCTGAGGTCCCACTGTGGTCCAGTTCTTGGCAAGGCTCACCATGGCCCCGGCATCCAGCAGGCCGTAGCCATACGAGTGGCTGACTGTGGACAAAGAGGGGGTCAGCGCTGCTCCTGGGGGTACCCAGTGAAGGGATGGCTGCCTGGCCATGCTGCATGCTCACTGGGCCCTCCTGCCTGCCTCCTTCACCCCACAGGGCTGCCAGAGCACTCTGCCTCAGCACCCCAAGGCTAGAGGTAAATGTGGGACTGGGAAACCCTGGTCCCACCTCAGCACCCCAATACCTTTGCGGCCAACACCATTGGTGACCCAGTCATTGGCATTCAGGTGAGCTGGCTTCGATGTCTGCACTACCAGGTGCTGCATGTCTCGCCAGGTCAGGTTCTTGCTACAGGGAGACATGGAGCTCAGGTCAGTGCTAGTTCCTGTTGGCCCCAGGCAGGTCCATGTCCAGGTGCCACTGCTGCATGGGGCTGGCACCGCCACCGCCATCCAGCCCCCTCTGACCATCGCTTACTTGGCTTCCAGGGCGAGGGCGATGATGCCAGCAGCCAGGGGCGCTGAGGCTGACGTCCCGGTGTGCAACTCGGTGCACTTCTGTCTGAGGTCAGTTGTCACCTGCGAGGAGGAGTGCCAGGGCAGGAAATGCTGCAGGCACATCCCACCCCCTGAGCCCCTGGCCTGCAGAGAGCAGCAGCCCCCACTCACAATTTGCTTCTCATTCTGGTTGCCACTGCTGTAGGTGGTGGCAAGGGTGGAGGAGCAGGCCTCGCTGTACCAGGGCACGTTGCCGTACTGGGTGGTGCTGCTGATGGACAGCGTGTAGATGCTGTTGGTGTAACCGTCACAGTTGCAGCTGTCATGCTCACGGCCCCCATTCCCAGATGCCCAGACGAAGATGGAGCCCAGCCCGCCTCGGCCCTAGCAACAGAGGCAGGGTGAGGGCAAGCACCAACACTGCCACATACAGGAAACCCCAGGCTGGAGCTGGGGACAAGTGGGTGGTGCCAGCCTGAGTTGAACAGACAGAGCAGATGCAGCTGGGACACAGGGGACAGCATGGTACCCCAGTCACAGCCCACCAACCTGGCTGCCCTCAAAACCACTATGGAGGTGGAGGGTGCCCAGCACCTCGGCAGAGGCTCCAGGGCTGATCCAGGGTGTGACACACCAGGCAGCAGGAGGCCCAGACAATGTGAGGCTTCCAGGAACCCAAGTCTTTTTCTGTTCAGAAGTCACCTGGCCTGACTCTGTCTGCATGAGATTGCAGTGCCTGGCAGAGCTATGGAAGCCCACAACACAGTCCCAGCCATGCCTCGGCACCCAAACGTGGCAGCTACCCTCACAGAGGATGTGACAGAATCAGCATGGCACCACATGCATCTCTCTGTAGGGAATCCTGGGCAGAACATGACACAGCTCCCCAGGAGGGCGACACTGCCAGTACAAAGGGACAGCGGGTGGAGGAAGCGAGGGTGAGCAGCTGGCACAAAACCAGACGAGAACCAGGAGAGGGCTTGAGAGATCAGGGAGAGCATCCCACAGGAGCCCTCACAGCGGTGAGATAACACCACATGGGAGGAGTCCTGACTCAGAGCCATCACACAAGAGGAACAAGAAAAACTAACAGAGCCTGATCCTAGACCTGGGCTGGAAGATGGCTCATCCCGGGAGGGCCAGGGTAACAACCAGGGCAGGCAGAGGGAATGGAGACCCAGGAGGAAGGCAGGAGTAAGGCCAGTGCTTCCCCAGCAAACCCTCCTTTTCACCTGGCTGACCCCACGGAAGAAAGCCTCCTCTGCCAACCGGGCCGGGCCATCCACAGTCTTGCCGTCATCCTCAGGGCCCCAGCTGGCACTGTAGATGTGGATGTGGTTGGGGTTGAGACCCAGGGAATGGGCCTCCACAGCATCGGTCACCTCCCCATCCAGCATGCGCACACCTAGGGCCAGAGAGCAAATGTCACGGGCGACCGGCTGGGGCAGAGTGGCCACGGTGCCGCTGGTGAGAACCCTCCAACCCCTGCTGCCACCGTGCCATGGGCTGTCACGTGGCTGCTGCAGCCAGCAGTGCCAGGGTCCCCAGCTCAGCTGCTACTGCAGCCACTCAACGCCCACAGGACCCGGCGCAGGGCAGGGCAGCACCCACCTCCGATCCTGGCATTGTATGCCACGCCAACACCACAGATGCCGTTGTTTGCCACAGCAGCCACCTCCCCTGCACAGCGCGTGCCGTGTCTGCAACCCAAGGAGGAGGAAGCATGCTCATACAGGGTGCGAGCAGCACAGGGGTCGGTTCCAGCTGCAGCCCCAGCAACCCCCACCCGGGCTGCCCCCCACCCCTCAAACCAGGTAGCCGATGAAGGCTCCTCCATCTGCCCTCCTGCTCCAGAGCCAGGGCACTGAACAGCCCACACTGGCTCTGGGCAGAAAAACGATGCTGCTCATGTCAAAAAGGGAGGTGAAGGGTTCCCCATGGGGCAGAAGCATGCCGCCAGCCTCACAGCTTCCAGTGACCCACGTGGTGTGGCACTGCACTAAGCCCCTGCCACACTTAGGCTCTGTATCTTCACCCCTTCCTCCTGCCTCACCTGTTGTCATTCATCTGCGTGTAGCGGGGCTGCGGGTCTGGGTCCTGGTCATTGACGTCAAAACTTGCCCCTGGGTCCTGGAAGACAAATTGGACATTTGGAGACTGTCTACCTTAGCCACCGAGCCCCACTGCCCTTACTCCGTGCTTCCACTCCATGGCCTGAGGCTGAGCTGAGCAGGGTGGGCAGGCTTCAACCCCACCTCCATGTCCTACCATGGTGGGCACCAGCCCTGTACCTCACAGCTCAGGGGTTGCCCTGCATGGACACAGCTGCCCAGAGCAACTCCCATGGCACTCCACCCCGCACCATCACCCAAACTCACATAGTTGGCCTCCAGGTCAGGGTGGTTCTTCTCAATGCCGTCATCCAGGATGGACACCACTATGCCCTTGCCCGTGTATCCCTGTTCCCAGGCCTGACGCACATTCAGGTCCCGCTGGTTTGTGTTGTACTGCCAAGAGAAACCTTGGCACTAGGAGATGCACCCAGCCATAGCCACTGTGATGGGTGTGTGCCCAAAACCCATCCAGCTCTCACCCTGCTATTCTGTGGGTTGTAATGAGGAACCCCAGGGACCTGGGCACGGGGCTGGGCACAACTAGTGGAAAAGGGCTGCTCTGAAAGCAAGACTGAGCCCCAGACTGTGCTGGAGTCCCACAGGCAAGGCACCCTTTGCAGAGATCGGGCTTGTGCCCAAGCTCCAGGAAGCAGGCAGAGGCATGGACCCATTCCTGGGCCAGGCAAAAGGCTGTACCTCCTAGTCCAGCCCTGGGCGGCCCCCAGCCTCCCCAGCACTCTAGCCAGGAGCCACAGCTCCACGAGCAGAGCCTCCTCCCTGGGGTGTTCCCATAACACAGCACTGGGTGGCTGCCCCAGGCTTTCTCCCTTCTCCTCCTGCCAGCCTAGCAGCTGCTGCCTGACAGCAGTTCCTAGGTTGCCACACCTGTGTCCCAAACTCACAGCCACAATCATGAGCACAGGCCCCTTCCTCACCCAACACTCACCAGGTACCACTGCTGCGGGAACTTAGGGTCCGTGGGCTCCATGAAAACGTCTCGCTTGGTCCTGCGCTTTGCCACCTGCTGCTCCAGCCACTGCACCTGAGGACATAGAAGGCGTGGGGTCCCCAGCTGACCCCCCCATGCCACGAGTTCCTCATGACCCCAGCCCTCAGCCTGCCTGGAGGGGCTCTCCCCAGGAAGCTCACAGTCAGCTCTGGCCTGGCAGAGTATTGGACCTGTCAGAGCTACTGCCAGCCCCTGTTGCCCCTCCAGGCCCCCTGCCTGGCCACGCCCGGCAAAGGCTGTGCTCCAGTGGAGCGGGACAGTCAGAGTGCCAAGCATCGCTGAGACACGGGCTGCCAACAGCTGCCACACCACACGCCTTCCAGGGCCTGGGCTGAAGCCAGAGGGTGGGGAAAACAGCAGCCCCACACACCGCTGCTCTGGGATCTGTTTATTGCCCTGCACACTTTGTCCTGTGTACAAGTACACAGAGCTCTCCTGGGGACAGAAGCTCTCCTGGGCCCTGGGATTGCAATTACCCACAGGCCAATGATGCTGGCTCCACCAACCCCCTGCCCTTGCCAGACACGCAGTGGGCTCCCACCTGCCTCTGCCAAGGAATGGTTAAGGCAGCTCAGCCCTGTCTTGTGCCCAGCACTGGCTCACGTGCCCTTGTGAAGTGCCTGGGACCAAAGTCAGGCCCTCCTCGCTCGTACCTGTGGTTCCCTGGCCAAGCGGCTGTGCCAGGGCTGGTGGGGCGAGAGGGAGCGCTTCACCACGCCGCGGTGCCGAAAGTGGTAATAGTCGCCAAAGATCTGCAACACAGAAATGCTGCTCGTGGGACGGACGGGACAGCCTGGTCTCCCCGATTCTCTGCACCCCATATCTGCAATCCCGAGCTCCAGGGCTGCCATGCACAGGTTGGGACCCCACTCCAGAGTGGCTGGTGGGGCTTATGTCCGGTAGTCTGGGCAGGACCTCCTGTGAGAAGCTGTGGCAGCTGGTGACAAGGCAGCTGGGAAGACCCTGGAGTAGAAGAAATGCAGCCGCTGTGCACCTCACCCTCCTGCAGGTCCCCACATGGCAGCAAGTCTCACATTGTCCAAAAAAGCAGGAAGACCCCAGGCAAGCAGTGGCAGAGAGGGACAGGCCTTTCAGAGTCAGCCTGTGAGACACCAGCCTCAGGAGACAAACCCACTGCTTCTCTCCCAGTGCCACCCAGCCCTTCCTGGAAGAAGGTCCCAGTGGCTCCAGGCCCCACACTCCAGGAGGTCCCAGCCAGGGCAGGGTCTGCACCAGCCTCTGCACCTCTGGACAGGCTGCTGGCCTCTTCCCAAGTGCCCCACTAGAACACCCACCCAGTGCCTGCCTCTATCTGGGGCACAGCCACTTTCAGAGGGGCAGAGCAAGGGGCATGCAGGCATCCAACCCCAGCGGGGTCCAACTCCCACTGCCAAGCAGCCACGCTGTGCTCACCCCAGCTCCATTCCCATGTGGGGACAGCTCAAACTGGGACTCCAGCACAGCCCAGCTGGGGCAGGATGGGAATCAGCACAGCTGGTGGGGCCAGGAGGCCACGGTGCCGCCCAGATGGTTATTTTTAAACCCCAAACCCTCTCCAGTGCTGTCATTTCCGTATCCCCTCTTGCATATCCTGGGGCTGACGGACACAGTGGCCCCACCCTGGCTGCCCAGCTCAGCAGCCTGGCCTAACTGGGGAGAAGGGGCCAATGCACCCAGCCCCCTGTGAGTCACAAAACCCAGGCAGCAGCCACAGGCAGGATCCAACTCCAGGCTGTGCCAGAGCTGGAGGGGCTGGGCTGCAAGGGCTGTAGGAATATGAGGACATCTCACCCTCCTCCATCTCAGGCTGCCCCAAAACAGTCTGTTTGGGGCTAACAAACCTCTCCAGCTTATTAGAGCTCTGCAGATGTGCTGCCAGTTTGGACAGACTGGGCCAATCAAAGTGCACCCAGCTGAGCACCCTCAGGCCCAGGGCAGCAGCCATCTCTTCCAGGTACGCACTTCACCCCAAACCCTGGACCCATTCCTCTAGCACACCGTGTTCCCCAGGACAGCCCAGGATGCCTGTCAGTTCAGAGCCCTTGAGGAGGTGTCAAGGTACAAAGCCTCTGCACAGGACTGGTGGGGTAATGCAAGCTGCAGGCTGGTTGCCCTCCCTCAGCATCCCCCACCCCCTCCGGGGGTATGGACAGAGCCCAGATTGTTCCTGCACACAGATCACGGCTCTGACTGGTCATCCAGCTGGATTAGACACTGTGGTGGCAGTCAGAAGCTGGCCAGCCCACACACTTCCATCCTAATCTCCACCGTCCCTGTCCTCAGCAAGGGCAAAGCCACCCCCCAGCACCACGTGCCCCTGGTGCCAGTTCCGTGATGCTGCCCGATCCCTGGCCACAGCTCGCAACTACTCCAGCCAGTCCCAGGGCTAGAAGGCTGCCTGTATGCCTGACCACAGCCCCAGGAGTGGAGCAACATGCTGGACCTGCAGCCCAGTGGTGTGGGACACAGGACCACCCCCTCCCAGGATGGCGCTGTCCTGACAGCACAGCCCAGGGATGGCACCATCAGTGCCCTTCCCCAGTGATCCCAATCCCAGCAGCAGGGGGCAATGCCTGTGCCCCCTTCTCTGCACAATCCCAGCAGTGCAAACCCCCCCACACCTCACTGCCACGTGCAGCCCNCCACTGGAACCATTCATGGGCCCTCTGCCCGAGATGCCACTGGCTCTCACTCCATAGGCAGCAGTGGAGCCAGCAGCACAGCTTTGGGGACAGTGTCCAGACTGCAGGCTGAGGTCAGGATCCTCTCAGATAAGGATGCTGGGGCCCTCTCACTGGGGCACTACTCGATGCACCCAGCCCCCCACTCCCAGCCTGGCTGCATATCCTGTCCCAGCGGCACACACCCCCAGGAGCAGCAGTCCAGAAACCTGCAAACGAATGCCAGGCTCTTTCCAGCCACTCTTCTCACTGGACTGCCACGACCCCTCCGCAAAGCCCTGGCCAGCCAAACCTCACCCCGCAGCGCAGACAGTGGGACAGGCTCCAGAACGGGAGAAAACATGCCCAGACCAGAAGTTCCTGCCACAGTCTGGGCTGCTGCAGCATGCGGGGCTCTGCTTGCAAGGGCAGGCTCACTGTTGTGAGGGGATGGGGAGCTGGGAAGGGCACAGAACCACGGTGCGGGGAGGAGACAAGGGCAGAGCTGGCACAGAGCCTCTGTGGATCACAGGGATGGAACTCATGACAGGCCTCGGCTCTCAACTGAAGTACAAGGCCCTGCACTGTGGAGATGAAGCCACAGAACCTTGCCCCTGGCAGCCAACCCTGGGACCAGGCACCACAGCATGATGGGAAGCACTGCCAGGAGCAGGCTGACAGTACCTCAGCCCCATCCCCACTCCAAGGGGTCTCATCAGAGATCCAGTCTGGTGCGACATGCCACTCTCCCTGTTCCCTATGCATGGCAGCTGCCTTGGCCTGACAAGTGCTTCCCCCCGAGATCTGCTCTGAGCCACTTCCACACTGACAGCAGCTGCCTAAGGCCACGCCATGGCCCACCCAGCACAGACACCCTCACTGGGGCCTAGCCACAACCCCCACAGTTCACTCCTATGGCACAAGTCCCAGAGAGCCCTGAGTACCCAGTGTCCATGCAGGGCTCCTTTTGGGGGGCAGGACAAGGTCCCACTGGCTCCTGCAGCAGCCACCTTCCCACTGCCACTGCTCCCAGCAGCTGCTCCTGCAGGGAACGAGGTCCTGACCCCACAGCCACCAGTTGTGCAATTTCCTCTGGGATTTCACCCTGCACTTCCTTCCTGGAGAGACAGCTCACTCACAGCACAGCCACGAACACTGCCTGGTCTCTGGCTGACAGCAGGGAAAGCTGAGCATTGGGGGGACCTGCTGACACACCTTCTGTCAAGGACAGTTTCGGGGTAAGAATACACAGCTGCTGTCAGACTCCCTCTGGGGATAGCTCAGAGGCACTGCTGCCGTCCTGCTGAGCCAAGGCCATGCTGCACTGGGCAGCTTGCTGTGGGGAGCAACAGTGGAATCTGGAAGCCTTCCTATCCTATGATCACACAGCACTACCAGTCCAGTTCCTCCACGCTAGGATGGCTTTTGCTCCTTCCCCATCCAGCAGGCAGTGTGCTGGATGTTGTGCCATGCCATGTCACCAGAAGGTCCCAGTGACACGGGGAGGCCCTGGCTCCATACAGGGAATTGCCACCATCGAGTCAAGACAGCAGATGCTGGAAGGCCACAGCAAACAGGCACAAACATAGTGGCCCTGCTGCCAAAAAGAGCAGGCCCCAAGCCAGCTCTGGGACCAAACTCAGCACCTGCCCAGACCATGGCAGAGAACACTAGTTCCATGAGAAGAGGGAAGCAGGAGACTTACCGGGCCTAAGTTGAGGAATCCATGCTTCCTGGCCAGCCTGTCAGCCTCCTGGGGTCCTGCAGGGACGAGCACAGCCCAGGTGTTGGTGTAAATATGCTGGGCCAGCACCTCCTGGTCCAGGAGAGTGAGGGCAACCACCAGAGTCCAGAGCAACAGCAGCGAGCAGGGCCTCAGATCCATCAGAGTATCGGGGCTCCTCGAGCTGGGGAGCAGAAGGGTCCCGGGAGCAGGAGGGTCCTGGGAGCAGGAGGGTCCAGCAGCCTCCCAGCGTCAGCACTCCGAGGCACACCGGCCTCTCTGCTCTGCTGGTCCCAGCTCAGCCCAAGCCCACATGGGGCCAAGCCCACAAGAGCACAGGAACAGATTGTCCAGGACAGAAGCACAATCTGCAGAGAGAGACAGGACAGTGGTCATGCCCAGGGCACCTTTCCTCAGACCTCAGGAGGGCAGGCTGCACCATGCTGAGGTGTGGGTCAGCCACTGGGCAAGGGGGCCCTGGCACACAGCACCTGCTGCCCCCCATGGCACACTGACAGCCAAGGAGCCGCTGGGCTTGGCGGTGTGCCCACGTGTCTGCTCCTGCATGAAGATGCTGTTTACCTTCCCTATTACCCAATGTTTGCTTATAAACACAGGGAACTAACCAGGAGGGGAGGGCACCAAAGAAGGGGAGAGGCGAGGCAAGGGACACTGTTCCTCCTGCTGCCACTACCCCTGCTCCAACTGGGATGGCACTACCTGGGTACAGAGGTGGGAGCAACTGGGACGGGAGGGCTGCCTCTCCAGCCCCAAGGGGAGACCAAAGGAGATGTCCCCAGGTGCTGTGCAAGGAATCTCAGCAAAATGAGAGACTGGAAAGTAGAGGGGAGCTCCTGGTCCCTAGCAAGGCCCCAGGCTCTCATCTTCACAGCCACTGACCAGGCCTGGCAGCCATGGCAAGCACTGCGTTGCCTGTCACCAGCAGCAGCTCAGCTCTGCCCTTCCTCTGGAGCACAACATGGTGACACTGGTCTGACTCATCCCCGCAACCCAGTGGAAACCAGGAGCAGGAAAAGGGGCACACTGTCACCTCCAGCATGAACCCAGGGATGCCCAGGAGGAGCTCACACCCTGTGGGAGGGCAAACACAAGCTTGTAGGGAAAGAGGAGGGAGTGACCCACCCCGTGTAAGGGAGCCCACGACATGATCGTGCCAGGGTGAGCTCCACACCCGGAGCTCCAGAGGGACCCTGGAATATCTGGTCATGCTTCAGAGACAGCTGGAAAGGTGAGAGCCTGCAGTGCCCAGAGGAGCCGCTTCCCCCTCCATCCAGAAGCGGCCAGAGCGAGCTGGCAGCCTGCGGCGCTGCCAGAGGAGGGAGGTCCGAGCAGTCGCCGGAGACCCCGCCGTACGCTACAGCACAGACAGTCCAGCGACTCTGGCACAAAGGGGTTTCCCCATCAGCGACCACATCTCGGCCAGCCCCGGGCCGGACCGCCCCGCCGAAGCACCCAGAGGCGCGAGCACCCGCCGGAGGCTGTACGGGAGCCCCGGGGGCCACACTGCCAAGGCCCACAGCACAGCGCGGCACAATGGAACACTATCTACCATGGTCCACCAGTGTTCGTGCCAATACCTGGCCACCGGGCCGGGCAGTTTCCCCATCTCGTTGGTCCCGGCGCCAGCAGCTGTCCCGCTCCGGCGGTGGCCGCTGCACTTGCGGACAGTCCGGCCGCCGGGGGAGAGCCCGGATCCCGCGGCGCCTCTCCGCCGGA
>VXAX01006121.1:233113-245948 GCA_013399835.1 Leptocoma aspasia | reverse complement strand
GCCCGTCCGCAACGAGAAGGGTGAGCTGGGGGGCCGGGGCTCGGCGGGGTGGCCGGATGGGCGCAGGGCCGGGGCTGGGACCGGGGCGGCAGGGGCGCGGGGCCGAGACCCCCGGTGACGGCCCGGCGCCCGCAGGCGAGCTGTCCATGGAGAAGGTGAAGGTGAAGCGGTACGTGTCGGGCAAGCGGCCCGACTATGCGCCCATGGAGTCCTCGGAGGAGGAGGACGAGGAGTTCCAGTTCATCAAGAAGGCGAAGGAGCAAGAGGTCGAGCCCGAGGAACAGGAGGAGGAACTGGCCAACGACCCCCGGCTCCGGCGCCTCCAGAACCGCATCGCTGAGGACGTGGAGGAGCGGTGAGTGCTGGGTCAGGCAAGAGCTGAGCCCCCTTTGCCTGTCTGGGGCTGGGACTCTGCTACGCTGCACGGAGAAACAGGGCAAGAGCTGGGAACACTGTCCAGGCAGTGCAGGAGTGGCTGTGATTTCTCATATCCACACTGCACTGTGCCTTGGGCTGCTTTCCAACCAGGAGCCAGCCAAGCCCAGCCCATGTCCAGGTGTGTTTGGGTGGATGGTAGAAAAAACAGGCACCAAAATAGAAATTAGTGCAGCGTGCTGAAGCTCGGGATAGTGAGGAAGGATGGTGTCTCGTGAAATGTACTCTGAGCAGGGATCACTGAGTGCTGTTTGCCTCCCGTGGAGCTGCTGCTGGTTTTATTTCCACTCACAAAGAGTCTTCTCATTAGGAACCCCATTGTTCCTTGAAGCATGGACAGGGAAGAGCTGCCAGTGCCCAGCCACTGCGGCCTCCTGGGAGAGAACATATCAGCTCTGGCCATGTTTGGCAGTCCCAGCGCCTACCATGGCCTTGCTAGAAGCCATTTGTGAACAGTCAAACTACAGCAGCCCCCTTACGTCCCAAGTGCCATGAGTTTACTGGGGTCTCTTGCAGGTTGGCAAGACACCGCAAAATCGTGGAACCTGAAGTGGTTGGAGAAAGTGATTCAGAAGTGGAGGGGGGAGAAGCTTGGCGCCTGGAACGGGAGGACACCAGTGAAGAGGAAGAGGAAGAGATCGATGATGAGGTGTGTTTGCAGAGCCAGGTAATGGGCCTAGGAAAGCTGGAAGGGCACAGGCTGGAACTGCCCTTTGCATGGATACGTGGGCTGTCTGGTGTACCTGGCCAAGTGTCAGATCTTGGTGGGTCACCATCCTCTGGCATGGGACAGGATGCTGGGGGAAGCCACACCACATCCAGAGAGGCAGGTGCATCTTCTCAAAGCCAAGACTCCAGACATGACATGTGTTTCACAGGAGAGAGAGAAATGGTAGCAGGGCTGGCCTCTGACTGCTCTGTGCTTGTCCCCATTAGGAGATCGAGCGCCGGCGCGGGATGATGCGTCAGCGAGCACAGGAGAGGAAAACTGAGGAGATGGAAGTGATGGAATTGGAAGATGAGGGTCGGTCTGGAGAAGAGTCTGAGTCAGAATCCGAGTACGAGGAGTACACGGACAGTGAAGATGAAATGGAGCCACGTCTCAAACCGGTCTTTATCCGCAAGTAGGTGATGGAAGTGTGTGGGCTAGCCCTGGATCGTGGTAGTCAGAAGCTGGGGCCTAAGGAGACCTTGCTGCCATGGTCTATTCTCAGTGTGAGGAAGACAGACACCTCCTTGGGGTGGGACGGGATGGTCACAGCCTGGCAGGGCACAGCTAGAGAGCAAGGGGCACCCCTTGCCCTATATGGCTGCACCCACAGCCCCGTATCAGTTTCATTGGGTTGCTGTGTGATCAGGCTGTGGAGTCTGACCAGAGCTTTTGGGCAAGTGCCATACAGCGGCAAAAGGACGTGGTAGTCCCCAGAAAGGGGACAGCCCTGGGACTTGACCTCTCCTTGGAGAGGGCAAAGGCTGAAAGCAGCTGCAGTGGGGGAGCCAGCGAGAGGCTGAGCAGCTGCACTGGCTCATGGGAGGGCTGAAGGCTGTTGTGGCCCTGCTCTCAGGAAGGACCGGATCACAGTTCAGGAGAGAGAAGCAGAAGCCCTGAAGCAGAAGGAGCTGGAGCAGGAGGCAAAGAGGATGGCAGAGGAGAGGCGCAAGTACACACTGAAGGTGCGGAGGGGTGGGCTGGAGGCCGGAGGGGGCAGTCACTGCAGCAAGCTTAGCTTGGACCTCATTGCAGATTGTAGAAGAGGAAGCAAAGAAGGAGCTGGAGGAGAACAAGCGCTCACTGGCAGCACTGGATGCACTCGATACAGATGATGAGAATGATGAGGAGGAGTACGAGGCCTGGAAAGTCCGTGAGCTGAAGCGTATCAAACGAGACCGCGAAGAACGAGAAGCGTAAGTATTGTCTGGTAGACAGGAGGCTGAGAGCCCACAGGCAGCTGAAGCACCTTTTCCTCAGGCTGCCCTTTGGCAGCAGGGTCCCAGCTGGACTGAATGCCCACAGCCCGTCCTGCCCGCCCTTGGGGTGCCTTTACTCCCCAGCAGTAAATGTGTAAACTCTCAGGTGGTAGCTGGTGTCAGCCTCTCTCCCAGGAGATGCTGTGGGGACACAGGGTCTCAGGGGCTTCTCTCCCACCCAGCATGGAGAAGGAGAAGGCAGAGATCGAGCGAATGCGGAACCTGACAGAGGAGGAGCGCCGGGCTGAGCTCCGGGCCAATGGCAAAGTCATCACCAACAAGGCAGTAAAGGGCAAATACAAATTCCTGCAGAAATACTACCACCGCGGCGCCTTCTTCATGGTGAGTGTGCTGAGGGCCAGGTGTGGCTGCAGGTGTGAGACCACAGGGCCACCTTTTCCTTGTGGGGAGCCTCCCCTCTCCCACAGGGCCCTGGGGCTGGGGGTGCCCTGGGACAAGAGCCAGCCTTCAGAGGCAGCACGGGGCTGAAGCTGACCCAGTGACCTCACCAGAGCATGTCAGGTTGGGGGTTCCCAGATGAATTGGAGCTGAAGCTGCAGAGCTGTTGCTGTGCAGACCCAGCTGACAGACCCAGCCAGAAGTCAGCTCTGCATGGGTCACTGGAGAAGCAGCCTGGGGAACAACGCTCACATCCCCCACTCCAGCAGGAGTTAATAGGGCTGCAAGTACTGTGGCAGCCCTGGCAGATCAGCAATATGGCCTTCAGGCAGCTTCCCTCACTGCTGCCAAGACTTGCTGGAACCTTTTAGGCTGAGCAGGTGTGTCCTCCTGCAGGATGAGGATGAGGAGGTGTACAAGAGGGACTTCAGTGCTCCGACCCTCGAGGACCACTTCAACAAGACCATCCTGCCCAAAGTCATGCAGGTGGGTGTCGTGCTGGCAGCCCATATGCCAAGGGGTGGGGTGGGAGTTCTGGGGAGGGGGGAGCAGCAGGTCCTGCACCCCCCCTGAACAGCTGCTCACAAGTTCCTCTGCTCCCCAGGTCAAGAACTTCGGGCGCTCGGGGCGGACGAAGTACACACACTTGGTGGACCAGGACACCACCTCCTTTGACTCTGCCTGGGGCCAGGAGAGTGCACAGAACACCAAGTTCTTTAAGCAGAAGGCAGCGGGGGTGAGAGACGTCTTTGAGAGACCCTCGGCCAAGAAACGAAAAACGACCTAAGGGCGTGGGCAGGAGGGCCTGGTGTGGCTGACACTGGCAGGAGGGCACTGCTCTGCCAGCTGCCAGAGCCTGGGCAGGGCCAGAAGGGACATATTCCAGGACTCCTGTGGTGGCAAGCCCTTCCCCTGCCTGTACCATGCCCTGATGAGGTGTCCCACTCCCCGTGCTGAGCAGACCCCATGGGTTCCTTGCCCACACAATGTGGAGGATGATGGCCTGTGGTGCTGGCCAGGCTGGTGGCCACACTATGTCCCAGCAATGGCCACTGTGGAGCCTTGGCAGTGCCTGGGACATTGCAGCACCACCCCTGGCTCCAGCACATCTACTTCTGGAAGGATTACAGGACTTTTGCACCCATCTGGTCCACAACCCCTTGCTTGTACTGTCCCTGGTGTCAGTCTGGGCCCTGTTTTGGGGTGGTCTCTGGTGACCCTGTCTCCTCACTGTGGTCCTGCAGGGCTTGGCTTTTCTACCTGTGTGGGTTGGGAGGGTTTGATTAAAGATTTGTTTTTCTTACACACTCTGGCCCTGTTCTTCTTAAAGACATGGCCATCCTGTTCTGTGCCTTCCTTGTGAGCCATGGTGAGCTGGGGCAGTACAGGAGGCACCAGCCTGGGCAGGGCATGCATGACCAGCTGTCACCACTGTCTCAGGCCTGTGCTGCCCCAGGGGCAGAGATTATAAAAGGGGAGAACAGCAAGTCTCACTGCTCAGGCAGGTCACTTTGTCCTGCTCTAGTCACAGGGGTGCCCAGCTAGCACTGCCACCACAGTCTTACAGGGCAGGGCCCCACCTGTGGGTACCATGCACTCAAGACCAGAGGCACATGCTCAGCACTGCGCAGACCATAAAGACAGCCCGGTCCCTCCAGTGCCTTTATTGGTACGGCAAGAGGCCCACGCCTGGCAGCCCGTGCCCTCCCAGCTCAGTTGGTGAGGGTGATAAGAGCCTCCACCACGTTGCCCATGTGCTCGCGCAGGCTGCGCTCCGCTGCGGCCCGTGATATTTCCATCTCCGTCATCTGCAGAAAAACAGCCACAGCCCCGTACAGCATCCGCAGGGCCCCGGGGGCACTGGGAGACACCCACCCGTGGGGACAGCTGGCCGGCCTCAGGGCAGGCATGCACCGGCCCTCTGTGGGTGCAGTTCCGCACCCAAGATTTGGGACGCGTCACAGCCTGCCTGGAGTCCCGCCCCTACTCACAATCAGCTCTAGATCCTCCTTCTTGATGGTCACTTTAGCCAGTTCTTTCTCCCTGCGACAAGAGACGGACAAACCTCCGGTGACCAACAGCCCCCGCTGGGCACTGCTCCGTCGGCCGTGAGGCGGGCAGGAGCGACCCCTCGCAGCGGTGTGGGGCTGGGAGGGGGCCGGGGAAGGGCCGGGATGTCACACAGGGAAGCAGATGCCTGGGTCGTGTCCCGAGTGGTGACAAGTTGCAGGACAGGCACTGCCCCGGAGCGAGCGCGGACGGTTACCTCTCCTGCTTGGCTTTCTGCTCCCGGGACCTCCGGTCTCCGATCACCGACATAGCCTGCCAGAACGAGCGCGGTCACCCCGCTGCGCGGCACCGGCCGGGTCAGCGCCACGCCGGCGGCACCGGCACCGGCACGGGCGTGCAGGCGCGGTGGTCAGCGCCCGGCTCGGCCCCGCTGCAGGCAGCGCCCGGCCTCCCACCCTGGCCCGGTCCCGTCCCGCCGCCGCACCGTCTCCAGGTTGGAGCTCTGGATCTCCTTCTCCTCCGCGTAGTCCGTGACGCGCTCCAGGTCCGCCGCGCCGCTATCGTGCTTCCGCGGCTTCTCGGCCGCGCGACCGCCCGCCCCATCGCTGCCGCCGCCGGAGCCGTTCGGCTCCGTCTCCAGCTCCAGCTCCACATCGCCCTCCGCCGCNCCGCAGCGCGGCCCCGGCTGCCCCGGGCACAGGCGGGCCCACCCGCACCGCTCCCTTCGCGCACGCGTCTCACATGTCACGCCGCCACGCGATGGGGACACCGCGTCCCTCGGGCCGGGCTGTGCCCCGCGCTGTGTGTGGCAGCGGGGGACACGGGGGATCTGTGTCACCGCCGCTGCAGCCGCCGTGTCAGGGCTCTGCCAGCACAAAGCCCGAATGGCTGTGGAGCAGCTGAAGAAAGGTGACTCCAGCTCCATCGCAGAGCCCCCTGCAGTCCCTTGCTTGTCCCCAGCTCCTGCCGACCCTGGAGCATCCTGCTACCCGCTGGATGTGCTTCATGCCGTCCCACGACCCAGAGAGGTACCTGGGGCTGCTCCACCCTCCAGTAAACTCCACATCCCCCAGCCCCTCCACACAGCTGCACGGTACTGCTCTGGGATCACGGAGACATCATGTGCAGACCCCACGTTGCCCCTCATGCAAGCTCATGTCCAGCCCGCTTGCCAGGCGCGCTGCCCAAGGAGGGACCAGGCTCTGGGCATGCAGGGATGCCCATGGCCAGGAGTCACTGGACTATGCCCATGGAGCACCCCAGGGGTGGCTGCCTGGCGGGAGCGGTGAGCAGATGGCAGGGCGGGCCGAGCTGACAATCCGCTAATCCCATCAAGGCCGCGGGGGCTGAGCAGAGCCGAGCCGGGCCATGGCGGGCACAGCGGCACGGGGGCACCTCCTGCACCCGCTGCTTTTCCAGGTGGGACTTGGGGTCCGGCAGGGGTGGGAGCACGGCTGGGAGCGAGGCTGGGTGGGTAGGGTGTGCTGGGCCAGGCTGGGGAGCAGTGCTGGCCCCTTGGGATCCCCACTGACCGTGCCCCTCCCCAGCTCTGCTGCGGTTGTCACGGGCTCCGTGTGTCCACGAGCACGCGTATCCTCTACACGCTTCTGCATGTCCTGGCCTCTGCCGTGTGCTGCCTCATGCTGTCCCGCACTGTGGCCCAGGCTATCACGGAGAAGGTGATGGAGGGAACCGGGACACCCAGTGTACTGGGAGTCTGGGGGGTCCCAAGGGTACCGTGAGTTCTGGGGGTACTGGGGTGCCAAGCACCTCAGGGCACCCAGGGGAGTACTGGGTATGCCAGAATTGCCAGGGGCATCAGGAGCACTGGGATGCTGGGATAGTAACAAGGCTGCTGGGAGTGCTAAGGGTGCTGGAGGTGCCAAGGGGGAAGGGGTGCCAGGGATACCAGACATGCAGGATTTGCCTGGCGTGCTGAGCATCCCAGGGTACTGGGGAAGGTATTGGGAATGGTGGGAATGTTGAAAGCTTGGATGTGCTGGATGCTGTGGGCACTGAGGGTTGCTGGGTGGACACAACAGCAGCCCTGTCCCATCAACCACCGTGCCTGCCAGGTGCCCTTCTCAGTGGTGCTGTGCCAACACCTGCCCGGGGGCACAGACTGCGAGCAGCTGGTGGGCTCCTCGGCCGTGTATCGGGTTTGTTTTGGCACTGCCTGCTTCCACCTGATACAGGCTGCCCTGCTGCTCAACGTGCGCTCCAGCTCTGACTGCCGTGCGCAGCTCCACAATGGGTAAGGATGGGCCATGGGGCTGGGACAGCTAGCCCTGTCCCAGGATAGGGCTGCCCTGGGGTGGGGCTGTCAGGCGCTCTGTCCTACTGATGTTAACTGTCCTGCAGGTTCTGGCTCCTGAAGCTGCTGGTGCTGGTGGGCCTCTGGGCCGTCAGCTTCTTCATCCCTGAGGACAACTTCATCCAAGGTGTGTCCCCCACCCTGTCTGAGCACCCCTTTTGGCCCCCACCTGCCCTGTGCCATCTCTACCTCTGCCCTCTTTCCCCAGCCTGGCACTACACAGGTGTCTGTGGGGGCTTTGCCTTCATCCTCATCCAGCTCGTGCTGATCACAGCCTTTGCACACACCTGGAACAAGAACTGGTGAGTGCTGGGGTGCCGGGTGGGTGCTTGCCCACTGCCACTGCTCATCCACTCTTCCGCAGGCTGACAGGCGCTGCACAGGACAAGCGCTGGTATCTGGCCGTGCTGCTGGCCACAGCCACCTTCTACACCCTTGCCTCTGCCGCCTTCTCCTTCCTCTACAAGTTCTACACCCACCCAGCCGCCTGCCACCTCAACAAAGTGCTGCTTGCCATCAACGGCAGCCTCTGTGGCATCATGTCCTTCATCTCCATCACACCGTGTGTGCGGCTCAGTGAGTATGGCACAGCACAGCATGGTGGGGGCTGCCATGCTGCATGGCCAGCGGTGTCCTGGGCTGGGGGTGACTGTGGGCCTCATCTCAGGGCCAGCACAGGGCACTGGAGGAGAACCCAGTTCCCCAGGGTTGGACAGGCGAGTGGCAGGAGGGGACTGCCCAGGGCCTGCTCAGAGCGCCACCCACCAGCTCATGGCACTCCAGGAACTCCAGTAACAGCTCTGTCTCCACTCTTGCAGAGCAGCCACGGTCAGGGCTGCTGCAGTCCTCAATCATCAGCTGCTATGTGATGTACCTAACCTTCTCTGCACTATCCAGCCGCCCCCCAGAGAGAGGTGGGTGTCCCTGTCCGCCACCAGCAGTCCCTGCCATGATGCATGCCCTTCTCACCTCCACCTCTCTGCAGTGCTGTACAAGGGGCAGAACCTCACTGTCTGCTTCCCGGGGGTCCGGCAGGATGAGCTGCAGACAGAGGACACCACTGTCGCCGTGCTGGGTGCTGCTATCATGTATGCCTGCGTGCTCTTTGCATGGTGCGTGTACCCTGCCCAGGCACAGCCAGCCCAGCTGCCACCTCCTGGGGTGCCAGGGGTGTCCTGAGGGCTGGAGGATGGGAGCAGGTGGGGCCTTGGTGGGTGGACAGGGGCAGCACAGCAGAGCTCCTGTGGCCATTGGGAATCCATGGGGCAGGCTGGGAGCCTGGCACAGGGTGATGGGTATCTGTGTTACAATTTCTGCCTCTCTCCTGGGCACAGCAATGAAGCCTCGTACCTCGCTGAGGTCTTTGGGCCTCTCTGGATGGTCAAAGTCTACAGCTTTGAGTTTAAAGTGAGTATGGATGCAGCTGTGCTGTATGTCCTCCTGCTACGGGCACCCCAGAGCCACCACCTCAAGGCCCTGTCCCAGCCCCAGAGAGGGGCAGGTCTGTCTAGCCAAGCACAGAGGGCTGCCCACACCACCTGCCCTGGCATCAGGCAGGGCTCAGCATGGCCATGGTGGCCACGGGGCTGGGCAGTCACCACTCTGCTCTCCCTGCAGAAACCTTCCTGTTGCTTCTGCTGCCCTGAGAAGATGGAGGAGGAGCTGAGAGGTGAGTGCAGTGTCTGTGAGGAAGAGTGGGCAGAGCCTGTGTCCCAGCCTGGGAGTGCCATGCCTCCACACTCCCCCAGGCACCGACCAGACATGTGAGCAAGTAGTGGAGAGTGCCAGGGGACAGTTCATCATCCAGGATGAGCAGGACCGGGTGGTCTACAGCTACTCAGCTTTCCACTTTGTCTTCTTCCTTGCCTCGCTCTATGTTATGATGACACTCACCAACTGGTTCAGGTAGGGCTCTGTGCTGCTGCCCAGCTCTCCCTGCTCTCACTCCAAACCTCTGTGCTGGGCTGTGATGGTATCACTGAGCTGGCACCTGCTGGGGATGCTCAGGGACCTGCACTGCTTCAGTGGCAGCTGTGCAGCGCAGCAAGAAGGGCTACAGGGCCCACGGCAGAAGGGATGTGCCCAGGGGCACGTGGCTAGTGGGACACAGGGTGACCTGGTGGCTGCAGCTGGCACTGGAACCCCCTGTGTTGGCATCCTTTGGGCACCCAGTCCTGCCGTCTCCCACCAGCTATGAGAATGCGGTGCTGGAGACCACCTTCACACACGGCAGCTGGTCAACCTTCTGGGTGAAGGTGTCCTCGTGCTGGGCCTGCGTCCTGCTCTACCTGTGGCTGCTGCTGAGCCCCTTCTGCCTCCATGGCTCCCCACAGCACCGGCACAGCAGTACAGGGCCACGCATCGTGCGGCGCCGACGTGCTCCACAGCGCATCAACATCTCCACGTAGTCCCTGCCAGGACAAACTGTGCCCAGGGCTGGTCCCTGCTGTGCCCTGTGCCTGTGCCCTGGCCCTGCTTGGTCCTGACCCCCTGTCCCAGGAGACTGCAGCATCTGAGAGCCTGAGGGGAACATGGGAGGTGGATGCTCCCAGGGATACTGGCCCTGTGCTGAGCCAGGGCCACCCAAAGGGCCAGAACCAGCTGGTGGAGATGCTCAGCCTGCAGCCTGGTTGCCCTGGTTCACCGGGTGCACTGGGGGAGCAGGGCTCTGCCCTGGCTGCCGTGGCTGTGGTGCATTGACTGTAAATACCTACTTCAATACACTTTTATATAAAACTCTGAACTGAGCCTGTGCCATTGCCCTGTGCAGGCTGCTGCCCTGGGGATGGAGGGAGGGGGTGCCAGCCCTGTGAAGCACCCCGAGTCAGCAGCACTGCTGCAGGTCTCTGCAGAGCCTGGCCTGGGTGGGGGGTTCTGCCAGACCCCTGTGCTGCAGGCAGTGCAGGCTGTCCTCTGGGGAAACAGTGCCTTGCTCAAGCACTGCCCACAGCCACTGGCATGACTCTCCGGGCCCTTTGCTGGCAACTGCTGCAACACCATGTGTCCTTGGGGCTACCTAGATGCCCCAGCCCCACACAGCCCCTGTGCCAGCTGCAGGCAGGTCCCACGAGGCCCTGTTAGGAGGATGCCGGCTCCCTCCTGGAGACCTGCGGATGGCAGAGAACGGGGCATTCACGGGGTACATCAGGAAGGTGCAGCATGGCCATGCAGGGGACAACCAGGAGTGTGCACCTGCCCAGGGCTGCTGCCTGCACAGCCTGCACTCCCCTCACACCAGGATGCTGAACAGGAGCCTCTGGGAGAGCAGCAGACCCAGCTCAGCTCACACCCAGGCCTGCTGGCAACAAGCCCTGCAGCCCCGGGGTACTGGAGCTGTCATCCATGCAGGAAGGGAGAGAAGGCAGGGACCAGCACCCACCACAGAAGCAGGGGAGGGCAGGGTGCTGTGTGCTGCCATGGATGACCCCATGAGGTGCAGGCAGGCTGGCTCAGCTGCCCTCCCTCACCGCACCAGCATCCTGCCTTACAGCACACGGGGACTCACGTGTGCCCCTGGACCTCCTTGGGGTATGGCAGTGCTGAACACCCTCTGCTCTGCAGAGGCATCATGCCAGGTGAGCAATGGAATGCAGAGGGACAGCATGTGGCCCCCTCCCCGAGCACTGCCTTTCACACAGGACCCAGGGGAATGGCTCCCCACATCACCAGTGCAGCCTCCCAGGCAGAACTGGCCTTGGGCAGCTGCAGAGTTCCACCTCCAGCAGACACAGCCTCCTCGTGCAGCAGCATGAACAGCCACAGCTCAGTGGACAGGCCTTCCCCCAGCTCCCATGGGGGCACTGAGGCGAGGGACCTGTCCCTGGCCCAGAAAGGGGCACAGGTCTGCTCACCTGCAGCTCCTAGGCTCAGGCCCCTCACCATGACACTTGTCACCCAGCAGCCCCTGGCCCTCCAAGGGGTGAAGCAGAGGGACCCTGCAGTGCTGCCAGGTGCTTTGGCAAGAGCAAGCTTCCTGCCCTTACCCCAGAAGTAACCAGCCTCCCCCATGGGGTGTGAAGGGCAGGCTGGGGGAGCTGAGCACACCCCTTCGTTGGCACCCACCCTCAACAGGGGTGTGAGGGGGAGGGACCCACACTCCCCTGCACCATGTACCGGCTGGTGCTGGTCAGGGATGGGAACACAGGGAAGTCCAGCTTCCTGCTGTGCCTCTGCATGAATGAGTTCTGAGGGGATATCCCCAGCACCCTTGGTATGAGCCCCCAGCTCCTCTGACCTCATAGCCAGGGCAGGTGCACAGGAGAAAGGTGTGAGTGTTCCTCCTCGCAGGGGTGAGCTTCCAGATCAAGCTGCTGCTGGTGGATGGGGAGCAAACTACATTACAGACCTGGGACACAGCTGGGCAGGAGAGGTGAGAGCACAGGCCGGGAGGCCCAGGGCTTTGGCAGGGTTCCAGCAGCAGCCCCACAGCAGCCAGTCACTGCACCAGTGGCGGTGACAGCCCCAGCATTTGGTACTAGAGCATCACTCAGTCCTACTTCCACAAAGCCCATGGCATGCTGCTCCTCTACAACATCAGCTCCCTGAGCAGCTTCCTCAGCAACCGCCAGTGGATCGAGGACATCAAGGTAGGAAGGGTCCAAGAGCCACACAGCCCCCAGGAGAGGGGCAGGATGCTTGAGGCTTTCAGAGGGATGGGGTGTGCTGTGCCCCAACCTGTCCTGGGGAACAGGAATGAGGCAGGCAGGAGCTGGGCTACCGCGGGGAAAGGGGGATTCCCTCAGGAAAAGTGAGAGTGCTTCCCCCAACGTTTTCCCTTTTCCTGACGCTCCTATCAGGCCTAGAACTGCATTTGGCTCCCAGGCTCAGCACAGGCATGATGGGAAGCAGCCAATGTGACTATAGGCTGCCAGCCCCAGAGAGCCCTATGCCACCCTTCTGTCCTGCAGGACATCGAGCAGTCACAGCTATTGATGCTGGTGGGGAACAAGATGGACCTGCAGCCTAGCCTGGCAGAGGAGGCCCACACAGACCACAGGCAGCTGGCCACGGTGAGCAGCAGCTCCTCAGGGCCCCCGGGGTAAGCAGGGCCCCACCGACACCCACTGCCAGCCCCAGGCCCACGGCTGCCTGTTCTGCGAGACCAGCGCCAGGGACGGCACCAACGTGGTGGAGGCGGTGCTGCATCTGGCTCGGTGAGGAACCCAGGCTGCCGCGGGACCCGTCCCCGTGCTGCCGGATCGGGCAGACGCCACCATTCCGGCCCTTCAAGGAGGTGAAGAGGCCGATCGGCACCGGCCTCCGCGCTGCTGCCGGACGGGCAGCTACAGCTGGGCCCGCCCCGGCCGTGCCGCAGCGCGGTTCTCCCCCGGTGCGCAGGCCCGGCCGCCATCTCTCCACCGCCGCCCTCCGACCGGCCCGGAGCCCTGGCTGCGCCCCGGCGCCATGCCGTCCACCTTCGTTCCGCAAGGCTCTCAGCTCTCNGCCTGGGGCGGCGCGGGGCATCCTGCCGGCGGGACCGGCCCTGGGGCGGCAGCCCGGCGCGGCCACCCGCTACTTGTTGNCCGCCCAGGCCCGCCCCCCCCTTTGTTCCTCGCCGCTTGACTCTACCACGGCCGCGCGCGGTCCTTCTCTCCGCGGACGCGAGCGCTCCGCCGGCAGTACCCACGCTCGCCCACCCCCCGCCCGGCGCACGGACGAGCAGACGCAGCGTGCAGGACTCCACAGCTACTTTAATAGGGGACGGCGCCG
>VXAX01006121.1:209500-232935 GCA_013399835.1 Leptocoma aspasia | reverse complement strand
TCCCTCCCACCGCCACTCCACCGCCACGTCCCGCACTGACCCCCTCCCCATGCCCCGCCCCGCGCCGCACTTTAAGGGACGCCACAGCCAATCATTGCGCCGATCCATCCCCCGCTGCAATCCCATTGGCGCGTCTCTCCGGCAAGGCCCCGCCTGATTGGCCGCGGGCTATGGCCTCCCTTCTGCCGGCGGGGGCGAAAAGCCGGAAGGTTGGGCGCAAGCGCCGCAGCCGCCCCCGCGCGACAGGATGCGGGGCGTGGGGGGAACCGCCCCCCGCCGTGACGTCATGAGGTGTGCGGGGAGCGCTGCGGGCGGTGCGGAACGGGGGCGGTGCGCGTCCCGCCCCTCCCCCAGCCCTCCCCCCGCAGGTTCTTCTCCTCCCCAGGGAGTGCGGGGCGATGCGGGGAGGACGGTATGAGAGCTCTTCTATCTCCTCGGTCAGGCTCTGGGGCGCTGCGGGGCCGCTCAGATCGCTCCTTCCGCCGCGGGCGGTGGCGGGGATCTACAGAGAGGGACGGCTATAAGCGCCATCCGCGCCAAGAGGGTGCGAGACGGGCATCCGTCCCTGCACAGCCTGGTTCCCCTACGCACGCGCGGCTCGGCAGCGGCATCGGGTCGTGGCGGGGACTCTGCGGGGCGGTGCTGGATGATGGGGGCCTCTGGCGCTTCACCAGCCGTGAGAGCTCGGTGTGGATCACCTGCGAACGAGGAGCGGCTGCAGTGAGCAGGGCGCCGGTGGGACAGCCCACCGACTCCTGCGGGATCCTCTCCCTCTCCATCGCTCCTGGTACCAGGAGCTGTGGGACCACTGCCCGCCCTCGCACCCCTCCCACACCTTGCTGGCCGGGTCCAGCTCCAAGGCTCTCCTCAGGACGAGAGACGCTTCTGCGTCCCGGCCCTGCTCTGCCAGCAGCTGCGGGGAGAGGAGCGGAGGGTGGCTGGACGGCCGGGCCGAGGGCAGCGGGGCAGGCTGGGGCGATGCGAGTCCCACCTGCCCGCGCCGGAGCAACGCCCGACCGTTGTCGGGGCTGATCCGCAGGGCCGCCTCGCAGGCCGCCAGCGCCTCCTCCACCCGCCCCAGCTTCAGCTCGGCGGCCGCGCAGTTGTTGAGGCACTTCACGCGTTGCTCCCGCAGCTCCTCTTCCTCCTCGGGCCCGGGCGGAGCTGCGGGACGAGCGGCGGCCTCAGCGCCCCAGCTCCGCAGCGCCGGGCCCTCCCTGCCGTCCCGTCTCACCGATGGCGGGGCCGTCCAGGGCGCGTAGCGACAGCCGGTACGATCGCAGCGCCGCCGCGAAGTCACCCCGCGCGAAGTGGAAGTTGCCCCGCTCCCGGCGCTGCGAGCCCAGGCGCAGGCGGACGGCGGGCGGCAGCGGCTGCGGGTCGGGGCCGTCCCGCACCTCTAGCAGCGTCACCTCGAACAGCAGCGGCGCCTCGGGCGGCACGTCGGGCTCCCTGCTGGTACAGCGCCGGCTGTCCGCGACCCCTGCCCGCCCCGCTCCCCTGCCATGCCGGCCCCACCGGCTCTGGTCCTCCTGTCCTCCTCTGTCCCTGTTGTCTGCCCGTCCCGGTCTGTCTGCCCTTCCGCCC
This sequence comes from Leptocoma aspasia, assembly GCA_013399835.1. Classification (NCBI taxonomy): domain Eukaryota; kingdom Metazoa; phylum Chordata; class Aves; order Passeriformes; family Nectariniidae; genus Leptocoma; species Leptocoma aspasia. Next base: position 231,348 of record VXAX01006121.1, on the reverse strand, counting down.
CCTGCCTGCTTCGGTCCCCCGGCCCGCCCGCGCTACCTACCTGCCCGGGCGGCCATAGGCGTAGGGGAAAGCGGCGAGGAAGAAGGAAACCTCCCCTGGCTGCATGGTGGGGACGCCCAGCTCCAGAGCCTGTGGATGAGCACGGCGGGGCTGGCGGGTCGGAGCCAGGGCGGCGCTGAGCCCGCACGGCACGGAACCGCGCACCGGTTCGGGCTCACCTGCACGACGTCCCCGTGACCCGGCACGAAGGTGAGCCGCGGGTCCCGCTCCACCAGCCCGCCGTCCTCCAGGGCGCCCAGCACCTTCACCGACACCTCCTGGCCCGGCAACGGCCGCGGTCCGCCCGGCCCGGCCCGCACCACTCGCTTCCGCAGCAGCCGGTCCTCTGCGGGGGAGGAGGCGCTGAGAGCCAAGCCGGGAGCCCCAAAGTTGGCACCCCTTGCCCGCCTCTCCCCGGTACCGGCCGTCCTAGCCTGCNCCACGGCCCCCAATCCGCACCGGGCGTGTCGCCGCCCGTCCCGCCGCGCCGCGACTGCCGGGGGTCGCCCGGGCCGGGGACACCGCGGAGCGCATGCCGCCGCGCCGTTACCTAATGCCGGGAAGCGGCTCAGGGGATTAGTCCGGCCCGGCGGCAAAAATAGCTGGCCCAGGGCGAGCCCCGCCACGGGGCTCCCAGCGCCCGCCCCGCCCGCTGCTGGCCCCTCGGGACCGCCCGCCCGCCGCCGTCGGCGCGCATTCCGGGCAATGCCGTGGCCCGACGTCTCCGGTACCGAGGCTGCGGGCCGGGTCTCTGGCTATCCCAGCTACCAGCAGAAGAATCACTGTGAATATCTCCGTCCAAAGCTGTCTCACACCAAAAGCCTGATTCTTCAGTTTGAAAGAAGTGGGACCTCCCAAGCAAGCTGTTGCTGCAGTTTTTTCCTTGCCCATCCGGACCTGTCTCTGAAGCAGTGCCAGCTGCTCCAGCTGCCCTGAAGCACCAGGGGCCGGTTCATTCCCTGCTCCCTGGGGAGAGGCATAAACAAACATCTGATCTTTTGCTAAAACATGAGCCAGCTTGGGAGAATGTGTTACTTTGAGTGGTGACTTCCCTCTTACCCAGGACCAGGTCTCCATGGAGGTCTCACTGAAAGCAAGGTCTGTAGCCATCCTGTTTGCCAAGTATTCCAGACAGCAAATATACAAGTCCTTCATTAGATGCCTGTTTCTCCTCAGTTGAAGCTCAGTACCTTCGGTGCAGTTGCAGCACAGTGAGGGACATCTGGGCAGCCACCAGCACAGCCCTTCCTCATCCTCTGTCACTCCTGCCAGAAAGCTTCCCCAGGCCTGTGCTAACTTCACTCAGGCTGCTCTGAGCACCAGCAGTGATGCTCTGTGCCAAACACGCTGAAGAGTTTTACCTGTGTTCAGTGCCCCAGTTACCACCAGATCAACAGTCACAGACCAGGGAGCAAAGCCAGGGTCAGAACCACTTCCCTGGCCCGATGGAGGGCACTGCCCTGCCCACCAAGGAAGCAGAACTCCAGTTTGGTGTTACATGGGTAAGTGTCAGCCGTCAGTGGAGCTTGTTGTGTTCCTTTTCCTTGCAGCAGTGCCGGGAGCCCACAGCCAGGTGCAGGGCTCCTGGCAGTCTGTGCAGGGACCACTGGACATCACATGCTCCTCCAAAGGAGCCTTGACACCCGCATGCATTAGGGGACAGAGCACCTGCCACAGCGGCAGAGCACAGAAGGAGATGTGGTTTGAGATACTAATGGAGTTGGGAAAGAAATCGTTGCACTGCACAGCTACTGTAGTCAAAGAAGTACACCTTAAGCCTTGTATGAGCTATTGTACCTGGAGAATTCCAGCAGCAAAACATAAGGTACCCAGGGTTTGAGCTGTGGGGGAGGAATCCACAGAGAAAGCAAGCTCTGGCTCTTGCCATGGTAACAGCTGCCATGCTGCAATACTTGGAGAGTGCTGACCCTCACTTCAACTTGCATGTAGTCCATGAACCCAGAACCACGGCAACAGCCCCTACCTGCCACCTCTTTGCTGCCCTTCCCAAAGGAAAGCAGAACACCCTCAGATGGTCACAGCCCACACCACATGGTCTACTCCTACCCCTCCTGAAGAGAGACCCACAGCTACCAGCCTGTTTCTTAGCATGAGACGGAATAATTAACTGGTCTTATCCACCCTAACCACAGCCCAGCACCAGTCTATGATAAACACCCCTGGCCCTACCTGTGTTGGGGTAAAGGCTGTAGGTAGTAAAACTCCTCCCCTACAGCTGACTACTCTTGCACCAGCTTCTAAGCTGAATTATTGCTGCTGCTGAGTGAGGCCCTTGCCAGCCTGCTCCATGTGCCTGCACTGCTGCAATCCACCAGTCACAGTGAGCACCACATACCTCTGAACTCGCTAGGGCAGCACACAGCAAAGGCACTTGTGACCACAGTTCCAAAATGTGTGTAAGTGCAGCGCCCAAAGCCCAACACATTGGGACAGCTGTTGCTGCTACATTCTGGAGGGGCTCGGGCAGCTGACAAAACATGATAACAGGCTAAAGGCTAAACTCAGTGGCTAGGAGGGCTCACTGCAGGAACAACTTGCAGCAGGAAGGTGCTGCCTATGAAGAGCAGGATCCCAATGTTATGTCTGATGGGTTGCCCCAGGACAGAGACACTTCGTCTTAAGGGGGTCATTTTATTGTTTCACTTCTCCAAATGTACAAAAAAAATTAGAAAATAACTGTACCCCAACCCCCTCCCAAACCACAAAACAAACCTGGGGAGCCCCACAACAGTGCAGCTAAGAGACGGCAGGAAATTAAACATTACTAGATACAGCAGCTGGGGCCCCTTGGCCCGCATGGCCACTGGCTCTCCACAGCCCAGAACTGGCCCCAATCTGACCAGTGCTTCCCCAATTCACACAGAGCTCATTCTGATAAGGTGGCAAGTAGGTACTTTACAAATCCTCCTTCACCTTCTTCTTGGATTTCTTGGATTTCTCTTCCTCCTGCAGCACAGGAGTGTTGGTTGCCTCCCGCTTCAGGTAGCTGATGAAGTCACTCACTTCTCTGCCCCCCTGCAGAAAGCAAATGACAGTCAGGCAGGACCTGTACCCACCACAGACTTCCCCTCTGGGGGGTTCAGGTGCCTGGCAGGAGACCCAGGTGACTGCAAGCAGAGTTCTCCCCAGGGCCTGCAACACAAAGTACAACACTCCCAGCAGATACCATCACGTGTGTTCCCAGAGTAACAGTGCCACCCACAACTCCAAAGAGGTTTGAGTATAATTAGAATACCTGGATGCTCTTCACTTCTTTACAAAGCATCAAGAACAGCAAAATACTCACCTCATACTTCTTTGGACTCTGCTTCTTGCCAGCTGGAGCAAAATAGATGGTGGGGAACCTGGAGAGAGAAGAAACACATGAGCTCCTGAGATGCTTTGATTTCTATCAAAGCCCCAGCTGAAGGGACTCATACCCCACACTGCCCTCGTTCAACATGGCACAGCTTCAGTAGCTCTGAGGCACCAGGTGTGGCCTTCAAGAGCCCGGCCACATCCGCAGATCTGGCTGAGCTCACAAGTTCAAGTTTGCTAGCTGAACTGCTTTTGGAACAGCAAGCCCACGTTTGTTTTCATAATGCCAGGAACAGAATCTCAGCGGATTCCAAAGCAGCAGGACAGACCTCCAGGCAGAGCCAGAACACCAGAATCCTGGAGAAGCCAGGCAGATCAGTGTATTTTGCTTTCACCCTTGATTTCTCCACATCAAGCCATTGCCCAGCAGTCACCTAGCTATTGCCTGGCAACCCCCACACCCTTCCCTGTGAGGCTCTTTCAGCTCTTCAGTGCTGTGCCCGAGGTCAGAGACAGACTCATGCTCTGACACGTGGTGTCACAGCAGTCAGACCTACCCTCGGACTTCATAGGGAGAAGGCACATCATTGGCTGTAGCGTCCATTTTGGCAATGATGATATTGGGATCTTTGCTGAGCTGTGGGCAGAAAGAACCCATCAGTAACCAATTTCAAAATCCAGGAACCCAGCAGTCAGCATGATCTGGGACAGTGGTGTCAGAGGACAGTGCATGGGGAATGCCACTTCACCAACTCTCACTATATGGGAGACTATCATCATGCAGAGGGAAAAGACCCAAAAAGAAACTTGGGCAGTTGAGGCCAGTCACTGAATCAGGGAATATTCCTGTGCCCTAGCCAAGAACACAGACTAAACATACCACTATGGTTGCTACCACAGATCCTGCTGCAACATATCTACACTCCACAAAGAGACCAAAATTCGTAGTCCTCAGGAAAGCACAATTATGCCCCACTATCACAGAGGCTAGAAAGAACATGCAGGATCATTTAGTGCTGCAAAATTCTAGTCACATTTGCAAGCGTCTCAGACTCACCTTCTCCCCCAATTCTTTGTATTTGGGCTCCAGATTCTTGCAGTGGCCACACCATGGTGCATAGAACTCTATCAAGACATCTTTATCTTGTGCATTAACAATTTCATCAAAGTTCTCAGCCACCACCACCTGTAAGGGTTGATCACGCCAGTTAGTTCCTTCCAAGTCAGAGATGAGGCAGTGACATGACATGCTCCACACACTCCACCCAAGCCTGGGTCTCCCACACCTGCACAGTGAGCAGCAGAACCAAACACAGCACTCCTCACTGCACCATGCAGGTAAAAACCTGGCATAAGTTACCAGCACTACCTCCAAGTGAGGTCTGCATATGGTCTCCTCACAGGAAGACAAAGCCATTTCTTTTTAATCCCAGCCAGCACTCAGCAGGTCTGGCTGAGGCCATCCCTATTGCCCCAAAACATCTGCGAATCCCATGACTCGCACTCCTGTGTAAGGCTCTCATCAAAAAGCCAGGCCAGGGAATGCTCTTACTCAGGGCAGCACTGCCTGGGAGGGTGAAAAGGCAGCAATTATACCACATCCCAATGATGAGATAAACAGGGAGATCCCTAAAATAGTGCAGTCACAACCAACAGGAAGACCATGCCATGAAGGAGTGAGGAAAAACCAAGAGGGTAGGTCTTTGCATAATCCCTGGAAATCTGGATGCTGCTGCACTCACAAAGCATGTAACTGCTGAGGCCAAGCAGCAGTTACTATGCTGAGAGAAAAAACCAGAACCTAAACTGCAAGCTGCATGTCTCCCTCGCCTCAGAAAGCTGCAGTGGAACAAGGGAGTGAGTAATTCCTCAGTCTATCAGCACAGAGGCCTCTTGAGCTGCCACTATGCCACACTCCCAGCACTTCACACAGGCACAGGAAGCTGCTGCTGAGCAGTGTGTTTGCAGCCATAAGCAGCTCTCACCTTTACGGGGCCATCGTTGCTTTCAGGGACAGGCTCTGATTTCAGGTATTTTTTCAAGTTTCCATCAAAGTAATCTTGCAGGAATCTCTCCAGAGCTTTTCCGTCACGGCTGAAAGAAAAGAGATGTTACAGCCATCATCACACACAGAGTATGAGAGGGGGAAACTTTCAAGGCTTATTTAAGCTCCTTCCACCCACACAACAGATGCTACCTGCATCTCTGACAGCACCGGTCTGGGGCTGGCTTAGTAGACCCCAGAACAATTGCAACAATGTCCTTAAGGCTCTGACAGGAGGCTGGATGCACATCCCATTCAAAGTTTTAGGCCTTCCAGCATTCTTCAGGGTTTTTTCAAAATGAAAGGTACAACTAATTCTTCTTCCCTTTACTGCACCCTAATTCCTAACCAGACATTTCAGGATCTTGAATTAAATTCTCTCCCTTTGTATAACAGGAGGAGCTGCAAGCTTTCCAGAGAGCAGGAAAACACATGAGCAGGAGCCATTTTGACCCAACAATTATTTCTTGCAGCTGGAACAGCCAGCTTTCCTGTTTCCCCAAAGCTAACAAAGTATCATCTGGTCAGAGACCTCTACACCAAAGTCCAGCAAGCGACACCCACTATCATCAAGTTCAGAAACTCACGAGAACTCTTCTTGCATGACGTATTTATCTCCTTTGGCAGTTCTGATGGCAACGACGGGGGCCTCACCCACACTGCTGTCCAGACCAAACTCAGAAAGCTCGTGGCCAAAGGTTTTCCGACTAGCAACAGCATAAGACAGTTTGTGGCCAGCATCCAAGAACTTCTTTGCAATCATCATAACTCTGAGGGGAAAAAATCACAAACAAAGCCACGAAGTGTTATTTTTTTGAACATTTTCTTCCACATGATGTAACACCCTTCAAGATAACATACACATCAGACTAGGAATTCAGTGGCACAACGTGCTCTTCAGAGCCAAGCCCTGTAGAAATGGTGCTGAGAAGCAGACCAGTAGGCTTGTGTCTGTGGTGAGTGTTGTCTTTCCACCCTCCACCTGCATGACCCCAGGGTCTCAGGCATGAAGGGCAGAATTGCACACCACAGCAGTGAGGCAGTTTGTGGGTAAGGTCTAAGCTCCTAAGGAGCAGGGATGCAAGAGCAATCACACAGGATTTCAGAGGATTGTCACCCAAGCTGTGGAACCACAGCATGGCAGGAACAGTGCCAGGCTGATTTACCCCCATCACTCCCACCTGTTGCGCCAGTAGTTGGATCCCTTGGCGTTCTTCTCATAGTCAACGTCGTAGTATGCCACCAGCAAGTCCTTGCCCTGGATCAAGTCTTTGTTGTCTTCAGTCATGTGAGGGCAGATGCCAAAGCTGTCAATGACAGAGGTATTAGCAGAGTCCATGACCCCAGAACAGGCTTGACACAGCACACCTGCTTCCCACCCGGGAGTTAAATGCCAGTGATCAATCAGGCCTCAGGAAGAAACACTTTGCTCATTCCTGTACCAGGTTATTCTGAGTCAAATCTCCATCTCATGCCACATCAGTGGCTAGAGCTGACCCAAGTAAGGCCAAAGCTAGCACAGCTCTCACAGGTTCAGTTTTTAAACAGAATCACAGTTAGAATATGGAGAGTGCATGCCAACAGCTACATCAGGATTTCAAAAAGGGAAAGCAGTGCCAAGACACGCAGCAGAAGTGGCAGCAATGAAAAAACAAGCTCTGACAGGGACAAAGCCAACTGGGGGCCAGTCTGTCACATTTGCTGGTGAGGAATCACTCACATGTTCTCCTGGATGAATTTCTTGATCTTTCCACTGGTGATTTTGTCTTCTGGATACTTGATAGAGCTCTCCTCAAACTTGTTGGTCAGGCGTGGAGGACGGAATAGGAGTATAGCTCTGTGGGGAAGCAGGTGTTGTGAATTAGTTCCAAGTGTCCCTGGGAGTCCAAGGACAGCAGCCAGACGAGGCAAAAACCCACTCTCCAGTGACAGTCCCCACTCATCATTCATAATTCAAACACTGTCTAGTTTCTCGGTGCCACTAGTGCATTAGGTGTACCTGTCAGAGCCTTCTCCATGATTCAGACAGGCCACAAAGAGAAACAAAACTCTCACCATAAAAATGAATATGGAAACAAAATGTCTCTGTTGAGATACTTTCCACCCAGAGGCAGACACAAACGCTTCAGAGCCTGTAACCATTTACACCTTTCTATCTCAATTCAAAAGAAACACCACTGTCAACTAGGGAAGAAACCAGACCTTAAGCTATGTTTAGAAACTGAAACCACTTAACTGGAATCCATGAATTTATTCCAAATGCCTCAATAACAAGAAATCTTTGTAATAAGTAACTTACTCTCCATCTTCCCTGTACTTCTGCAGCAGCTGCTCCTCGGTGGTGTGTGCAAAGCGGTAGTTATCCCTGAGGCTGTTGGCTGCTTTCATGAACTCCGAATAAGCATCCCCAGATGCATCACCAAAGAAGCCTGCAGCAGAAAGGCAGACAGACTGTGACCTCAAACCAACCCAGCTCTGGAACCTCTGCAGCTCTCAGCATTTTTCTCAATGCACTGGATCAATCCTGAATCCAGTGCATTGAGAAAAATCAGTGCATGTTGAGGTGTTTACCTTCAACAGTTTCTCTCCCATTTTTTGGGACCTCCTTACACCCCCTCCTTTCCAGCAGCAGAAAGTTACTCAGGAGAAGCCCAACTTGGTCATTCAGCCAAGGACAATTGTCCCCTGAACACCCAGACATCCACTGGTGACTGTGTAACAACAGCCACTGGCACTTAATAACAGTAAGTTTAGGAATGCTGGTTAATACTCATGCGGTTGTACCTACAATATGGCACCTGATTTGCACCATCTGCCGTTGCCACATGTAACCACAGACACCCAATGCCAAGAGCCCTCTGATGCCACCAGAGCAACAAATGCACCCAAAGCTACCTGTTGGCAGCCAGCCAAGAAAGCAACAACCTTTGGAAAACATATACTATGGTGCCAGGGGAGCCAACAAAGCCAGATGGCCATGGGAAAAAAAAAGAAAAAAATCTGAAGAGAATACCCAGAGGTCCTCAAATCCAATCTCCCGCTTGAAGTGGGACCAGCCCCAGTCAGACTAGGTTGCTCAGAGCTTTGTCCAACTAAATAGTGAAAATCTCCCAGGCTGAACATTTTAAAATCCCTCTGGATACATGTTCTAGGGCTTTGTTCTCATTACCAGCAGTGGTTTTGTTCATGTCCATCTGGAATTTCTTTTTCTCCAGCCTGTGGTACTGCCTCTGCTCTTTCCACAGACTCTCCCAGAGCCCACTCATCTCACGATGCACCACCTCTACTCACCCACGACAGAAGCATCTTTGTCACCAATGAACTTCTCAAACTCAGCCACAGAACTGAGAGCCACTGAAGCAGGTCCCGCCTGTTTCTTGAGATGGCTGACAATCCCATCTTGAAAGATTAGTAAAATAATTAAAGGGATCAATACCAAGTTCCACAAGACATTCTTCAAGCTTCCTAAACCAGAAATTGTTTCTGCAGAATCCATACACATCTCCCATAAAATAAAGACGTGAACTGAAGGACTGCTCCCATCAGCTACACACAGGAGCTTTCTAGCATCCTGGGAATTAGGAGCTAATGTGGAAAACTTCACCTTTAAAGAAGAGCTTTAAGGGAAAATAAACATTCCAGGCTTTGCCAGCACAAAGAATTCTCGAGAGGGTAAGGGGTTGGGGGGGTGTATATCTAGGTGGGAACCTTCTCCGCATCCCTGGCTGTTACATGCTGCCTCCTGCAGCAGCTCACCAAGCCAGACATTGCCAAACAGTTCTTACCTGCTGTTCTGGGCCCATCATAGGTCCCTGCCTCTTCTCCATCTCGAAAAATCTTTAATGTGGGATATCCACTGACTCCATACTTGTTACAGGTGTTGGAGTTTGCTGTACAGTCAACCTAAAGGAAAACAAACCTCGCTACTCAGACTGAGATTGAGCCCTAACACACCCATCCCAGCCAAGGGACTAGAGGGATCTGTCACACACTGCCTGGTGCTTGACAGCCCAGACTAGGAAAGAGGTAGCACAGGTATAATGAGAGGCCCAGAAAAACATTTGAGAAAATACTGGAAAGACTAAATAGTCTGAAGTTCGACCAGACTACACACCAAAAAAGTACTGGAAAGGATAGTTTCTTGCAATCAACGACAAGGAATTTCTCGGCACCTCGTCAGTCCTAAAATTCATATAACATTTGAAGAATACAGGCTGACCTGACCAGGAGGCCACGGTGCCAAGAGTCCATGCCACTTCACGTAACGGAAGAGAGAGACCCTGATTTGAGAAAACTCTACGAGTATTGTGCAGAAAAGAAAGCTCCTAGTCAGCACGCCCCAATGGGTACGTGCAGCACGGTGCTCGCTCTCAGCCTCATCACTCAGCTCCGAGCAGGCCTATTTCCCTCACACACCCTCTGCACACCAGCCGCGCGGCTGCGGCCCTGCAGGGATCGCCTTCCAGATTATTTCACGGCTCCGAGGCATCAAAGAAACGACGTCCGTCAGGCCTGCAGAGCAGGAGTCCGGTTGCTGGTCGCCCCCGGGTCCGCCCCAAGGCGGGAGCCTGTGCTCACCTTTACGAGAGGCACGATCCCCTTCAGCCGGGTCGCGGCCGACTCGTACTCCGGTGCCAACCGCTTGCAGTGTCCGCACCTGGGGGCACGGAAGGGAGTCAGACCGGCCGAGTGCCCGTCTCGGCCCGCCCCCGTTCCCTCGCTCCCCGCGGCCCCTCACCAGGGCGCGAAGAACTCCACGAGCACCAGCCCCGGGCGCTCGGCCAGGCCACTCTCGAAATCGGCATCGCTGAGCTCCACCACGTCGGAGGCGCGAGCGCCGAGGGCGAGCAGCAGGAACAGCAGCAGCGCGGCAGGCAGGGCCGGCTGCGGGGGCCGGGGCGCGGACATGACGGCGGGAGCGGCGGGTCCGGGAGCGGCGGGTCCGGGAGCGGCAGCTGAAGGAGCGCCGGGGCCGCAGCCGGAAGTCCCGCCCCCGCATCCGGATCTGCCGTGTGGCAGCTCCTGATTGGGCGGAACGTCACGGGGCGCAGGCCAGAGGGGGCGGGGTCTCCTCCTCACGGCCGCCGGTGCTCGGCGCTGCCCGCGGCGGGGGCGGCCCGGGCCGGGGCTTTGGGCTGGGGCCCGTCCTCGAGACACGGCGCAGTGCCCTCCCACCGAGCTGTACCGCGCCCACCACAGCGCCTGCCCTTGCCCCGGCCGGGACCGGGGACCGTGGAAGCTCCCCTGGGCCGCGCGCTGCCGAGTCCGCTGTCGGTCTCCGGGAGCGTTGCTGACCGGATGGATGTGCATTAGCCCCGCCGTGGCCACCGTGTCTGTATCGCGCAGTGCCGGCCCCGCGCTGACACGTGCCCAGCACGTGCGGTACGACAGCGCTCATCTTTACCGCAGCCCCGCTTTTTCGCCCGCCGCTCCTCGGCGGTCTGGCGTTCCCCGAGCCAAACCCGGGAGCGGGTCTTTACCCCGTAACCCCATCCGCCGGCGTTTGCACCTTTTGCTGAGGTCTGTGGTCGCAAGGACCCTCGTCTGTGCCATCCCTGCCGGGGTGCTCGGCTCGCCCCCAGCTTTGCCCAGGCGCAGCCTGCTCCCATCTCGCGCCACCGTGCCCCGGTCCCGCCAGGGCCTAGGGCTGTCCCCGCACGAAACCCCGATTCTCACCCTCCCAGCGCCACCTCCCTTTGCAGCGCGCCGGGCAGCTCAGGTGGGCCTTGGGGGGACAATGCCTCAGTCGGGGAAACGTTCTCGGTACCCCGTCTTCACCTCACCATCCGTTTCTCCTTAGAGCCCACGTGGGTGCTCCTGCCCTCGCTTTGCCGTCAGGTCCCTCCCGCTGACCGCTGAGTTTTAGCGACTGCTCCCAGCATCCCCAAAGCTGATGACTGGGGCCAGCCCCCATCAGCTCACCTCCGGCACAAGGGCAGACACCTGGGCTGTTTCTGGCTTTTTTGTCACCAATATTGAGCTGCATCAGCCAGTCGGCCCCAGGGCTGCGGGGAGAACCCGTGTGACGTCTCTGACTTCATCGTCGCCATTGCGACAAAGAGCCCTGGACCGGGACCGCCTCCCGGGAAGCGCTGTGCAGCCGCCCACCCTGCGTCCGCCAACTCCCGTGGAACGGGCCCCGCGGCTCCCGGGGCCACCTCGCCGCTCGTCCCGGTACTGCGCGCCCCGGGGCCGGCAGGGGGCGCTGCCCGCCGCCCCGCGCCCTTCCTCTCCGGCCAGCGTGGGGCGGGCAGGGCCCCGGGGCGGGCAGGGCCCGCAGCGCTGGGCAGGGACTCGGGGCGGGCAGGGCCCGCAGCCCTGGGCAGTACCCGCAGCCCTGGGCAGTGCCCTGCCGCCCGGCTGCCTCCGCCCGTGCCGGGTTCCCGTAATCAATAATGCACGAGCTCGGCACCGTTTGCGGTGGTGGGGCTGGCGCCGGCCTCGGATTAGAGCCCAGAACCGAGGCCAGCGAGAGTCAGCTCCGTCGCGCCCTGGGCGTCTAGCCCCGGCGGCAGGAGCGGGGGGAGCAGGCAGGGACCGGGCAGGGTCCCGTGCCGGGGAAGTATCAGGTGTGTCACAATTCGTCTCGGCGGTCTGCGGGACAGGGGTCTCTGGGGCTGCCAGTGTCGGAGGAAGACTGGGAGCCGTAGCGAATGCGGGAGCGGCGGGGGCTGGAGCCGGGCTCCGGGGCAGTACTGCGGGAGTTGCCGGAGCGAGCCCTGCGGAACCTCATCTATCTCCCTCTCTCCTTCGCTCCTGCTGCCCGCAGGACGTAGGAATGGCCGCTTCCCTTCCCAGCCTGGGGATGCTGCTCCTGCTGGTGCTGCGGGGCCCCAATCCCGGTGAGTGAGAACGGGCCTCCGGGAGTGCAGTCCCTGCGGATGCGTGCTCGGGGGCCGGTTCTGCTCCCTCAACTCTAGAGCCTTTCCTGTCTGCTGCGCGGGCCCAGGGAACGACTCCCAGGACTGACACCCGCTCCCGGCACTGACTGGTGCATGTGCTCTGCTCAGCCACCAGTGGTTGGGAGCGGCCAGCCCCACGCTGGGGGTCAGAGCTATGGCTCCGGGTGAAGACTCCCCTTTGTCCCTGTCATTGTAGCAAGCCTACCACAGACCCACTGTGGGACACTGAGCAAGGAGCTCTGAGGGAAGGTGTGGATTGCACAGGCAGTACAATGCTGCTCTTTTCTGCAGCATGTGCTCCAGGACCTGCTGCAGGACAGTGAGGGTGCTTCTGCCTTCGAGATCCTGGTGCAGGCACTGCCCATCCTGGACAGGCTGGCTGAGCCCACCCACGATCCTACGGAGCATGGGGCCCACTGGCTCCCACTCTCCCACTGCCTGGGTGCTCAAGACACATTTCCCACAGGAGTACCTCCTTGCCAGAGGAGACCTTCCAGAGTATGGTGTTCAGTGTGGGACCTGAGGCCATGCAGTGCTTCCTGGCCCTGCTGCACTGCTCCTGCTACTGGCTGGGAGGTGGCCAGGGCGGTTGGGATGGGGCAGGGGGTGCAGAGCCCACGTGTGGTGATTGTGAAGCCTTGTGATGGGGGGGGAAATCCGAGTGGTGCCTCTGCAGGGGGACAGGGTGCTGAACCGTCAGTGGGGTGGTGAGTACTGGGGTAAGAAGAAGCCTGAGGCATGGCTACAGCAGCGCATGTTTATGGGGCCTGACCTGACGCGTTGTGGGTTACAGGATGCAGCGACATGCTGGGCACAGAGATCGCACAAGCTACAGGGGGACTTGGGTCCCACAGCGCTGGTGCTGCCACGGTCCCACTCAGTGCCGGAACTGCTGCAGCGGTGAGGGGATGCGGATATCCTGCCCCTTCTCCAGCCGCCGCTCACAGTCGATCAGGTAGTTCACACCATCTATCACCAGCTGCACCAGTTCCACCTGCAGCAGGAGCACAGATGTGGTGATTGAGGGACTGTCCTGGGAGCCACACCGCTTGGCCAGTCCTGCTGCATGCAGGGTAGGCACTGCCACTCACAGCACCCACACGCTGGCCCCAGCACAGGGCCCTGGGGCTGCATGGGCACTGTGGGCCTGTCGTGCAGACACGTTCCAGAACCGCCCTCCCCAGCTCTGTCTGGCACCCACCTCTGACTTCCCCAGACGGTCCAGGTTGGAGATGTCAAAGACACCGCCTTTGGCCGCAGTGTCCACACCACCCGTCCCACGCTTCTGTAGCCGGAGGTTCTCTAGGATCTTAGGGAAGCGGCTGTCCTGGTGCCCAGAGAAAGTGTCAGTGCTCGGCAGGACCAACAAGGGAGTCAGGGCCCTGTAGCCAAATGCTCCCTGGGGCAGCCCCCTGCTGCTCACAGGGTCCTGTCAGTGGGTCACCAGCCCCACCCAGAGCCCTGCCCTGAGCAGACCCAGGCTGACACCTGGGACCCGGGCCTCTCTGGCCAGGAATGCAGGCAGGGGCTGGACCCTATGCCTCCTAGGGCAACCTGAGTGTGGTCCAGGGCTGGATCCCATGTTGTCCTGCACCTTCATGGCTGAGCTCCCCACAGTCCTAGCCTGGCTCACCACAAAACTGGCCATGGTAATACCTTGCTGAGCAATGGCAGCTTGATGTGGACACCTGCTCGCAGCCCCGTGCCCAGGTTAGAGGGGCAGGTCAGGATGTAACCCAGCCGCTCATTCCACATGAACTCCCAGCCTCGCTCCTGGATTAGCCGCTCCACCTGAGTTAGAGGCACAAGCAGTCGTTCAGCCCTGGCCAAGGAGGACCCAGCAGAGGGCCAGCACCACAGGAGCCCTGCCTGCCCCTTTGTCTCTTTATGGGGCTGGCACAGCAGCAGCTGTTGGACACTCACCTCCTTTAGGCCCCGGCAGAACCGCTCAAAAACGCGTTTCATGTTGCCCCCCTTCTCCATGGAGATGACACGTGTGTGGTCCTCCTCATTGATCCAGATCAAGAAGGTCTTCTGGTGGTTGTGCCTAGGGACAGGGCAGTGTTTGGCTGTGCTGGCAGCTTGCAGAGACCTTGTGCCCACTCAACTGTGCCCCTCTGCCCCTGCCACCATGGTGCCAGTGCTGCCCTTGATTCCTGTGTGCTGACTGCACCAGGGTGGGCAGCCAGGAGATGCTCCTGGAGATGGGCAAGTGCCCGTGTGTCACTGCTGGCGATGGGAGCTGTCTCCAGTGCCTTGGGCACAGGTGGGTGCCAGCACGGTGGTGACCCAGCCTGGACTGAGGACGGGAGCGTGGCTCCTGCACCATGCAGGCAGCAGGAGTGGGCTGGTGAGGCATTGAGTGTGCACTGGAGGGCTGGGTTAGGTACAGCTGGAGCTGGGGACCATGTGTGCCCTGGAGATGTTTTCCATATAAAGGCACAGCGTCAGTGAGGGTGGCATGGGCAGACACGTGTGCCGGCTGTTGCTCTGCAGGAGTGTGGGATGTTGCATGGCTGTGCAAAGATGCTGGGAGGGAGCAGTAAGATGCGACTGTGGCAGGGTAGGTTTGGTGTCACACAGAGTGTGCAGAAGCCAGGAGGAGTGCTGGGGATTGCCCAGGGAACAGAAGGCAGCTACAGGTTTTTGGCAGCCTTAGAGTGCAAGGTGCTGCAGGATGGTGAGAGCAGGCAGGATTGACAGCTGGTACTGGCTCCACAGTCCCTCTTGCCAGTACTGTGTGTGTTTGTGCAGGGAACAGTAGACTGCTGACAGTGGTGCACAAGGAGCTCCCAGGTGAGACCACAGAACCCATGGTGAGCATGGCCCAGGGGCACTGGTGCCATGTGCTAGGGTCTGTGGCACAGCAAACACGGGAAATGTGGGTGGCAGGGCTGAGATGGATGGAGCAGTACGTCCCACCCATCTCTGCCCTGCCACCCAGTGCCAGGGCAGAACCTCACCAGATCCCTCGGGCGTCAGGCCAGTCCCGAGCCATTCCTGCTGCTGTCAGGAGCGGGGACACCGGCTTGTCAAAGAGGAAGTGGTCCTGGAGGGAGGCAGAGTTCATGGGTTCACCCAGGCTGCATGGCCGGAGCCAGGGCACCCTCACTGGTTCCAGTACTCCCTGTCCCACTGGTCCCACCTGCCATGCAGGAGATTCACCACGGCTCTCCCAGGCAGGGCACCCGTGGGCAGGAGCCCTTGCCTTCCTGGCCTGGGAGGCAGAAGGTTGCTGGTGCACAGCCCACCCTGTGCCAGGGGCTGGTGGGGCACCAGCTGAGTGCCACAAGCCTGCCTTCCTCTGGGCATGGGCAGGGAAATGGGGGCAAGAGTCACAGGTGGCCATGAGCTGCTGGGGCTGAGAGCTCGTGGCTCATGAGGGCTGAGCAGCACTGTGCTGTTGGGCTGCCTTGCTAGGGCAGGGGTCCTGGTTGAAGAAGACAGCAGAGCTGTAAAAAGAGGCTGCCACCTCCCAGAGAGGCATTGCCAGGAAGGGGTCCTGCTCTGCATGCACCCGGGGGGCTGGCTGAGAGCTGCACTGACTCACGTCAATGAGCTGCTGTTGCTCGTTCTCAGTCATCTCGCTGAGGCGGTAGTACCGGCCCGCCAGGTCCCCAGTGAGGCCGTTCAGTGCATCCACAGCCACTTTCTCCACCTCTCGTCTCTCGGCACGGGTGCAGGCTGGCGGCAGGCTCAGGCCACGGATGCTGCGCCCCGTCCGGACCCGGGATGAGAGCACATAGCGCTCATCAAACTGGCCAAACTTTATCTGGAACAGACAGGAGCCACAGGGTGTTCAGGGGGTGGCCCTGGTGCTGGCAGGGCCCTACCCCCACGGCCCAAGGAAGGACACCCGCGTGCAGCACCACTGTCCAGCTTCTGCACCTTTGTGGCGTCCAGGTCTGTGACGTGCTTCATGGTGCGGGGGTTGTACCCATTGTGCCGCTCCTGAATCACAGGGTCAAACAGGTCAGCAAACACCTGGAAACAAGTGGGACAATGTACAGCAGACCCAAGACTTCATGAAGCCCCTGCCACAAGCCTGGCAGGGCCACACTGCCAGTGTGGAGGACAGTGTGTCCTGCAGTGCAACAGCAATCCACAGGGCAAGTGGAGCAGGAGGCTGCAGGGCTCCAGCAGTAGCTGCTCCAAAAGAGCCCTGTGTCCTGCAGGAGCACTTGGAGACTTTCCAAGGGCCTCTCCAGCTGCTCAGGCTGGGTAAGAGGAGATGGGCAGTAATGCCCCAGGCTGCTGGTTGTACCACGGTTACCGGGACTCCGCTGGCTGCTGCAGGCAAGGCTCTGGCTGCCACTCACCTCATAGGTCTCTTCATCACCAGCTACGATGCCCACAGTCTTGATGTAGGGATGGCCAGGGTTGTCAACGCCAGTCTGAATGCACTGGTCCAAGGTCCAGCCATTTGGGGTTGCCTTGTCACAGAGCCTGGCGTAGATGGCTGGCGTCAGGTTGCTGGCCATGCAGTTGTTGTGCTTCCGCAGGTCGGGGTACTCAGCGCTGTGGGAGGAGACACCAATGAGCTCTTTGGGGCCAGGGGACCCCAGCACTTGTGCCTGTCCTCCACAGAGACTCTTGGTGCAGGTATGGGCAGGGGAGCTTGGGGAGGGGTCAAATACTCTATTATCCACAGCAGCTGGGAGCAGGGAGGCAGTTACAGGCCTTGCAGGGCAAAGGCAGGGAGAGCCCAAGGCCAGGGCTGGCACTGAACCAAGACAAGAGTCCACAGGCAAATCTGGACCAGTCCTTAGGGAGCGGCTCCTTATCAAATACACAGCAGGGCCCCAGGCTGGGAGAACCTGCCAGGTGAGCAGTGGGGCCACATGAGCCCATCCCCACACTGAGCTGCCAGGGCAGCTGGGCTGCAGTGGGGGTCCCACTCCCCTTGTCCTCCCTGGGGCTGCCCTGAGGCCAGCTCAAATGGAAAGGGGCTGCTCCTTGTCTGCTGATGCAGTGGGTAGGGGAGGGAGGACATGCAGTCTGCAGGGTCCTAGCTTGCTCAACCCCTGGATCTCTGCACCTCTGCCCCCCGGATACTGTGGGGCAAGAGATTGGCTGACCCTGATCTGCAGCGAGTAGGAACAGCACAGTCCCAGTGCAGTTTATTGTATTAGGGGGATGTTTTCC
Organism: Leptocoma aspasia; assembly: GCA_013399835.1. Classification (NCBI taxonomy): domain Eukaryota; kingdom Metazoa; phylum Chordata; class Aves; order Passeriformes; family Nectariniidae; genus Leptocoma; species Leptocoma aspasia. Next base: position 213,900 of record VXAX01006121.1, on the reverse strand, counting down.
TCTAATCAGCTTAGAGGGAGGCTGTCTCTTGACCTCATTCCCACTTTAGACAGGCTTTGTACTTGTTCTGTGCTCACAGGGAAATTGGCAGCGCAGGACCCTGCCAGCGCTTGCCTTGGCCCAATCTCTCTTGAGTGTGCCTCCACTCACCTTAGTGGGACAGGACTGGCCTTTGTCAGCCCAGGAGGCCACGCTGGTGGCTGGAGGGGGTACTGCATCCCTGGAGACACTCTTCTGAGAGAGGCCTGCTTTGGGGGTGACATAGCTTGGGGGGGGGCCATGTGGCAGAAAAGGTGCCTGGGCTAGCACAGGTCTGGTTGCTGGGAGCAAGTCAGACATCAGCACTAGCAGCAAGTCCTGGCATCCCCCTGTGCTCAGCTCCTGCTCTTGGGCTGAGTGCTCACGCTGGGCATTGGTTCTGGCTGCCAGCACCAATCCTGTGCTGCAATGCAGAGCCCTGTGGCTGCTACTGCCTCCTCCCTTGTGTCTGCAGGCCAAGGAATGTGGCCCTTCGCCCACAGCTTGGCTACTGCTCATGGCTTGCTGTGCTGTGCAGAAACAAAGGGAGGTAGGGCTCCCATTGCATCATGTGTGGAAGCACTAGCACTGCTGCCTGGACCAGCAGAAGGAAGCATTTGCTCCAGACAAGAACTTGTCCCAGGGCTGAGGGGGCTGAGGGCTGCTCCCAACCCACACACAGACCTGTTGCCCTGATGAGATGATCCAGCTAAGAGGCTGATGTGCCATGAATGGGATGCAGCCTGCCCTGGCCTCCCTCACTGCTTCTGCTCCTGTCATCTGTTGGCCACTGTCTCCCCAGGGTGACACACTTGTAAAAGCATTTGCTGATCAGAATGGGACACTTGGACACGTTTCCTCCACTGCTCGAGTATGGTCATGCTGCTGGGCGTGTCAGGACCACTTGCTGTGCTTTCTGTGTGACAGACGATGCCCAGGAGCAGTACAGGCTCCTAAGGAAAGCCAGCTTACTCCCAGCAGGCAAGAGACTGCTACGGGTTGAAGCATGCTGTCGGCCACAGCTGTCTACACCTTCCCTGAGGTGTTCAGCATCCAAACCCTGAGACTCCAGGTTCTGCCTGCAGGTGCTGTGCTTACTGCAGTGCTGACTGAGCACCTGGTTGGAGTGCACCTGCCCTGGAACAGCCCCAGACCACAGACGGTAAATTGGGGCAACCTCTCTTCAGCCTTTCTAGAGCACCTGAACTCAGATGGATGTTGCCAGGACCAGCTGGGTAATGCTGGGGTGAAAGTCCTGAGCTCCTGGCACTGTGCTCACCATGGTGCCACAGAGCCAGTGGGGGAGGCTGTGTCCAGGCTGGCACTGGAGGGCTCTGGCAGGGGCACCACACTCCCACCATGTGCTCAGGGTGTCCAGGGGTCCTCTGTCATAGTGTCAAGGTGATGCTGCACTTGGGCTGCTTTGACCCTTTGGTTTTGGTCCCTAAGGCTGGTTTTAAAATTATGGCCATTTCAGCACCATCTATTTTGTTCCCACAAACAAAATTTTTGTTTTGTGCCACAGCACCGAGTGATATCTTAGAAGTCTTTTCCAACCTCAGTGATTCCACGGTTCTGTGGTGTTGTGGGCTCCTGCCTGGCTGCAGAGGCTGGAAGCATGGATGTCTGCCAGGAGTGCAGCTCAGCACTGGCGCCCAGACTGTCCTGTGCTCCCCTCAGCCTGCCGTCCTGCCCATGACCTCGGGGTGCAGCTGCCCTCTCTGCCCTTGAGCAAGCAGGTGCCTGACCCCAGAGCAGACCTGCTCAGCAGCCAGCAGGGATTATTACCCCGTCATCTACTGACTGGGCAGCTTCTCCACAAGTGACAGCCACCTGCACCTCCCCACAGCTCTTCACCTCTAATGTGGCAACCTCCAGTGCCCTTCCTGGCATCACTGGCCTGAGGTGCCCAGGCAGTCCCAGCCACACATGGCCTCTGAAGATGTGTGGGGGTGTGTGGGGTGAGCAGCAGACCCTGTGTGGGGGCATGGAACCGGGAGCTGGCAGGCAGCCAAGCATGAGGCTTGCTTATGCAGGGAGGAGGGGGCTTGGGCTTCGTCTGGAGATGCTTTGGCCCAAATTTGGTGGCCCAAATGTGGTGCCATGCCTGTCACAGGGCACCCTGGCAGAAGGCACAGGATGCCCATGTCTCCTTGAGGAGTGCCTGTGCCCTCCCAGCATGGCCATTCATACTACAGTGCCTCTGAAAGGAGGCTGTGGAGTGTTGCTCAGACCCCTCAGGGCTGCTGCCAATGCATCTCGGCTTTTAATTTAAAGACTAGAGAGGTAAAATTCTCGGGCAAGTCAGTTGCAGAGTGAGGGATTACAGCTTACTCCTAGGGCTCTGTCCAGGTTCTTTTCAAGTGTCAGTACTGTCACAAAACCATTCCCGACTGAACAGAACCCCCCAGGAGGCTCATTTTAGAGCTTCTCAGCCACAGCCCCACCTTGACTTCATCCCCTCCTGACCTGATGTCTGTGTCTCTGCACTTGTTCAGAAAGCTGAAAAACATCCCCCTCTCGGGAGGTAAATAATCAATAACATCCGGCCTTTGTAATTCAATGAACTCACTCAATTTCTGTCCCTGACTTTCTATAGCCCAAAGCAGCTTGCCAGAGCCCCAGTGCCAGCTCCTTGCGAGCCCTCCACATGCCCAGGGTTCCCAGCCTGCAATGCAGCACCGCGACACACCGCTCTGACTGTCGGCATTTGGTGCAGGGATGGCAGCAGCTGCTGGTGTTTGGAGCAGCAACGTGCTGCCTCCTTCCCACCCTGCTCATTCCCTGTGCACAGTCTCTGCTGGCATTGGGATGGGCAGGAAAACTCAGTCCTCGTTTTCTGGCCGCCTCTAGGATGTGCTAAGCCAAGCAGCTGTTGCCAGCATAAGGACTTGCTGGTGGCCACCATGTCCCTGTCCCATTCTGGCCCTGGCCCCATTCCTACTCTGCCTAGCTCTTGTGAGACACAGGTAGCTACTGTGTCCAGTCCTGTCTGGCACCGTGCCCCTCTATGCTCCTCAGGGCTGGCAGCACAAACACTGGCAGGACCAGTGCCTCCTCCACCCCAGTTGCCATGGCAAGCGATGGTGACCGGAACCATGGGAATGCGAGGCACTTGGCCCTCCTGTCCTGGCTGGGCTCCCTGGGGCAGCAAAGAGACGTTTGGAGGGGAGTGACGTGAGAGCTTCTGGTCTAGAGCTTGAACCTTAGCATTGTGCTGCAGCTGTGACACTTATCTGGCTTAAGGGATCAGGCACCGGGTGTGCAAATAGGGCCAGGGCTCTTGCAGAGCCAGCATTACCTCAAAAGCACCCCTAAGCTGGCCTGTGGCTGTGTATGTGCCCACTTGGCCCAGCTCAACTCTGTGCCCACCTCCCAGAAGTCCTGACTGCAGATCTCACTGTCATCCAAAATCCACCCATGGGGCTGTTTGCTCAGCACCCACAGGCCCCTCCAGTTCTCCCTTTAAAAACTGGCCCCAGAGAGGGAAGAGCCAGGACCTGCCAGCAAAGCTTTTCTTTTCAATAGAGGAGTCCCTGTCCCAAAGGCAGGCGCGTGGGAAGGCTGGTACAGCCAGATGAGGTCGGGCCAGGGGCTGCTCTGACACCAGCTCCCACAGTCAGAGATTCTGGGTGTCCTGCCAGCAGGACAAAATGGACCCTTTGCTCCATCCTGTTCCTACCAGGACATTGGCAAAGTCTCCCTGGCTTCTCTTGGGCCGAGCCTGGGGTATGTCCCCACCGACACTGGCGGTCCCAGCACTGCTGCCTCCCAAACAACCCCCATCTCTGCCCTCTCGGTCATCCCGGGAAGTCCCCCGGGACCCCAATCCGACTGTCGAGCATTTGTCCCCTCCTGCTCTCGCATGTCCCCGGCTGCAGCGGCTTGTCCTGGTACTCTGGGATCACCCAGGGCAGCTGACAGCTCCGGGGCTCCCTGCCCGGACCGCAGCGCCCAGAGCCAACCCCCGGACACGGGAATGTGCCCGGGGCGGCCCCCGCAGCCCTCACAGCCCCTGCCAGCGCGGGTCCCGCGAAGGGGGACCGCGACAACCCCGACGAACCCCGGAGAGCCGGGGCCCGCGCTCTCTGGTCCCCGCGGGACCGCACCCCGGCCGCGGCTGTGCCGGTGTCCTTGTGCGCGGGGACGGCGGGGCCCGCGGAGCCGGTGACCAGCAGCCCGAGGCGGGGCGGATCCGTCCAACACGACTGAGCCCCTGCGGCCCCGGGGCCGGACTGGCTTGGTTCAGGGCCTCCCGGTCCTTCCCGCCATGGACGAGCAGCGTCCATCGCGCCGCCCCCATGAACTGCTCCGGGACCCGCCGCCCAGGTTCGAGCTGGGGGGCGGCTGCCGCGCCCGCCCCCGGTGCCGCTGCCGGGGCC
>VXAX01006121.1:108916-208601 GCA_013399835.1 Leptocoma aspasia | reverse complement strand
TGTGCGTGCCGGCGCGGTGCCGGTGCCTGCCCGCTCTCCGGGCGGCGGTGGCTCGCCCTTTGCGGCGCTGCTTGCGGTCGCGCCGCTCTCCCGGCCCGGTCCTGGCTCCTGCCTGTGCCTCTGCCCCGCTCTCCGGGACCGCCGCCTCTCCCGAGCCTGGCGGGCCGGCGTTTGTGAAGCCGCCACGGTGTGCGCGGGGTAGAGCGGCAGCGGCCCCCTTTAGTAAACCCTCGGTGACAGCCGCCGTGTCGGGGCAGTTCCCGGTGCTGAGGAGTTTCACGCGTTACAGGTCTCACGAGTCTGATTAAATATTTCGTTATGAACCGTGTAAGACACGGACGGGTCGCGGCGCTGTGCGGGGCACGCAGCGCTCGGTGTGCGGGGCGAAGCGAGACTGCCTCAGTGCCCCGCGCTGGCGGCTCCCGGTGTGCTCGGCCTCCCCGGAGCGCTGCTCGGACAGACTGAACCTGACTACGGCTTCTGGCTGTGAGCACCTTGAACGCCGCTGTTACCAGAACAGAGGGATTTCTCTGATACATCGCGTCCAAATAGTTTTAATTATTAACCCTAGAATAGGTGATGTTTCAGTTCTGAAGCAATTAAGTGCCCCTGATAAGAGTACAGCTTTTACCATTTTGAGGTAGGGAATTAACCTTAATGCAATTGGCCTTTGTAGCAGTGGAAGTAACTCTCTGTCGCTGGTCATGCAAAGGTGTGTTAGTGGTCATGCATGCAGAGGTACTTCACTGCTCAGGGCCTAAGCTTTCAGGGTTGGGTATTTTGGGCTGGTTGGTTGGTTGTAGGGCCATCAGTAGTTTCAGGTAGTTCTACAAGACATTGCCTGCATTAGTGTGTTAAAATGCCAGTTATGTGTATTTTTAGCAGTCATGATCCTGCATGTACTTGACCTGGCTTGGCTAGGCTGTGAGTCTCTAAGTTGCATCATGCTTGAAGGCTTTCTGCTTGCCGGGGTAATCCAAATTCCTGCCACTGACAGTATGATAAGCCACGTTCCTGTCCGTCAGCCCAGCACTACAAAGACTGCACTTGCATCTGCACCTTTTGTTTAAAAACCGAAATGAAACAAAGCCCTGACATGCAAACCCACTCTTTGACTGGTTAATGCCACACTGAGTACAAACTTAATACAAGACCTAACCACACCTTCACACCTTAAATGTCTGGTACCTCAGAGGCAGGGCACGAAGAATCTCTTTACTTTGTGAGCACCCTTATCTGAACAGCACCACAATGATCTGCTGGGGAACCGGAAAACAATTTCCTGTATCGTTTCTTATCACTAATACAGGGCAGTCCAGGGAGCTGAATCAGTCCCAGGCCATCAGAGGCAAGGTGTGTGGCTCCTTTTAGGGTTGTGTGTCAGCGGATTCAGATTGCTGATTGGGTCGTTACAGTAACCTTTGGTATGAGTGCAGCAGATCACAGCTGCTCTTCTTGGGAGTGCAGCAGGAAAGTCTTTAGCTGCGGTGGCTGGCGTGTACTTCTTCCTGTATCTGTGACAGGACTACCGAGTCTGAATATTCTGACTCAAAGCCAGAATCATCCTTACCTTTTGTGTGTGTGTGCCAGAGCCACATTAGTGCTCTTGTCTCCCTTGGGCAACACAGTCAGCAGCATTAGCTCAACACTGAATTTGCTTGCTGTGATTAGTGAGAGGTGAGGCCCATAGCACTCTCAGCAACTGGGAACTGGGCGAAATGTATGGCTTCCATGAGCAGCAGTCAGCGGGGACAGAACCATCAGCATGCTGTGGTTGGTGTGAAAAGTGTGGGCAGTGTGCTGTGCAGGAACCTGTAAGGGTTCCATAATGGCAACTGCCACCCTCCTGGCATATGAGCCCTGTGCCAGTTCAACACTAGAGCTGGCCCAGGTATGGTGGGCAAACTTCCTGTTGCTGTCCTTAGATACTTAGATACATACATGCTGTCCTTAGATAGTAGAACTCCACTTGCCTGTGTCCATTTAAGAGCAGCAGTCTGAGTTTTTGATGCCTTAGTTATGCCTGTAGCTAAAAGTTCTATTTCATCAAGAGTCTGTAGTTGCTTGGTATAAGTCTACGGTAAGGGATCTGCTTTTAAGAAAAACTAGAAAAAGGTTCTGGTTAACCCTCCCCCCACACCTCTAATGATGAGGCTTTCCTTATTAACGTCATCGGCATGCCTGTACTATCAGTGGCTGTCAGCTTCAGTGAGGCTCTGAGTTTTTACCTGGTGTGAGTATGGTGTGTCATAGCCTTGAAACAGAGCTACAGAGCAAGGAAGAGGCTTTTTCTCTGGGACAGGAGGAGGGATATAGAGTTGTTGCTTTCTGAGTTCTTAGGGCAAAGGTTTTCCTGCTGATTCATCTGGTTTTTTCTCCAGGAGGGAGGGGAGGGTAAGGGATTGGAGAAAATAACCCGCCTCCTCCTTTTGCATAGTTTGCTTCACTTCATTAAATCATCAGCCATCAAGCTGATAGTGTACCTGCTAAGGCTCATTCTGCACTGATGTGCTGAGGCAGCAGGACACAGGCCTGGAAATGGTTCCTGAATATGTTGGGAATGCTACTCTTGTCCTCCTCTGGAGATAGCAGGGCTATGTGGAGTGCACAGTAAATACCTCTATAGCCTGCTCTGCCAGCACTGTTCCTCCCACTAGCAGCGAGCACTGATGGTGAGTAGCAGCTCTGACTCTTGCTGATCGTGACATTTTGGTGTAAAAGCACAGCACACATGAGATGTGTGCTGTGCTTTGAGGATTTTGTGGGAGCAGCAGCACTGGGCTCGGTGTATGGGACTAAGATGAGGAGATCGTCCTTGGTGTGGTATGTACAAAGTCCAGGCTTGCTGTGTCCCCTCTGTGGTTTCTGTTGGGTTGATGTCTGCTTCCTGAGTGAATCCACCAGGGATCCTTATGCAAGAGGATACTTTATAATTAGGAAAAGCACAGTGAAAGACACCTGCTTGACACTGTGGGTGGAGCTTTGGTCAAGTGAGCAGCTGTGTCCTTGGCATGTGCAGGTCGGTTGAATGTTGCGTTCAGACTCTGTCCGCTCTGGGGCAGGCAATGCTGCTGTTGTAGGTCATAGTGGAGGACATGCTCCTTTCCTGGTGCTTCTAACTCATATATTCAGCAGCTGGTCAAAGGAGGTGGTTGTTCCACTCTGCATTGATCGCGGCACTAAGCCTGTCCGAGATGCCTGTGGACGATGTTCTCAGGCACATGGTGGGGTTCTTGGGATGTCTGTACAGGGCCAGGAACCGGACTCAATCGTGATGGATCCCTTCCAACTTGCTGTATTCTGTGATTCTATGCCAGTTTGCAAACCTAGACACCCTGACCTGCAACCCAAACTGTTGCTGATGCTCCCTCTGTGTCCTCTTCCCCTGCCATAGAATTTTCACTTGTTTTTCCTCTTCCCTGCAAACTCCTGCACCTCTCAAACTGTTCTCTCTGTTACTGTAGGTCTTCTTGAGCTGAAAGCATGAAAATTGGCAATTGGAAAATCACTGTCGCTGACCTGAGCTTTATCCTGACTTCTGGAGTCCCAGTTGATGTTGTTGGGCATACGAGTCTGCAAGAGTGTCCCCTGTCCCTGTCCATGATTTAGGCAGCGGCTGGACATGCATCACTGTAAGGGTTACATTATTTCAGTGCTGGTGGTGGCACTGTCCGAGTGCAAGGGGGTTAATTGCAAAATGGAGCTGCTTATCTAAAATGATCCAGAATTCCAGATCCCCTCCCACCCTGTGAGTGTCTTCCTATTCCCTCTTTTTGTGCTGGGCAGCACTGTCCCTGGGCTCCCTCATGCTGGAGTCCCTGCCCTCCTCGCCATCACTTGCTTCCATCATGCAGCTGGTCCTGGGATGGCCGTGCATCTGACCTCTCTCCCTTTTGCACACTGTAATTCCAGAGCGGGATGGTTGGCCACCAAAGCTGCAATGTCGTCCCTGACGACCTCCAGTGAGGGAGAGAACTCTGCTCCCAGGTTTGTTGTCGGTTCCAGAGATGATGAGACAGAATTTCTGGGATCAAACATGAAGACAGACGAAACTGATTTCTTTGAAGATGATGAAGAGGAGGAGTCGGTAAGGACATCCCAGCATTCTGGGCTGGAGCACCTGTGTGGAATCCCTGGGTCTCAACCAGGTTTTGCATGGTTACTGCTGGGGCTGCAGGTGGTTGGGACTGCAGGAGACACAGCACCTGGCTGTGTGGCACAGCTGTGGGACACAGGGGTGGCATTTATGACAGGACACGTTACGTCACGCTGCCGTGCTCACTGCCTCAGGAAATCCAGTTTTTTTTCTTGCAGGTCTGATTCAGGAAAACTAGTGGATTTCTTTGTTCTAGAGACTTAACCTGACACCCCTGTAAACCTTTCTGTTTCACCAGGGAAATTTTTGAGGAAAACTCTGTGAAAAGGGCAAAGGTGTCTCTGCAGAAAGAAAACATTCATTTTTTTTCTGTAACCTCCAGGAACAGGATGCAGGAAAAATGATCTCCATCTCCTGACTGCTTTTGGCCCCTATTCAGTGTTATATTAAATGCTACTAAACTGATCTCTGTCTTCCCCTCTGTCAGCCACCAGAACGGCAGATCGTGGTGGGAATCTGTGCCATGACCAAAAAGTCCAAGTCAAAGCCCATGACACAGATTCTGGAACGTCTGTGCAAGTTTGAGTACATCACAGTGGTGATCATGGGGGAAGATGTTATTCTGAATGAACCGGTGGAGAACTGGCCCTCTTGTGACTGCCTGATATCCTTCCACTCCAAAGGTAACACATCTGTAGCAGTCCTTAGCCTGCTTGAGCTGTGGGCAAGAGAGTTTCCTTTCAGCCCTCCCTTCTGTCTTCACCCTGTATTTCAGGATTCCCCCTGGATAAGGCAGTTGCTTATGCCAAGCTGTGCAAACCATTTCTGATCAACGACCTTGATATGCAGTATTACATCCAGGACAGGTGGGTGTCTGTGAGCCACTGAAGCCCCTTCCCTCTTTCTCTGATTCATCTCGGCATGCTGTGGAATCTTCATTTTTCTGGTGACAAAGCAGTGAGATGAGGAGGCAGGGGACCTTAGCAGTGGCTTTTTGGGGTTTCTCCAAAGCATAGAGGGAAGTGGCTTTGAGGGTAAAACCATTGAGACTATGTAAAATCATGCTTTGTTTTCTGGTGTAAAGGTCTTGTAAGGAGTGGCTGGGATGTAGGGAGTGGAAGAGTTCTCACAGAACAAGGCTGCCATGAGTAAAGAAAAAAGACTAGTCTCTAAGCAGGAGAGCCAAGTGGTGAGATGGGGCTCTGGGTCAGAAACTGGGAGCAAGGCTGGATCAGAATCTGTGGAATACGTGTTGGTCAGACACGTGAGGTTTCTCAGTCATCTGCTGGTAGAGGCAGCCACGTACTTGAGCTCTTATACCCAGACTGCTTTGGCTGGGTGTGAGGAGGGCTTCTGAGAGATCCTAAACCTCCTGCCCTGTCTTTGGGGTGGTGAGCAGTGTTATGTGGGTGGTGGCAGGCATCCCAAGGTATAACTAGTGAAAGAACTGGGATTTGCCCCTTGACACAAGATGAAAGAAGGCTCCTGCCGCTTCTGCGAGGCCTGGGCACTGGACAGCTTGGCATGACAGGGCACTCTCCAAGAGAGCAGGTCTGGGCAGGAGGTGTGTACTGGGTGTGCCGCTGTGCTTTGGGCACATGCTAATAATTAAGTGTCCATGTTTAGGCCAGGTGGAGATTTACTCTGGGGCATCTGTGTCCAGAACAGGACTAAGGCAAACCCTGTAGCCGGTAGGACTCGTCCAGAGAACAATGCTGAGAAGTACCTGCAGTCTGTCTTGATGCTTTTTTGTGTTCATCTGACTGTGTTCTTCATCACTGGGAGTGAAGTCTTTCCCTTGGTGTGTAATGAGGACCTTCTAAACTCTTCTGACACTGCTTCTGTCCTCTACAGGCGTGAAGTGTATCGGATCCTTCAAGAAGAGGGAATAGACCTGCCGCGCTATGCTGTGCTCAATCGAGATCCTGACAGACCAGAAGGTCGGTGTCCAACCTCTACTGAAAGCCATTTCCCCAGGCTCTGCTATTTAAGATAATCTGCAGAGGACGGATACTGGCAGTCACCTCAAAGAGGCCTGACTCATAAGTCTCTTGGGTTTTTTCATGGGCAAAGGTCCCAACAGCAAAAACAGCTGATGGGCCTGGAAGGGGCCGTGTCTCTGCACAAGGACTGTCTCACCTTTCCTGATGTGCTGCTGCTGTGCTGTTTTCAGAGTGCAACTTGGTGGAAGGAGAGGATCATGTGGAGGTAAACGGAGCTGTGTTCCCAAAGCCATTTGTGGAGAAGCCAGTCAGTGCTGAAGACCACAATGTGTATATTTACTATCCGACATCAGCAGGTGGGGGCAGCCAGCGGCTCTTCCGTAAGGTGAGGAGGGGTCTCCAGAGCTGGTGTTGGAACCAACAGATCTGAGACCCATGTGGCTTCAGGAAGGAGTGTTGGGGCAGGTGAAGGGGAAAGGAAAGTTTTAGGTTGGGGAAATTTAGACCTTCTTAGAGCTTGTAGTTCAACCACATCTACCTGGGAACCGGAGAAAGACATATTTTAGTAGTGCTGACTTCACCTTCCCCATCGGTTCTGTGACCTTTATCCTGTATCCTATCCTGTAGGAGCACTGTGTCCCTTTCTGAATTGCATGCTGATTTCTCCTGGGTTTATCAAGATGAATTTTTCAAAAAACCTATGTTCCTGTCATTTAACGTCATTCTTGCCCTTCCCATTTAGTGTAGCTTGCACATGTGTTAAAAGCAGTATTTATTCCTAGATTCCACAGGAAATCTGGCCTTACTCACTTCCCCCACTTTGCCAGTGAACAGTTATAGCTGTGACGTATCTTTTTTGCAATCAGTTACACATCTGCCGTTAACAATCCCAAAATGATTGTTCCTTTAGGTAAGATACAGGTATGCATCTTGAGGTTGTATCCAAAGCCTTAGTAAAAATGAAAACAACATCATCCTCAATGTCGATAAAATCAGTCATGGTCCTAGAAGGAAGTTAAATTGTTTGGATTATTACCTGTCATAATTTATTTTCATTTGCATATTAGTTAGGCTCCTTACTTTGTAGGTCTTTGTTCACTTTTTTTTGTAGGTCTTTGTTCACTTTTTTTTGTTCTATATCCTTGAAGTGATTGGAGACAAATTAATGGTTGATAATAACTTTTCTCCTCTTTAAAGCCTGGAGAATGACATACCCGCTGCCTGTATTTTGATCTCTTTTGTCTTCCATAAGTAAGTGTGCTGTAACATCTGGGGGACCTGAGATGCTAATCCATGAAGTCTGGTAAATTCTCTACATATGGAATGAAACTTCTGCTTTTCTGCTTCCATCTAAGAAAAGTATCCCCCTGCTCTTCCCTGAGGTGTTCATTCTGTGCTTTCAGATTGGCAGCCGGAGCAGTGTGTACTCCCCAGAGAGCAGTGTGAGGAAGACAGGCTCCTACATTTATGAGGAGTTCATGCCTACGGATGGCACTGATGTAAAGGTAAGGAAATGGAATGGTCCTTCCTTTGTCAGGCCTGGGGGAGCTGAAGGTTCAGCAGTTCTGCTTAGTGCTACTTAGGCTCCGGAATGTGCGTTTAAGCTTTGAGGTGCTGACTGTGCAGTTTTGGCCCCAAACCGGGGAGTGGGTGCTCTGTAGATCGCACCAGGAGGAATGTGTGAGACCATCTCATCTCCTTTTCTGTGTCTGCAGCAGAAATGCCTCTGAAAGCTGCAGTTAATCTCGGTGGCTGTGTCAGGTGTACTCACTCTGTTTCCAGGTGTACACTGTTGGGCCGGACTATGCCCATGCAGAGGCTCGCAAATCCCCTGCTTTGGATGGGAAAGTGGAACGGGACAGCGAAGGGAAGGAAATTCGTTACCCAGTCATGCTGACTGCCATGGAGAAACTCGTTGCCCGTAAAGTCTGTGTAGCCTTTAAGGTCTGTATTTTCTTTCCTGTGCAAGCAGGACTCTGCAAATGTCTGATATGTGTCAGGGTTGCTGTTAAAACTTGTCATCCTGACATGTCTCAGGCATGGCAGTCCTCCATGCCTGATGCCAGTTGTTGGTCCTGCTGGCTGTGGGACTTTGCTGAGCAGACGTGACTGTGAAGGCAAGAGGGCCTGCAGCAAATGCCCTCTGGGCTGATAGGTGCCAGGTGTCCCACATACATCTGAGCATTTAATACTGGATCCTGAGCATGCTGCTCTCCATCTGACCTGTACTCATCCTGTCTTTACTATTTCCTGCTTTTGTTTATGTGGAAAATTTGGTCTTATTTTCTTCTTTTTTTTTTTCTTTTTCTTTTTCCATTTTGGTATTTGTGTTTGGCACTTTTGTTTGTTTGGGCTTTTTGCTTGTCTGGTTTTGGTTTTTTTAGTTTGGTTTTTTTTTTTTATGGCTCTGGTGCAAATTGATGTTTCATTTTACAGTTGGGTGGAGTGAGTATGAGTCTAGGTATGGTTCCGTGACATGTTCAGCAGTGTCAGTGGAAGAAGTACTGGGCTCCGTGTTCCTGCTCCACTGCAACTGGCACCCCATGCAGTTGGGCTGATGCACATTTGGTCTCTTCTACCTTGTAGCCTTTTCCATTTGGTGTATTTGCCTGCAGCACTTCTTGTCCGTGCTTGTCAGTCTAGTTCAAAATGATTGGATTTGAAAGGAAAAGCAGGATATCCAGGAGCTGCTCTGTTTCAGGCCTTTAGAGCTCTGGGAAGTTGGGGGTTGGCCCTGATGTCTTCATCTGGGGGCTTGTGGTTAGGGCCTTTGGTACAGCAGTGAGGGGGTAAAGGTCTGGCTAATGGCATGTCTTCACACTTGTTCTAGGCTTGTGAGGTGGGCATGGAATGGAGGGTGGCTGTAGCATCAGCAGGGCTGAACTGGGCGGTGTTGGCTGAGTCTGTGTATGCCCCGCTGGCAGGGTCACTGCTGTCCCCCACTGCTTCCTTCCTGTGTGTCCAAGTCCCATATCCTCTGCTTCCTCCTGCAGCAAACCGTGTGTGGGTTCGACCTCCTGCGTGCCAATGGCCACTCCTTTGTTTGTGATGTGAATGGCTTCAGCTTTGTGAAGAACTCCATGAAGTATTATGATGACTGTGCCAAAATCCTTGGGTATGAACAATCTGAGTTTTGGTAAGGTGGTAAGGTAACTCATGGCAAGGTAGAATGAAATGCGGAGTCCTGGTCAGTATGTCAGAGAATTCTGCAGGTAGTTCATGTGGGTCATTTGCTCAGCAGGTGAAAGCTCTTAGAGGAATGGGTTATTTTCAACCCCTGGAGCTCCTGCCTGCGTTGGCATTAACTGTCTTTGTCTACAGCTAGATGTATATTCCAGGACTTTTCATTGCACATTAAGCCCAGTTGTGGTATTGGTGATGTGCGGGAAACTGGTACCCGTTTGGGGTGCCCTAACTAGCCCACAGTGTGATAGATGTCTCTGCAATGAAAGTGAGGGGAAATTCTGTGTCTCTCTTCACATCTTTCAGCAGGGCTGCTAAGGAGGAGGTGGAGAACCAAGGGAATGGATTTTCTTGTGAGTGTCATATTTTGATTTCTTCCAGAAATATAATCATGAGGGAGTTGGCTCCCCAGTTTCATATCCCCTGGTCCATCCCAACAGAGGCAGAAGACATCCCCATTGTCCCCACAACTTCAGGCACCATGTGAGTACCTGCCATCTTCTCAAAAGTATGCTAGTGATGGCTACATGAGGGACAAAGTGTGAAAAACCCTGTCCAAGGGCCTGACACCACTAGCAGCATGGCATCCTCCAGCTGCTGTGCTGCTTGCGACCCTGAAATGTCTGTGGAAAGGCTTAGCTATGCATGTGGAAGTTGTGACAGGTTGGAGATTAGTTGTAGGTTTGATGAATGCAGATAAGCAGTAACTGAAGAAATTGCAGAAACTGCTTACATGGCTTTCAGAGGGTCCAAATTCTTCATTAGGACAGGAAACAGATCAGGACAGAGGCTGTAGCTGGCTGCTACATGGAGAAAGTACATGTTGAGCTGCCAGTGAAATAGGTGGAAACACTTAGCTGAAGTATTCCTAATACCCATATGCTTGACAACCCCTCATTTGATACCTTTGGCCTTACTAGTTTTCTAGCATGTAAGGCTAAAAGACCAAAGGCAAAAGTTTCTTTGTGATCCTCAGCATACTTGTACACTGGTATGAAACCACTCAACTAGTGTCTGCAGAGCTTTGACTCCCTCTGCAGCTGTGGCACTTGTGTCTGGTTTAGTCTGGGAGAAATTCTATCCCTGCTGAGGAAAGCAGCTGTCAGATGAATGGAACTGAAAGAACAGTGGGAAGCTACTTCCTGGTGGCAGTTCTGGAGTGTAAGGGCACATTTGTCATCTTTATCTTGTGTTTCCCCAGGATGGAGCTTCGCTGTGTTATTGCAGTCATCCGTCACGGAGATCGCACCCCAAAGCAGAAGATGAAGATGGAGGTGAAACATCCCCGGTAAGAGCCAAGGGAAGAAGGTACTGTGCTCCTGGGAATGGATGAGCGCCTTTTCTCTAAACCAGGAGCAGGAGCAGAGGGCTGAGTGCATGGGAGGCAGTATGTTTCCTGGCCCATCCAAGCAAATGCTTTCTGAGCAGTGGAGAGAGCCCCCTCTCCCCACAAGGATCCTGACACCTTCTGTGTGAACACTGGAAGGGAGAATGAAGGTGTGGTAGGTGCTGGAAAGGGAAGTGCCCCACTAAATAGGAAGGTAGTATCTGCTTACTGGTTGTATTTTGAAAAACACTTGTTTTTTCAGAATTTCTGAAGTACAGGGAAGAGCCGGCAATCTACTGGTTCTCCCTGAAGAACAGAGACTGAATGCACATGTAGGAATGAGCCTTCTTGTATTACTGAAACAGCAGAAAATGTATCAGCATTCTTTCTGATTGTCTGTTCAGGTTCTTTGAATTATTTGAGAAATATGATGGTTACAAGACAGGGAAGTTGAAGCTGAAGAAACCAGAGCAGCTACAGGTGAGTAAGTACATTCTGGGGTTACTGTGTGGGATTTGCAGGTAATACAGATCCTGGTGCGAGGCCATTCTTTGAGAGGGTGCAAACCTCCAAAAGGGCAACAGTCTGTCCCACAGATGCTCTCTGTCTCATTCTGCATCCTGTGCACACTCAGCTGGGTGACAGCAGGAGAGCAGAAAGGAGACTTCTGCTGCCTGATGCGCACACTGTAGGATGGAGATGACCTGATGCAGCTTGCCTACCAGCTGTGGTTGCCTCTGGTGACAGATGGGTCCATGCTTGGGAGTTGCTGGGGCAATTGGAGGTACCTGCTTGGTTCTCAACAGGGCTGTAGCACAGCATGGGGATGAAATGAACTGCAGCGTGAAATTTTGTCCTGCCTGAGCTGTGTCTTATGAAATTACATGCCCCTGAGGAGTGTCTGCATGGACCTGATGCTGGGTGAAGCTGTTAGGAGGCCTTGAGAGAGTACGCTGGTGGGTCTGAGGCAGAATTCTCTCTGCTTTCCAACAGGAAGTGCTGGACATTGCACGGCAGCTTGTGGTGGAGCTGGGAACCCACAGTGATTGTGAAATTGAGGAGAGGAAGTCCAAACTGGAACAGCTGAAGAGTGTCTTGGAGATGTAAGCATTCCTATCTCAGGGCACTGTGGTTTCGCCTCAGAGCATGTGATATGGAAACAAGCTGTGCTGCTGGTGTCCTGGGCAGCTGGTGCCCAGAGATTGGGGTCTCCTCTATCCCGTTAGTAACTGTACATGAAAGGCACCATGTTCCTCACCTTTTCTCCTTGACATCAAAACCCTGCTGATCCTTGTCCCAAGTGTGTCTGGTGTTTGGCTAAACAACTTGAGACAAAACTGAGCTTTCTTTGCTGCAGGAGAGGAACTGGGGTCCTGGAGGGACCATGTTGATATGAAGCATTTTGATATAATTGGAATAAAATTTGTTTTAAATAAAGTTGTCCTGGTGCCAAAAGTTTGGCAAAAGGAGCTCGGAAAACATGAAAAGATGTTTGTGTCCTCTGAGGTTTTGTACAGTCAAAATAAAAATATGGTGGTATTGACAACTTCTAAACAAAACCAGGGTTCCTCTCACAGGCGGAGCTAGCTAGCTGTGGCACACACAGCCAGCATCTGTGCTCAGGCCATGTCTCTGGAGCACAGGGGAGGACTTTCTGCTGTGGTTCCCTCCTCTGCTCTTTCTGCTCATTGGAGACATGGTTATCCTCAAAGCATCTGTCAGAGTGTTTTTTTCTGTGGTCTCATTAATCCACCTGTTAAGGATGTAGGTACAGTTTAAAGCTCTAGTGGGGAATGACAGCACAGAGTGCTCTTGGTAGAAGGGCAATGGAATGGATCTTGGAGTTTTGTTTGAGGGAGCTGTTTTGCTTTTTGTGGGGGTGTATGCTGGATCACAGGGAGATGACAAAAATCACATTCCATGGCTTTGGGTGTCGTAGCAGAAAGTCTCTTGCCTGTGCTGTACTTCTGCTGTGTACTGTCTGGGCGCCTCTGGGCAAAGGTTGGGTGGAGTTGATTTGTTTCAGTTTTTTTTTCTCCATCCCTTGTGACAGGTATGGACATTTTTCTGGCATTAACCGTAAGGTTCAGTTGACCTATCTGCCTCATGGACATCCAAAAGCTGCGAGTGAAGATGAAGGTAAAGAAAACTGATGGTGCTACCCTGATCTTTAAGGCCAGAATTCAGGTGTGAGTGCAGCTACCCTACCTGTATAGGCCTCTGGACATGCAGGCAGAATTGGTGACCCATATCTTATCTTTGCTCACGTCATAGGAAGGATTGGAGGGATGCCAGTACACCCTGGCTGGCTCTACAGGGCTTGCACTTCCAGTTTTGTGAATGTCAGCCTATACCTTCAAAAACTAGTGACTCTGAATTTCCTACTTGCTGATTTGTTTCCTGGGGATTTTGGGTCAGGCTTGTGTTGAGAGCACTCTGCAAGGTGCTGGTGACAACCCCTTCTTCCTCCCGTCCTCTCCCTCTGCAAGCTCAGATATGAGCTCTGGGGTAGTGAATACCTGTTTGTCTCCTAGAAGCTCGCCGAGAGCCCTCCCCATCCCTTCTCCTGGTGCTGAAGTGGGGTGGAGAGCTGACCCCAGCAGGAAGAGTCCAGGCTGAGGAGCTGGGGCGGGCCTTTCGCTGCATGTATCCTGGAGGCCAAGGTGAGTTTGGTCAGGTACCTCTGTTCCTGCCCCACAGCTGCCAGGCTGCCCAGCCCAGATGAGGGTTGCTCAGGCATCTGTGGCTGTATACAGCCTCTGGGATTAGTTTTTGTTCTTTTGAGCTGTCATGGTAGGGATAAATAATTCGGGTGCATTTTGCACCCAAAGATCCCTAGGCTGACCAGAAAGGTCTGCTGTTAAACTTCAATGTGTCTTGGAGCGGAACAGCTTTCTTTACATAATGTGCCAGGGTTCAAAAAAGACAGGTGGTTCTAATAAGGTACATTCTGAGGCAGCAAATACAAAATTTATGAATGGTTAACAAGGAATTTAGGTCAAATATAGAGAACAGAGATCTGTCTTGGAACACTGATAATTCTGCCCTGAGGCAGGAGAATAGGGACGTAACTTCTCCATGTTTTCTCCACCATAATTCTGTGATGCTGAAAAGCATCTATTATGCACACAAATCAACAAGAGCTGAAAGGGAAAAAAAAGCCAAAACACTGAGATTGCCGTTGAGTCAGGAATAATATACTGGATTGATCCTGTGAGCCCAGTATTGGATATGCTTGTCTTTGACTTGTATGTTTAATTAATTCAATTTAATTAACTACATTTCAAATTAATGAAGCAAATTTAAATTGGAGAAGATTTCCTTTTAGAATAAAAAGAGTTACCTTTGGTGGAAGAGAATTGGGTCAGGGGACACTTAGGCAAGCTGGACATACATGAACCCAAGGGCCCTGACGGGCTGCACCCATGGTGCCAAGGGAAGCAGGCAGGTGTCCCTGCAAGACCTCTAAGGATTCTCTTTGAAAGTCTCTGGGGACTGGGGGAGGTGCCTGAGGACTGAAGGAGAGGAAGTGTCACTCCTAGCTTCAAAACTGACAAGAAGGAGGTCCCAGGGAACTGCAGCTAGGTCAGCCTCAGCACAGTCCCTGAGCTGATAATGGAGCACCTAATCCTGGAGATCATTCCTGGGTGCATGAAGGATAGGCAGGTGACTGTGAGTAGTCAGCATGGATTCACAAAGGGAAGTCATGCTTAACTAACTTGATAACATCCTACAGGGAAGTGACCCCCATGCTTAGATTAGAGTCATTCTGAACAACAGCTTTGTAGGCTTCTGCTCCAAGTGGTCATTCATGGAGAGGGAAATTGTTTTGCAGGGAAGTGCTATGTTCCTGGGTAGCATTTGGTGCCTGGCAGCTTTCCCAAGACATACATCTGACTTCTGACTGGTGCCTTCCGTGTCTGTCAGGGTGTTTCTCTGAGATGTGAGCTTAGAGCTGGGAGTAGTGTTCCTGTCTTGTCATGCGGTGTGACTGAGTAGTGTGCAGAATTGCCCTGGGATTCTAGGTAGCAGCAAATAGTGACCACTGCATTGTCTTTGGAGGTCAGAGTTACTTTCCTCCGTTACTGATCTGACTTCTGTGGTTGACTCAGCCATGAGAAATAAACTGGCAATTTGTGCCACGAGGTAATAGTAGCTGTACAGGATGTGCTTTGGAAACTTCCCTGCTGAACCTCCCTCCCTGCAGTTCTGAGGGCTGTAGGACTTGCTGTCATGCAGAAAACAAGCAGAAGGAAGTGATTTTTTTTTTTGTGCATCTTCATTCTGCACCAGGGTATTCAGGCCAGCAGAAGTACTACAGGGTGTTCAGTAGAGTTTGCTCCAGAATTTGGGCAGCATCAGACTTGATTGGTGAATGCTCTTTTTTTCCCCTCAAAATGAACTTTCCCAAGTTAAGCAAAACCTTTGTTACATTTCTAGTCCTTGTGTATAGCTAGAGCTGTCTATTTTGGAGCAGCATAAATGCTGCCTATGCAAGTGACTAATTCTCTACATAACTTTGTTACTACAATAAAGTTTGTTTGTCTAAACCAGTATATTCAGCTGATAATTTTGCAGGTGTGAGAACATGAATTTGAGTTGTCCTTGGTTCCAGGTGATTATGCTGGTTTCCCTGGCTGTGGCTTGCTCAGGCTGCACAGCACTTACCGCCATGATCTCAAGATCTACGCCTCGGATGAGGGGAGAGTTCAGATGACAGCAGCAGCTTTTGCAAAGGTCTACCTTCTTTTTTGGGCATCCATTTGTTCTGCTTCATTACTCTTTAAAATATGCTTGTTCTAAAGGAAAACCTCTGGTGATGAGGAAGGAGTTTTCCTAGGGGACCTTCCCCCCCTCTGTTGGATGGACTGGTGTACACTGTGCTAATAGCAGATGTACTGGGCAGTACTGATCTGGTGTATGTGCACACACCTGTCACCTTTAATGTCCTGTCCAGGACAGGACTCTGACTCAAGGAGGAGTTATGTATGGATTATTGCTGGTGCTTGATGTTAGAGCACACCAGATGTGCTGCTGAGTATTGATTGCCTGTAGAATGAATGTTTCTGGGATGGCTGCCCAGCCAGAGGGGTTATTCCTTGCCTGCTGGATTTAAAAGGAGAGTAAAATGTCTTTGGTGCAGTATGGGGTGGGGACTGGGGAGAAGACAGGTTCATTTGCAGCTAAAGCCAAGAGGAATCCTGCGGCGGCCTTAGCTGGTCTTTGGAGCCTTCACTGTATTAACATTTTCAAGCAAATTGAGCTGCTTGATAGTTGAGCCTGCTCAACAGTTGCCTGGACAAATCTGGGGCTGCTGCAGGCAGAGCTGTGCATAGCTTGAACAGCTCTAGAATCATGCCAGAGTCATCTCTGACTGAAGGGGATGTTGCTGTAAAATTGCCCTTCAACGGCAGTTGAGATTTCACTTAAGTTGCCTGACTTCTGGCCATGAAACTACCAGAACTTTTGTTGCTTGCGTTGCACAGACCTGAAATCTTGTCCTGTGTGGTGTGGCTTTAGGGTCTTCTGGCCCTGGAAGGAGAGCTGACCCCCATCCTGGTGCAGATGGTGAAAAGTGCCAACATGAATGGTCTGCTGGACAGTGACAGTGATTCCCTTAGCAGCTGTCAGCACAGAGTGAAGGCACGACTGCATGAAATCATGCAGAAGGATGCTGAGTTCTGTGAAGAGGATTATGAAAAGGTAAAGCACCAGTGTGGCTTCATTGCTCCCTGTATCTGGAAGGAGAATAGCATTGCTGCAGTGGTTTGATGTGAAGTGTGTGGTATGTGGGCAGTGGTTTGGTTAGTTTGAGATCAGTTCTGGTCAAAATGACAGGGTATGTATGGAAGTGTGCAGGTTAGTAGCCCTTGCTTGTCTTTGAGTGTCAGTCCTCAGTGTTGCTCTGCTGTCCCCTTCAAGACTGATCATGGTGCCTTCCTCTCCCTTCAGAATTCCCAGTTCATTTTGTTCTTGTGAGTATGCTTAAAGAGCTCCTGCATGCTGCTCAGATCAATCCCAGGTGCTGTGGGCAGGGAGTGTGCCTCACTGGATTCTAGATCCGTGCTCTGTGCACATGTGAACAGACCTTTTGTTTACAAATTGCTGTGTGTCCTGTCAGGTTCTGATAGCTGCAGAGTAGAGAGCATGGGCTGCACCCAGCACAGCAACCAGTGAAAGCACTATTGCTGCTTCTCCAGCAAGTCCCCAAAATACTGTTTTTCCCAAGCTCTGAAATGTGATTACTGGACTGAAATCCTTTAAGGAATATATTTATAATCTCAAAGAACTACTTAAAATGAAGCCCTTCTGCTCAAGCACGGAAGGAAAATGAGACAAGAGTGGATATTGCAGGTGAAGGGAGGTCTGATCTGATGGGAGCAGTTGTTTGCTCCCTCTGAGTTTGATCCTGAGGAGGATTTTAAGACATGCCTGACTACTCCTAGGAATAGGCCAGCTTAGTGCTCAGCTGAGAGCACAGCTTTTGTCCCAAGTCAGAACGCAGTTTGGCTGAAAAAGACAGACATTTTGTGTTCCCTGTTTGTGAAGACTAACTAATCTCTGCTGGAATCTGCTTTCAGCTAGCACCTACAGGCAGTGCTTCTCTGCTCAACTCCATGACCTTTATCCAGAACCCAGTTGAGGTCTGTAACCAGGTGTTCACCCTGATTGAGAATCTCACCTCCCAGATACGAAAACGTCTGGAAGACCCAAAATCTGCAGGTGAGCAACAGAACTGGAAAAGGTCTGGAAGAGATTAATTTATTGTTACATCTTCAGAGCTCCCAAACACCACTAGGGCTTATGTTTGTCTGTAGCAAAGAAACTGTAAAGTATAATTCTGTATGTGCTATTGATGTGGAAGGCTCCACTTTCAATTACTGTTAAAGAGAGCTGTAATGTAATGGAAATGATACGTGCCTCTTGGTTTAGAGTAAATATAAACAGCAGCAGTATAGCCTGGAGGGTTATGCCTGTGTTCTTTCAGGCCTTTTCTGGAGACTGTAATCAGCAAGTTTCTCAGTCACAATTTGCTCATCTCAACTTTCCTAGTAACAGTGCAGAAGTTTTACAGAGGCATCTTGGGGACCTGCCATGGAATTTATGGCAGACCTAAGCAACCAGGCAAACAGTTTCACTTTTCTCAAGCATTTCAGAGGTAGCCTGTTGCTGCAGGTTAAAACTCCTGCAACACGTCCAGTGGCTTTTCCAGACCTGTGGGTGACACAAGAATTGGAGCCCTTTCATGCTGGGACAAGTCAGTCACAGCTGTCAGTTGAAATCTCTGCAGCAATAACCAGGGTTCTGTGATTCTGTGGTTCTAGGATGTGAATGTGGTTTGGGGTTCTCTGCTTTTTAGACCTGCAGCTGTACCACAGTGAGACTTTGGAACTGATGCTGCAACGCTGGAGTAAGCTGGAGCGAGATTTCCGCATGAAGAATGGGCGCTATGACATCAGCAAGATCCCTGATATATATGACTGCATCAAGTATGATGTACAGCACAACTGTGCACTGAAACTGGAAGGCACAACTGAACTCTTCAAGCTCTCCAAAGCCCTGGCAGATGTGATCATACCCCAGGTATAGCCTGTATGATGATGCCTGTGACACCAATTTCTGACCCTTTGCCTTTATGTTTTGTCTCAATTCTCTTGCACATTCACTCCCAAGGCAGTCTGTCACAGTAGGGTGTTTCTCAGATCTGTCTCAGTGTTTGTATAATGCCAAAACCATTTATGGCGTGAAATGTATCAGGACTGGGCTTCTAGTTGAGGATTCCGGCAGGGTCAGAGTAATGAGCAGCTGATGCAGCAGCTTTGCCATGTTTGTTGTAGTGCATTGCAGCAGAGCTCCAAGCTGTGTGTGTGCTACAGCAACATTCCATCCTCCTCCATATGTAGGGTTGTGGAAGTGAAGGGAGATTTCTGTGTTAAAGTTCTGACAAGTTTGTTATTCTTGTCAAACCAGGACTTGTTCAGTTTCCAATGTTGAGTTGCTTCTGGCAAAGTTTGATTTATATGGCATGAGTTTCTACCAGCAAGGTCCAGCTGCCCCTGTAGAGCAGAAGTAGTCTAAACTTTTTCAGTGTTGCTGGTGAGATGCAGTCTGGCTGTTTTCAGTGTAGCACTGCAGTTTTTATCTTTGCCAATTGCAGTTGTTGCTTTAATGCTCATCCTAGCTTAGGATATAAGTTTGCATGTCATGAGATCTGAAATTTGCTCGTGGTCCTTCCACCTCTCAGCTGTTGAAGGATACTGAGTCATGTCCAGACATAACTGAGGTTCTTGGAAGAGTCTCAGTCCTCTGTTACCCCCTGCAATACGTGGGGAGAAAAAAGTGAAAAGCGTTGAGTGACATTTCTCTTCCCGTCTTTGCTTAACCAGTGGTGCTGTGGATTGGGCTGTTGAAGTTAAGTGGCTTTTTATGTGAGGCTGTGGCAAAGAACCAGGGCTCAGGGTATCTGTTGTTTTGTTCCTGCAGGAATATGGGATTAATAAGGAGGAGAAACTGGAGATTGCTATTGGCTTTTGTCTTCCTCTCATTAAAAAGATCCAGCTGGACCTACAGAGAACTCATGAAGATGAGTCTGTCAACAAACTACAT
Source organism: Leptocoma aspasia (assembly GCA_013399835.1). Classification (NCBI taxonomy): domain Eukaryota; kingdom Metazoa; phylum Chordata; class Aves; order Passeriformes; family Nectariniidae; genus Leptocoma; species Leptocoma aspasia. The sequence goes on along the minus strand of VXAX01006121.1, from coordinate 189,445 downwards.
CCGTTGTAAGGCTTGTGCTGCATGCTGCTGGCAGTGGGGAGGGCAGCTATGGAGCAGAAGAGTGTACTGTTGTGGCAGGAGGTACTGAGCATACACTGAAAGGACCCTCCAGAGGGAAGGCATGTTGGTGCTCCCAGAACTAGAAGGCAGATGGAGAAGGCACATTGAGACTGCTGACCAGAAGCACAGGGGGCCACAAAGGCTTGTACCCATTGTAGCTGGATGGTGATGCCTCATCCAGGCATTTCCCTGCACAGGGCCAGTGTAGACTGATGAGCCACCTACTATGTGTCTCCATTAGGATTCCTCAAAATTTGTTGCTCCTGTGCCCAGTGCTCTCATTGTTTGTTCTGTCCTGCTGCCTTTGACATTTCTCAGTGTGGGTTTGTTGTGTCATTCCATTAAGTGTACAGAAATGCTAATGTGTGATAGATGGCAGTTCACTGACAGATGAGTAACTGTGGGCTGATTTTGATTTAGGTACTCAAGAGGAGTTCTGTCACCAGGTCGCCACGTTCGAACACGGCTGTACTTCACCAGTGAGAGCCATGTGCACTCCCTGCTCAGCATCTTCCGCTATGGGGGGCTACTGGATGTAAGTGTCCCAGCAATGCTCACAGAGTAAGCCTCCCTACTTTTTTCCAGTAACCTTTTCTAAGGTGGACAGTGTATGTTTGTAGGTTGCCCCTTAAGCCAGCTCTCCCACAGATGCTGTGCATCAGGGGCGTGTGCCTAGTTCCATCTCTGCTGTGTTTGCATGCTGCAGCTTCCTGCCTTTCTGGCATGTAGGAGGGTTGTTCTTCCTCAGTGCCTCCCTTGCTTGCACAGAGACATATTTTCTCCAAGATCTGTCCTGCGAGTTTCAGGTGAGCAGGCCACTGACCTGTCTAGGAGAACAGCAGTATGAGGCAGTGGGAATGAGTAAATTTCTTTCTTCCTGCTTCCTTCAACTCTTTATTTTAAGAGCTTGGTCCTGTATTTATAGTCTTTACATCAACTCTAAGTCAATAAAATCAGTTTTCTTATAGAGGAAGTGACTTGAGGTTGCAAATTCACAGTATGTGCTCTCTACCAGAGAGGCAGATGACACATTTTTGGGATTAATTCATCCAACTCACTCTTCACTTGCTCTCTCTTCACCTGCTTCTTGAATGAATTGGTATGCAAACCCTGAAAAAAGCTCTGCTTTACTCTTCTCAAGAGGCTCTCTGATTTACCAGCGAGACCATTTTTAAGCATGGTCTGAAATGCCTTGAAAGTTTGGGCTTGCTTAGCAGGCATGATTTCTGGTGTCTGTGGCAGCTTAGCATATCTATAGACAGTGATCAGAAAAGTACCTCTCAATTACTCACTGAATAAGATGCTCCCTTATTCGCTGACTCAAGTGCACAAGGATGCTGTGTTGCCAGCACAGGGATATTGGGCTGCATCTGGGTTCTTTGTAATGGAGGGTTCAGTTCATGTCCATCAACGTAGTGATTCGCTCCGCAGCATCACGGGTGGCACTTCAGGTGTGACCATTTCCTGGCAGTGCTGGGAGCAGTGAAGGGTGGGCTGCCCTACTGTGTGGAGCCCAAGGGTTCAGCATGTCTCCACATTTTTCATTCAGCATCAGGTAAAAGCATTTCACGTCCCTTATTTAGCACAGGTTCGTCCCTTGTGCTCATTTCTGTAGTTTGAGAACGGCTGTGTTTGGGAACCTGCTGTGGGCTCTGCTTGTCTCCAGTTAGCATGGCACAGCAGCTTGCAACTCACATCTGCACATGGGTGGCCTGGGCAGCTGTAGCATCCCTCTGTGCAGCTGCTCCTCACTGCAAGCTGAGGAGCAAAACTTCACCACATTGCAAGGTCATTTTTCCGTGCCAGTTAAGCAAGGTGCTTTTGTCCTGACAATGTTGCCTTGTGGAGAGAGGAACTCTCTCAGTCCCATTTCACTGAATGCTGCAAGGTGTCTGCTGTTGCTTATCCCATGCGACTGTTTGTGTGTATATATCAGGAAAACAAAGACCAGCAGTGGAAGAGAGCCATGGACTATTTGAGTGCTATCTCAGAGCTGAACTACATGACCCAGATTGTTATCATGCTCTACGAGGACAACAACAAGGTGAGGGATAGAGCTGCAGGATACAATGCTTCCTGCCTCATTGCAAGGCACAGTCCTAAGAGATAAGTTCAGCTGGAAGTCTGTAGCTTGAGCTCTTGCTGCTTGTGGACTAAGACAGATGGATCTTTAACACAATTGCTAGTTTTTAGTTTATGTGGGAGGCAGTGACCCAGTTAACGCTTGTTACATGTAAGCAGAATGTCACCCTGAGCAGTAATACCCAACTTTAGTAATTAATGCTGACTATTTTAAAGCATTTCCTAGTGGAAAATTATTTGCTGTTTTTATGTGTTAATTGCAAGTGAACAGTAGGAAAAAATAAATAAAACTGAGTGGTACTTGATTTGTATTTTTGAAATATATCTAGAAAATATCCAGAAATTCCACATCCATAAACTATTTTTTATTCTAAAAGTGTGCTGTTATAGATGGGGAAGTGTATACTGGTATCTTCAGGAAGTAAAGAGAATCATTTAATAAACAGCTAGAATGTGGGAGCTGAGGGTGGTGGCTGTAAGTAGGTTTGCCACCAAACTGCATGTCCTGATTATCAGACCTTGTGACTTGGGTCTGTGCTGCAGGAGGTTGTAGTGGCGAGGGGAGCAGCCCCTTACCCCCCACCTTATGGAATTAGAGTCTTGTATTCACAGAGCTGGTGTAAGCTTCTAATGTTAGAAGTGATGCTTGTCAAAAAACGTGACTAGACCTCTCACGAGTGGTGTGGATGTCAGTCAAGAGGGGTTTATGTGGGTTTATATCATTAGTGCCAGATACTGTAAAAGCTCTGGCTTCCTTAAAAAAAGGGTAATGAAAAATTATTATTAGAGACAGTTACTTAAATCTTAGAACAGCCTGACTGAAGGTCCAGGAGGGACCCAGTCTCCCCCTGTCCTGGCATGTGCTGAGTTTGCAGCAGGAGTGGGTCAGAAGGGGCTGGGGTTTAGGGGTGTGTTTGTGTGTATATATATAAATAGAGCTCAGTTCTGTTATACTCCTCTGTGGCTGTTGTCCCTAAATAGCAACAGTCAGAATGCCTCAGCCAGGTGCTGATCAGGGCTGTCCTTTTGGATGGGACAAAACTGGAGCCATTCTGTTCATGCTTGTTGCTCCTGCTTTCCCTCCAAAGGATGGGCCTGGGATGCGTGCTGGCCAGCACAGCGGGGTGGGACCTTGGCCTGGGCTGATGGTAGGATGAACTGGGTTTGGTTCTTTACCTATTCCCTGTGACGTGTGTTCACAGGACCCCTCTTCAGAGGAGCGTTTCCATGTGGAGCTGCATTTCAGCCCTGGTGTCAAAGGCTGTGAGGAGGACAGGAATGTACCCACGGGGTTTGGCTTTCGGCCGGCCTCAGCAGAGGTAAGCGGACACCTGGGCAGGAGCTGCCAGCCCCAGGGGACTCTTGGGCACTGTCCTGCTCTGTCTGGCCCTGCTGCAGAAGTATCCTTGCTGGCGGTGCCCACAGTGAGCTGGCATGTTGTGTCCGTGTCCCGTTTGGGTTCGTCAGGGTGGCTGCTGGGACTGTGGGTGCCTCCTGAGCTTGGCAGAGCAGGAGATCCAAGCCTGGAGCTGGTGTGGGGCAGCATGGGCAAAGGCCACTTGCCTGTAGACATCAGTGGAGTGTTTCCTTATGGCAGAACGAGGACAAGAAGGCAGACCAAGGCAGCCTAGAGGACCTCTCGAACGAGAAGGGCAGCGATGAGCCAGACCGTGCCCGGCAGAAGTCCCCACAGCCCTCGGAGCCGGTCAGCATCCAGCGAAGGTCGCCGCTGGTCAGGAGCCGGAAGACGGGATCCATGGAGGTAACCATGCTGTTGGTGTCCTTTCTTGTTCTTGAAAGGCCTTTTGCTTGGTTTTGGTTTCCTGGCATTTCTTTTAACATGCCAGAGTCTTAGTTGATTCTGGGAAAGGATCTGCAGAAGGTAAAGAGGGATATTGTGGAAGGCAGACCTCTGAAACTCTTCCTCATTGAGGAAGGACAGGAACACAGGCCAGAGGAACTGATGAGGAAGAGCAAGTAAGGAAATGCTTGGAAAATACAAGCATTATTTGGATTACATGCTCTATAGAGGCACTGGTGTAGCCAGTATGAGATTACATGCAATCTCACCACCTAGCTATGGTGACATCTTGCCTTTTGTTAGGCTCCAGACTTTGCCTTTCACAAAAGCAGCTGCATGTTTCTCATTCCTCCATCCCATCTAAGATCTCATGCTGATCAGGGGTCTCTGCTCACTGGTGGATTCATCCAGGATGTTTAGGCTGTCAGGAGTTAGAACTGTCCCATTCACTGATCTGGTGAAGTAATGAAATTGATTTTACTGTTTTAATCTCTCTCCTTCCAGGCTTTTCTGTGTCACAAGGCCAGTGTCACGGTCAGCAGGTGACTGTTACCTTCAGTTTACTCTGGAATTGTCCCTCCTTTCAGAGGGGTTTCACAGGCATTTTTGCCATCAGTTTTCTGAACCAGAAAACAGCAGAGTTAAGGTTTGAGGTATTTGTTAGCTGTCTTCCATCACTGTATGTTACTCACAATGTCACCTCTGCGTGCAGCACTCAGAGGCTCTTTGTGATAGGCACATACTAAGTTAAAGGAGATATGATTTCCTGCTGCTAAGGAAGGAAGGCTGTGTCTGACGGATCTCAGCAAGAGTCTTGGGAGAAAAGGTGCTCACTACATGAGTCCCGTCATACTTTTCAAATTTCCACTGTTCCACAGTCCAGCAAAATCTTGAAATTAAAATTGAGCATTCACTGTCACAATCCTAGCATATGACTACCTTTGTGCTTCTTGAAAACGGTCATTTTAAGGAAGAGATATACTTTTACCTTCAATTGATGTGTAAAGGATTTTGATAGCAGTGGGTAACTTAGAGCATGATGATGATTAATTACACTGTGTACTTTTACAGGTGCTGTCTGAATCTTCTTCTAAATCAGGAGGTTATCGCCTTTTCAGCACTTATTCCAGGCAGTCTTCTGAGATGAAGCAAAGTGGATTAGGTACTGTACCTGACCTGTAACCAGCCTACTCACTTGTACCTCTCTATTTCCGTGGGCATTAGTCTGTCTCCACATACACATCTGGCTTGAGTTCCTTGTATGCCTCTGTGTGTTTTGTGTCTTCTCTCACTGTTACTGTTGAGACCACTGTAGAGACTGTCTTAGTCAGTACCTTTTGTGTATGAACTTCTCCTTCAGCTGCTAGCAGCAGAAGATGCACTTTCCATCCTTTCCCATATGGCATCAACAGGGCAAACTGCCTACCTGCAGGCTTGCCTCTGCTTCTCTGTTGCTCTCATTTGTTACACCGTTTCTCAGCATAGTAGGAAGAGATGATTTTAGGTGAGAACTAGTGTGCTTTCTGTTCTGCAAAACATCAGTTTACGTGCAAAGCTGTTCTTTGTGTGAGACTGTTCTATTTCTGCCTTTGCTTCATAAAGATCTGTTGTATGGAACGATGTGTCACATACAGAGTGTTTGATAGCTCTCTAATTGAGCTGAAGTCCCTGGTCAGCCATTCTTCTTGTGGTAGCCCATGGAAGAGAATATTTCAGGGCGCTTGACATTCTCTGTCCTTGATTGTTCCATTCCATGTCATCCTAACCTAAACTATGTCTGAATAGCTGAAATTCTTCCTGAAATATTTTTGCTAAAGCAAGATCTATTTTGAAACTGGAAAAGCTGTCTTTGCTGTCATGAGGTTCAGAGATGGCTGTGCAACCTGTGTCTTGAAGAGAGGAGGTGATGATGCCCAAGTCATGCCGACTTTCTTTTTCCTTTAAAACCATCTTAGCATCGTGGCATGGCTGCAGACTTGCAGCAGTTCTGACTCATCACTCTGTTATATGGACAACCTACAGCCAAGAGACTTCTGAAAGGCCTGCTCATTTCTTTGCCACTTTTGAATGAGCAGCTGCTTTGGAATCTAATTCTTACCAAGGAAAGAGAATTTTTCTTCTGAGTGGTTAGAAAGTATCTCTGCAGTCTGCCAGCTATGCTTTCAGCCAGCTGGAAAAATCTAAATAGGAATGGCTGCTGTATATTATTTTCATAAAGGGACAGTAGCCTTGGCCATGGTAATTTTTGAATGTGTTATTTTACTTATCTCTGCCTTTCCCAGTGCCACTGTGAGATCCAGTGAGCTGTGACAAACTGCCGTGCTTAGGCTTGAAGAAACCTGTGGCTATTTTGTGAGTCCATATGGATGAATATGGGAATTTCTGAAATAGCACATAGTCAAGGAGGTGCATCTGCCTGGAAAATTACTGAGTACATCAAATGGTACTGCAAACTGGTTTTACTGTTTGGATGTGTGACTACCAGAAGGCCTGTGCTCTGGAAAGCAGATATTACAGCCCTTGGACTACAGCCTTTTCCAGGTTTTTGAGGAATGTCTGTTTTGTCAATAGAGAAGACCACTGCTTTTCTACACTTTTGTACAGTACTGCTTTTCCTTCACAACAAAATCTGAAATATGATCCTGGCAGGTTTAATTTCAGAATCTCGCTTCATGTGCCTTGCTGGGAAGCTTGTGCTGGTTACTCTCCCACCTGTGAAGCTTTGCAGGGACAAAACCTTGAGTAGAAACTGATAGATCTGATCTGTGACACAGACCTCCAGCCCAGCTGTTGTTCTCCTCTGTAGAGTATTGCAGGTATGGAAGGATTGAGCAGGAGAAACCTGTTGTATCACACCAGCTTGCACAACAGTTGGTGATTAGGATATCTGTGCTTCTGTGAATTTTTTTTCACCTGAGGCCTGCTATGAAGAACCATGCCTCTTTACCTGTATGAGTCAAGCTCTTCAAGGAATCTTCCTGATTCCTTTCCTGCTTTTTAGAAATCTAATTTCTTGCCCTTTTAGGATTTGAAATGTATTCTCTCTCTAAGAGATAATACAGAACTGTGGAAGCTTGAACTTTGGCTTTAATACTTGTCTCAGCAGCTGTGTTATGAGGGGTTTCATTCAGGCACTGCCTGCTGTTTCTGACTTTTCTGAAGCTGAACGTACCTCCCGTTGCCTGACCTTGTCAGTCAGTGCCTGGCTGTCATTATCTCTGGAAAATGGACTATCTGTCCTGGTGTGACCTCATATGTGTAGGCATGCAGGAACAGGGAGCATGAGAGAGCTCCTGCAATAGCTCTGCCCTGCTGCCATACCTTCCAGAATGGTGCCTCTACTGTAATTTAAAAAATGAAATTCCTCTTTTGAAAATAGGTGGCTGCAGCTTGCTTTGTCTGTGCTTTGGAATGTGACAGGTTTTTCTGGGCAGCATCAAGTGTATTGCTGTGGATTGTTTGCCATAGTGTATGTGCTTCTAGCTTGAGAAGCCTAGGGATGTTTCCTAGTACCTTTCTTTGCTTACAAGAAGCCTTCAAAATGGAATAAAATCACTGCTGGCTGTTTGAGCAGTAGAGGTGGTGCACTGCCAGTGGGACAACGCCTTGTGCTGAGATTCCCAGAGGGAAACCAAGAATGACTATTTTTAAACATCTGACATATTAAATGAACATGACAATTAAATGCACAGTAAATATCCAGCACACACAGTAATTTCTAGCAAGTGTTGCTACATTTAAGTCAAATTGTGTTCTTTTGTGTGTGTGTGTGTGTGTGTGTGTGTGTGTGTGTGTGTGTGTGTATGTGGTCACTGTTTGGGTACAGCGGTCTTCTGGAGTTCATTGTAGACAATTGCTGTTGTCTATAAAGTCGTCTTTGTAAATTCTCTTCTGGCTTAATGCCTCTGTGCAGCAGGAGAGCAGAAACACTGGGGTATCCTTAGCTTAGTGATTTACAGCACAAGGTTGCTCAAGATATAGAGTCCTAAAAATCTGATGTTCCATATTTATCTGCCAGTAAATTAATCTTTTGGGTGGTTTTAATTGTTGTTTGTTTTTAAACCATGGAAGAGCAATTAGGAGCATCATCCTGCCTGATGCATGACAAAATTTAATTTTCATTCCGACAGATTCCAGTTCATGCTGAGTCAGCACTCTGCATCAATTTAAGGCATTAGGAGGATATTTTCTAAGGTTTGTTTGTCTGTGACCCTGCAGGCAAGAGTTCTTTTTGTGTCCAAGGGCACAAATGTGCTAGTGTGTGCTGTGGAAAGCCACCAGCAGTGTCACAGTGGGGGAGCAGCTGCAGCTCAGTGCTACAAGGACCCTTTTTGGTCACCCCAGGAGCAGATGTCCTCAGCTCCGCCTGAGCTTATGCAAGAACATTGCAATATTCAGGATCCCTGTGTTTTCTCCAGAGAAGCTCTGGCTTAAGGATCTTTGCAGAAACAGAGCTGGGGTCCCGAAGAGCAGCGAGTGGATGTGAAGCAGCAATGTGTTCTCACACCAGGGAAGGCTGATGCCATGCTAGGTGCATCAGCTGGAGTACAACTGTCCAGCTGAGGGGTTTGGCTCTTTCAGTGTGTTCACCTCTCCTAAGTGCCTGAAGCTCTGTTGTCCTGCCCTGGGCTCCCTGGGGTGTGGAGGGTGTGTGTGTCAGGATTGTGAGCCCACTCGGGGGCAGTGGAAATGGGCAGGAAGCCTGGAGGACATGGCGTTGGAGGAGAAACTGGGAGCCATGCTTGTTCAGATTGGAGCTTGTAGGGACTGGAGACCTTAATGCTCTTTCACCACCTAAATGGGAGGTTGCAGAGGGGACAGAGACAGACTGTCCCCAAAGTCCTGTGATGGTTGGTGGGGAACCACAATCAACACAAGTTACAGCACAAGCAGTTCCAATTAGCTAGGACGAACAAATTTTTCACCCACCATGAATGTGCCAGATGTTAGAGCAGGGGCCCAGAGAGGTTGTGAAATTTCCTTTCTTGGAGGTATTGACAACTTGATTGGACAAACCCTAGCAAGCTGGTCCAAGTTGGTCCTCCTGGGGTGTTGGGAAAGAAGCTTCAGGCTCCTTCCAATCTAAATCATGCTATGATGCAGTATTTGAGAATCAAGAGCTGCTTCCAATGTAGGTAGGTTCTCTTTCACAGCAGTAACAGTTGCCATGTTGCAGGTTTTTTGCCGTGGCAGACAAGGTGGAACCAGATCAATCTGTTTGTTTCAGGAAGCCTTTTGTATGTAGGAGTAATGTTGGTTTGAGCAGTCTGTATTCTCAGTACAGAATGCAGCAGCAAGACGGTTTGGCAGAGAATTTACAGCCAATCAGTGGCTGTGTCTGGCCCATAATAAGGTTTTGCCTCGATTCACAATTGCTTTCCTCAGTCAGTTGAAAGAATCCTCTTTCAAATGCCTGGTGTTCCCTAAATATCACACGAATTCTCCAAGGCTTCAGAGCACTGTGCCTTGGAGAAGCAAAGCCAAAGCCCCAGGAATGAGGTTGCCTGCCACCTTGCATGCCATGTTCCTTGACACTGGGGGGGGCAGAGTTCCATGCTGTGTGCACATCTGGAGCTTTGCAAGGCTCGTTCATAGGCCAGTTGCTCCTATGCTGGAGCAGTGAGACATGACAAGTAAAGTATGTGTGTGAAGTACGAGCTTGTGAGAACAAGCCCTCTGGTCACAGTACTTTCTCTACTTGTTTGACTGGAGATGAATCCACACTGGCTGATCCACAGATCAGACAGTTCTTTCCTCTTCTCAGTGTCCTACACAAAAAGGAGCTTTCCAAAGAGAAAGGGTGGAAGAGCAGAGCAATGAACCTCTGTGACATGAACATCAGGGGTTTGGTGTCCTGACTGTTCTGACATCAGTGTGTAGCTTTGCTGACTGAAAGGGGTGAACGTGTTTCTCCTAGGTCAGGGCAAGAAAGCCAAATGGAAGTAAACCCCTGGATGGAGTAAGGAACTTTCCTGGTGGTGAGGTTTGGGCTCCCTGCTCTGCATTTGGCACTGTGGAATTTAGAACGGAGAACATGGCTTCCCTGTGCTTCCAGGCATCATGTTTTTTCCTGGAATTGCTTATGAAGTGGCCAGTTCCTTCTTCATCCTTTACTAACCCTGCTTTTCTGTAGTTGCATGCATTGGATATGTGTTACTAACACCTTCCCTGCCTTTCCAGGGTCACAGTGCACCGGGCTGTTTAGCACCACTGTGCTAGGAGGCTCCTCCAGTGCCCCCAACCTCCAGGACTACGCACGCAGCCATGGCAAAAAGTTTGCCAGCAGCCTGACATACAAAGACGGTATGTGTGTTCCCTGGCAGCAGGGTGGTACTTTGTGGACGTCGGTGTCTCAAGATGTGCCTGTGGCACAGACTTGGACTGCTGAAAACAGTGACAGTTGAATGTGTGTATTCACCACATCTACAATGATAAATTTTACCATACCCCAAGAAATCATGATCCTTGCTAGGACAGAAAGGAGCTGGCATTGTGAGAGGAGTTTTAGGCTGATGTGTGGTATTGCTGGGGTCTGATTTTGGTCTGATGTTTTAATAGTACTTGCTGTTGTGAAGGGGGATTTATTGGTCCAGATATTAAATAGGTTTGTCCTGGTAGGGAAATCCAGCAGATCACATCATCTTGCTTACTTTGATCATCTTGCTGATGCTAAATGAAGCTCTTTTTGGGACAGTAATCCTTGCTCCATGCAAGGTGGAGCCATCCCAAAGACAGAATGATATGGTTGGGCATGGATAAGATGGGCACTAGAGTGAGGCTGAGCATGCAGCAGACGTAGCTCTGAGGTGGCTCTCTGGAGGCAAGGGCAATATGCCTGAAAGACTTGAGGTAAGTGAGTTGCTTGGATGAAGTATTGCAGAAGGACTGTAAAGTCTGGTTTCTGTGCAGCTGTGCAAAAACTGCCAGGAAGGTCAGCAAGACAATGTGGTGAAGGCCTTGGGGCCAAGGTTACAAACACTGCTCTATGCCCATGGGTGCAGGTGCTGCAGCTGCACCCTGACCTGCCAGCAGCACTTGGTGCCATGTGCAGGGAGCAGCAGAGGGTTGTTTTTTGCAAGGAAGCTGGGGCACAGGGACAGACTGAGCTGTCCTGGAACAGCTGGAGGGTCTAATGCACAAGTGCAAGTGTCCACTGTGGTCCCAATAGGAGAGACACTCACTCAGACTCTTAAGTACTGATTCACATACCGTTTGTTGGGGCACCGATTTGAGGAGCTTCACGGACAGGGTCTGCACAGCATACTCTGACAAGGCTGGAAATCCACCTAAGGTTTCCCAGCATTTGAATGGATGGATGTAAGATTGTCTGTCTTAGATATCTTATCTCTTTGGTATTTTAATCAATGCAGAATCTGTGTGCCTTTCTTATTGAGATCATAAGGAACATTAACATTGCTGGATTTCAAGGTGGGAAGAGGATTAAGGCAGTAGTTTGGGGAAGACAGGAGGTTGGTTCATCTGGATTTTTGTCCAGTTTTGAGGCAAGGAAAATGGCCTAGCAAATCAGGATGGAAAGATGTCCAATTCTCAGCCCTGTTGGAACTCTGTAGGTGCCACTATGTACACTAGCTCCCTGTGCTGCTTTTCTTGTGTAAGAGAAAACTGAGCTGGTTCTCACCTCCTCAGGGCACTCCCTGGCACACAGTGGGCTGTGAATGACAGTGGCAGGGAGGGTGAGATGGGAATGTTCTCAACCCTACTGTACCAGTCTGAGTTGCCCCAGGTGGCAAGTACTGGCTACTCATAGGTTGCAGAAAAAGATGATGGTGTTTGACACAAGACCAGGGTGTGAGTCACAGTGGAGCCTCTGAAAAGGCCAGCAAAGGCCTTGGCTACTGTTCTTTCCTGATTCTGCGAGGAGTGGGAGCCCAAGGCAGCACTGATTCTCAGGGAAAAGCATCAGAGACTGCTCTGTGTCCAGCTGGGCATGGAACAGACCTGCTCAGTCCTGGTGCTGGGCTGCCTGTCTCTGTAAGCTGTGTAGCAGGATATGGCTGCAGCAGGCTACAGGCATTCGAGGCCATGGACTCCTGCTAAGCCTAAATTCAGTGATAAGGTCCCTGTGTGCTGAGATGCAGTTGTACTCTCGAGTACCTAAAATACAGGCTTAGTTGACTAGCATGTGTCTAAGACAGCTCAGAATTATAAATCTTGATGTTATACCTGTTTCCATGTTCCTTGGCATGCCCTGAGACCCTGTGCTGTCAGTGTCTTGCTGCAATAAGGGCATTTGGAGGGAAGGTGTCGGGGGCTTAGGAAAACAAAGAGGAAGTTGAAGGACATTTAGCTTCTGGGGAAATCAGTTTGGAATGTGAAATGAGCCCTTGATCTGCATGTTTCTGCTTAAATGAGCACTACTGAAGTGCTGAACAATGGAATTGAATCCAAGCATCACTACACATGGTTGCAGTCAGTGGCACTGCAGCTACAGCAGACTCCTGGAGCACATTTGTTTCACTTCTCCATACTCTTTAAACTAATGACGTTGAAAAGCAGCACATTTTTGCATGAACTCTTTGATAGTTTTTCATGGCTGTGATGCTTCAAGGTGCAGCGTGTGGCATATAGCACTTCACCAATGTTAACTTGCCTTGTTCCAGGGGAGTTTCAAGGGCCCTTATTTCTGAAGTCTTTTTTGCTTGGAGCTGGAGGAGGGCTAAGGAACACTTCAGCAGAGGGAAGGTCCCTCTTCAAGCTGAGGGAAGGTCCATGGATGGTTGTGATTTCGAGTTGGCTTGCCTGAAGCCAGGGTCAGTGCCATTTCAGTTGATGTGCCCTCAGGGCAAGGGGAGGTGTGGGTGGGATGGAGATGGTCACCAGCTGACTGGAGCTTCAGGGCTTAGACACTTCCAAGGGATTGCATGCGTAGGGAAGACTGTGAAGCTGTTTGTTGAGTTTAATGAAAGGAAAACAATTTTTAGGGCTGGTAACACTAGAGGAGGAAATTCCAGTGAGAGTTGGTTTAGGTACATTATTTGGCCAAGCCACTGTAGCTGTAGGAGCATATTGGGGGTGTGGAGCATGCATTGGTGCACTGATGAGCAGGATAGGCATATACACTCTGTGGGCTAGGGAGAATGAATGCATGAAACGTGAAAGAGAAATATAAGAGTTTTCCACTATTTCCTGAAAGATCCCCGATAGCAACAAAAGGTATCATTGGCTGGGGTCTTACATCAAATCCCACATATAGATGGTTTGATCTAGGCCATTCTTTTCCATGATAGCTGATTTCCAGTGTGGGAAAAAATAAAGTTTCCAGCCTTTTTTTTTGTGTGTGTGTGTGTGCATGTGGAGCCTAATCCATGTCCTTTAAAGCCTATCTGTTTGCACCCCATTAGATGCACAGTGTCTGTCCTTGCACGGTCTTCCTGATATGTGATTTGTATGGGAGAGCTTGGCCTGGCCTGGGGCATGGCCAGGAGAAGCCTGAGGACCACTCTGACAGGTGTACCCCAAAGCTTCCCCTGTACTGATTTGTTTTGAGCAGAGGGCTGTAGAGGCATGTCTTCATGGGTCTTTTGCTTCTTCCCTACTCAGGTGATTTACCTTTAAATTCATAAATAGCTCTGTATAGCTTGCATTAAGAAGTTGTTTTGAGCTGTACCTGTGCTGGAGCTCTTTAGTCCCTCTGGAGAGCAGTGTTTGTTTTCCTTGGGCAGAGGTGAATCCTGCGCACAATCCTCCTGTGGTGCTGCTGCTCACTGGGCTGTGTGCTCTGGTGGCTGCCAGCATGGCCTGGCTGCATTCTGCTCTGGTCTGAGCCTGGTGTGGTGGAGAGGTGTGAGCTGCTGACAGAGTGATTGAGAGTGTGGCTGAGTGTGTAGTGTTGGGGACACCCTGGCAGGGCAGTGCAAGGGCTGGGGAGATGCAGAATGCTTCAGACCCACAGGCAGAGTGTCGAGTGCCACAGCAGTGCCAGTGGGAGCAGCTGTTGTGGGGGTCAGGAAGGTGAACCTGAAAGCATAATCAAGTGTATGAAGGTCGGGGGATCCTTTGAAGCAGGCCGTTAACTGAGATGATCTGTTTTTATTTCCTCAGAGCTCTTGTCTATGCCAGCCGTAAAACGATTTTCTGTGTCGTTTGCAAAGCATCCGACTAATGGTATGTTTGCTTTCTGGATTTGATGTTCCCTCACACTTCTAACCCCATGCTCACGTTCAGTTTTCTCTGCACATGTTCTCTTCTCAGCCTTGTGGTTTTTCTATGTTTGTGTATCTGGTGTCCAAACATGCTTCACCTTCCTCCATTGTCTCCTTGTGACTAACGTGCTCACTCATACCCTGTTACTGCTCAGTGGTGCCTCTGCTCTCCCCTGAGGTGTTTTTGTCCCAGGTGAAGAGGCAGAAGCCATGGCTCTGTGAGTGCACTGCTAAAGCAGCCTTTAACTCTGTGGTGACATTAAGGCCTTTTGTCATGCTCCCTGTTGGGAGGGTGGGGATCAGGGGGAGAATACCACTGGACTGGGGGCTGATGCCCATTCCATATCATGAAGCATCAGCAGCTTAGGTCCTCAGTTTCTACACTGCAGATTTGCAGAATGAAGACAAGAATAACACTAGGACAGCTGTGTGTCACCTGGAAGGGCCTAGTGTATGGTGGGAAAGAAAGAAGTGCACCTGGTGTATCATGTCAGGAGTACTGGTAGCCTTATGGCCTCCTGTTGTCAAACCTCTCTGTTAGGCTGGTCCTGTGGTTCCTCCAAGCATGGTGGTGTTGGTACAGGTAGGCTCACCTTTTCTGCAGATATTACCCTGTGAATTGCGTCTCTCCAGAGCTCTTACTCATCTGCTGTTGGTGGATGGTGCTGGCTTGGAGGGAGGGGATGGGCATCTTGCTACCAGGTGGCATCACCTGCTTCATCCCATCCTGCCTGTATCTCTGGAAAGGCTTGGTGACATGTCTGACAGAGCTTCTGCTAATTCACTATCTCTGCTCCATGTTGCTACTTACCTGACAACCAAAGTGTGAGGTTGTAGGCCACTAGCTCTGTTGTAGCAGGTGCCTTGAACCAGTGCTTACTCTCCAGCTCTTGCACAGATACTTCTAAAAAGATTTCACAGCACCCCTCGTCTTGCATGGCTCCTGCTGCTGAGACAAGTTGGAACCAAAGGAGATCACTGAACGCTAGCAAGTATTTCTGCCTGATGTGATCAAGGCAGCTTGCAAATATGAAGACATCCTGCTTGGTGTAATCTGGAAGATGAATGAAATTCAGAAGACTGTTCTGAAAATGAAAGTTTTGGGAAGGATGAAATGGGAAAGGGCAGCTCACTGTGGCTTTACTGTTTCAAATAACTTCAGGGAGCCTATTCTCTGTGTTTGCTTGGTTTTGGTTTTCCCAGAGTGGCCAACTGCTTGTCTGTATGTCTGGACACCATTGGAGCTCACATGGTCTATGTCAGCAGGGTGTGCTGTTCTCTCTTGCCTGCAAAGGTTGTACCAAGTTCCAGCCTTTCCTAAGACACCCTATAAAGCAGTTGCCCCTGCTCCAAATATGATAGGGCGAAACAGGGCATCATGTTTCTCCCAAAACCTTATTAATATTTCTGATGGCAAAGTGCTTCTTAATCAAGAAAACAAAGACAGGAGTCCAGCAGGTGAGAGCTCCAAGTCAGGGATATTTGGTCTAGGATTGGCATTGCTTTGAGCAGGAGGGATGTTCACCCCATGAACTACTTAAAAAACTGAGTGCAAAAAGTGTTCCCAGCTCTGAGTCTGGATTTTGTTTCTGGAGAGCTGGCTCTGTGTCATGAAGTGGAATGGGTGAACCAGGGTAGTGGTCAAGCATGGCTTCAGACCAGATGGTTTATGCACTGGTTGCAGATGTCTTGGGTGGGAGATGGGAGTCCTGAGGCTGTGTATAGGGAGAAGACATGCCTGCATGCTGGTCTCTTGTCTGCCATGCAGGGATATGCACAGGGCTGTTTTCAAAGACAGGGAAGGTCAGTGCTTCTGTGCTCCCTCTGTTCTTCTGCTCTCTCAGCACTCGGCTCTCAGTCAGACCCTGCTGTCTGTCCCCCAGGTCCGTTGCACAGCCTCTGCTCCTTTGATGCTGGGCTATTTGCTCTCTCCCCGTGCTGATGTGCCTGGCCGTGCTTGGATGCAGGACTCAAACACTGTTGGCAGTCTTGGCACTGTTGGATTTCTCGTCTCAGCTGTGGGAGGGCAAGTCTGGCCCTGAGCCTGATCTTTTTATCTAGCCAAACCTGATCCTCATTGGACTTGGAATGTGTCCTAAAATTTATTCACTTGTCAGACTTTCCCTTACAAAGATAAACCCTCACTGCTCAGGCAATGCCCTGCACTGCAGCTGGGCGAAGCCTGGGCTAGGTGGGAGTCTGCTCTGCCCTGGTGTCACTGGGGGGACATAACTCTTAAGGGCATTCCTGACCTGCTCGCTGTGGGAGGGATTGGGCTTAACGTGTGGTGTGGGTCCTTCTCACCCAGCGGCCCTGGTGCTGGCAGCTCCATCCCCACATCTCCACAGTTTCTCTGTCCCCAGCTGTACCTGCCCCTCTCCTCTCACTCTCTATGGCCCCTTTCCTCCAGATGTGTTGGAGCACCAGCACGTTGCCCAGTTGCTGCGCCGTTTTTCCTCTGACTGTGCTGCAAGCCGGACCATCTCCTTGGATGCCACCCTAGCCCATCACCTGCAGCAGTGCTCCTACCACCTGCGCCTCTTCAGGAGCTGGCTGATCTCAGGGCAGGATGACTTGGAGTGTCTTTACGGTACTGCACGCTGCAGCTGCCTCTGTCCCGTGCTCTTGTAGCTGAGCAGGGACCACTGTCTGCTTGAGAGTGCAGAGTATGCTTTGCTTCTGAACAAGGAAAGCCTTTCCCTCACCGAATCCCCAAGGTCTCTGCGCTGCTGCTGCAGCAAGCTGTGTGGGCTGTTGTACCAGCAGTTTTGGAGCCTTAGGCAGGAGCCTTTCCACACGGAGCCTCCGCTCCCCATGTGGCTGTAACTGCTCTTTCCATCTTTGGCAATTGTTTGTTGCCTCCTTCCTTTAGCCAGGGTAAGCCTTTAAGCTCCCTTCAGGGTAGGTGCTGAGCTCCTATTGATGGGATGCCCTGCTGGCAGGATGCTCTGTGCACGTCTTGGTGAGCTGCCACAGGGTGTCCCCTTACTAATGGAGGAACCAAAGTGAGTAGTGAGAGTATAGGAAGAGATTAAGGAGATGCTGCAGCTGTTCACAAGATGAGTGAACTTGCTGTGGAAATTTTGGGGAAGTGAGTGCTTATGGGTGTGTTGTATCTAGAGAGACTGAGTTAAGACAGGCTGGAGCTGAGCTTCTGTGTGGCTGCACTGCATGGCATCTTTCCTGCCTGATAGGGCCTCTCAGTGGGTCCTGTCTCTGGTGGGAAGAGGTAGGCGACTTCAGCATTGAATCCAGATGTTATAAATCAAAGCTTGCTGCTGTTTCTCTGGTGTTTTTCAGCCTCTGTCACAGACGGGAAGTCTGATGCATGGAGGCCTTGGTGTTTCTCATACAGGTGGAAAGATTGCTGCTCCCTGAATGAGGCAGCGAGCTGGGGCTGGCTGCTGAGGTTTACCTGCACCATAGGAGCTGCTCGGAGCATGTGGCTTGCTGAGCTGTGTGATGCATGGACTCCCTTTTCCATTCAGACCCACAGGTGGAAGGGGCACAGACAGTGCAGCCTTCCATGTAGTGAAGCAGCAGGACCAAGCATTTTCAGAGCCTGGAAGATGAGAATTTTTCTTACACGGTCTGTTTTTCCTTGATATTGCCCTTTCTTTCAAGCAGACAATTTGGAGATAGTGAGTTGCTTTTCACATGTAATTCGGATAATTCCTTGATCTCCTGGCAACAAATGCTGAAGAGGAGCAGAATTGCTTCAAGGGAGGAGATGCTGGATCACAGCAGACTGCTCCAGAGCCAGGGCTGAGCTTTCCCTGCTGCGAGTCTTGGCTGTGTTCGTGAGCTGAGGTGGGGAGAGGAAATGAGCTCAGTGCTTTGGACACAGCAGGCTGCTGGGAGGTGCATCCTGCCCCAACACAGCCAAACACAGGCGTTAGGTGCTCCTTACCTAACTCCTTACCAGTGCAGCAGCCCTCCCAGCTGGAAATCAAATCTCCACCATCAAGTTCATGCTGTTTTCCCAGTCCATCAGCAAGCCCACAGTTCATTGATGTGTTTGGGTTTCCTGCTGAGGCTCTTCTCAGAGCAGACATAGTTGACAGCCCAGGTTTTTTACTTGTGAAAACTGCATTCTTCTGTCCTTTTTTTGGCTTTCCACTGTGCTTCTATCCACACAAAGGAAACATGAATTAGAAGATAGAATCAGTGAGTCAAAAGTATGCAGTTGGCATCTATAGTTGGAAAGATCAACAGTGGAGCCCTGAAGCAATGTCTGGGAACCTGTGTGGTCATAGCTGGGAAAAAGAAAAGTGTGAAGTAAGTTCATGTTGGTAATGAATCACACTGGCACTGAAGCCAAAGGTCAGCTGTGGACGAACAGAGAGCGGCCCTGTGATGATGAGCAGGAAAGTAGCGGTGATGTCCAGTGTAAATAAATTTTAAATTGTGAAGAGAAACAGCCCCAAACTCTAATATATAAAATAGTGGGCTCTGATCTGATCATCACCACTTGAGACAACGTGGAAAAGGTAGAAACTTGCAAAATTAGAAATCTGGGAGGGATGTTTGTAACAGTGGTCTGAGTGGCCTGAGGGGAGGGGAAGGGTGGGGATCAACAGTTCCATGTAGATCTAGGAGCAAGAAAGTTTCTAATGAAGTGACTTGAGACACTTTGGACAGAAGTGGGTTTTTTCCAAGCTCTATACCACAGTACCTGGGGATGTTAGGAGCTTAACTGAGTTCAAGGGGAGACAAGAATATGGAAGAGACAGATGATGTCCACAGCAGTTCTGAGCTGTGGGTCACTGATGTGTGGGGCATGTGACTAGACAGTCACATGTGCTGTCTAGACTCGTAACCCTTCATATACAATATACATGTGGCATGTTGGAGTTCATCCAGGAAAATAGGGGCAGGCTGATGATCCATGTCAGAGAGGAGCTTGGTGAGTGCTTTTGTTTGTGCTGAGACTGGACAAGTGCTTCTTCACTCCAGAAGAGTTGGCATGCAGAACATTGGCACACAGAACTTGCTCTGTGGGCTGCTGTTGGATGTTGGTACAAAATGGATGGAATTCTGTCCAGTTTCTTGTGCCATTGTCTGCATCACAGACTCCTGCCCTTCAGGCCACAGGAAAGAGTCTGGGGGAGCATCAAGCAGTAGCTGCACAATCAGCACAGGGTAAGTGTCAGTCTGGGATGGTTCCTGTGGCTTGCTCTCACATTTTATTTTTCTTGCCCCTTACCAAAGGTGTTGGTTTTTGCTAACTGTGTGTGGTGCAGCAGTGGTTGGAGCCTTCACTGGAGACATGTAGAGATTATGATCCATAGTGGTAGCTGCTGCCTTAGCTGTGCTGTGGTGGCATGAGCCACTGTTGGCCTCTTCCCCAGCAGCTCAGCAGGTCTAGGGAGGTGTGCAGGGAAGTGGGGTCCCATACACAAATGAGAGGGATTCCTTGAACAGAGTTCTCCTCCACCTTGAGAAAGGAAACTTTGGCCATTTTATTCTGCTTGCTCAAGAGAAGTGCAGTGCCACAGCGCTGTGCAGAGTTGCATGAGCAGGCACCTGGCACTTTGGGGATACAGGTATATAATTTCACATCAGCTGTGTGTTAGTGTCTAATGTTTCTTTTAATGCTGGACCTTTGATTTCCTCATATTACTAGAGGGGAGCCCAAGCACTCAGATCCCCATTGGTGCCCCTAGTGTATCTTGTAACAAAGCAATTGCTTTGCCCTATCTTGTATTTAAACTTTCTTTTTTTCTTTGGAGACCCCAATACCTGAGCCAACTTTGGTCCCTCTCAAACCAGATTCTCTTGTGAAATGACATTAGCCTCAAACTGGGCTGCTCCACAACTATCTCCCATGACCGTTTTAAGTTTTGCCCTCATCTTTTTCCTTTAGCTCTGTCTCCCAGGAGGCCTGAGAAAATAAAGAACATACATCCTTTTTTGCTCAGTACTTCCACTCTCAGGACTTATCAGCAACAGACAGAAGAATGTGGTCTTTTTCCTGTGTCTTACGTTTCTTCATCCTAGCCAAGGATTTGTTATCCTTCCTATCTTGAATTATGTTTGTAGGCCCTTTGTGGCATCGGTAACCTCTGGAGGATTCTTTATCTCCACCAACTGTTATTTATTACAGTGAACACCTTCATGGCTCATGCTCCTTGTCTCTTGCAGAACTGGGTTAGGTGAGGGTATTGGAGCAGGGTCTGTCCTGGAGGTGACTGGAACTGTCTGCACTACACAAACAGGTGCTCCAGGGCTTCTCCTGAGGTGCTGCCAAGCTGCAGGGGTCAGTTTTATCCTATTGGTGTGCTGGGCAGACATCCTGCCACAGATTGCATCAAGAACTCTCTTACTTTTTGCATTTCTAAGTATTTTTCCTTCTCTGTAGAAACAAACCCAGTTCCTTTCCAGAGTTATTTTGAGGTCCTTGGAGGAGACTGGGGGGGGTCATAGAATGGGAAGCCCAGCCCTGAGGAGTTGAGAGGCCATTAAACCTGAGAGGTGTAGAGCAGGAGGCAGCCTCATTCCATACACCCAGGGACTCATCTGTTTCTTCCTTGCTCCTCTGAGAGTTCAGGTTTGCTTGGCTCCACAAGGCATTTCCAGGAAGCTGGGATGGAGAGGAAGATACTTTGCTATGATACTCTGCAGGCTTGAGCAGCAAAGGATTTATTCGGAATGGTTGTGATGCAGCTTAGCCCTGAGAAAGTGTCTGTTACATGCTGAGATGCCTATTTCTGCTCATTCTGGGTTTGTTGGCAGTGAAGTCTAGTTAAGGGGACAAATAATTAAAATCAGTACCCCGCCCTTCCTTTGGACACAGCCTGTCAGGGGTGCACGGGGGGCTGCTGTGACAGGGAGGTTCTGTGGCTCCTTGTGGCTGCCACAGCATGTGCTCCCTGCTGTGGGGAGAGGGAGCTGTGCCAGGCAGGGGTCACCAGTGGTGGGATCTCTTTAATGGAAATTCTGTTGGCACCACTTCGATTCTGTTTGGCTTCCATAAGTGGAGGCACTGTGCCAAGCTCTGTGCCAAGTTCTCCATCATGGCTGTGTATTTTAAGTGTCCCAGGCTCAGCAGCAAAAGTGGCAGCTGCCAGATACTTTTCCTCCTCTCCCCTCCATGCGTACCCAGGTGCTTGCTTTCAGATCTGTTACTGCATGGGATTGCTTTGGGGTGATTTTCTTGGGCTAGATGAAGATGACCTGAGGCCTGAGTGTGCCTGTTGTTTCATTCCCAGAGTGCCCAGCTCCTTCAGCCATGAGTGCTCCTGCATGGATTTTCCCTGCTGTTTCCTCTATTCATTTTCTGATTGGGTCTCTTTCCAGGTTTTGAAGGCTGTTCCATGGTTCCCACCATCCATCCCCTGGAGACCCTGCACAACTCCCTCTCTCTGCGGCAGGTCAACGAGTTCCTGACAGCCGTGTGCAGGAGTTGCAGCGAATCGCATGTCCAGTCCACCGCAGGTACTGGTCAGGTGGCTTGTCTCTGGAAAGGCAAGAGCACTCCTGCTCTTTTACATTCTTGGGACAGATCAGCCTGACAGGACTGGAGAGAAGTGCAGTCCCTGGATCCTGTCCCAGTGTGTTCTAGCCCAGGAATGAGCCATGGGACCCAGCTCAGAGCCATCCTAGGCCACTTACTTGACAAATAATCAGTCAGGTCTGTCTGTAGCTGATGAGTACGGTGATGAGGATACAGACTCCAGCTCTGGAAATCTTAGCCTCAGATTCCCAGGAGCTGATGGGCAGGCATGGCTCTGAATTAGCACTGGTCTTCAGCTCTTCTCAGAGTGCCTGTTCATGACTGCTGGGCTACAAGCCATTCCTTTATGTCTGTTGGAATATTACTGATCTGTGTATTTTTTTTCTTGAAGCTTTGTTTAATTCAATGATTGGGAGCCAGATACCAGGAGACCCCTTTATGTCCCAGCGAATCCTGTCATCATCGTCGTTGCCGTTGCGCCAGCGTTCGGATAAGCCCCCTTGGTGTGAGTGTGCTCCCCTCTCGGTCAGGGGTAAATGTGATGGGAGGGAGGGGGGTTTGTGGAGTCAGCAAGGTCAGGAAACCAGTCTGGCTGAAATCAGTTGTTTAATTCTCCTCCTTTACTGGATTAGATACAATCTAGGTATTTCTCTAGTTTTGCTTATTGTGCAATATAAGGCAAGAATAAGCATTAGTAGAGAATCAGTATTTCTTTCTCTAGTGTTGACTCTCACTCAACACTCAGGGATTTTGTGTGTCAGGACCCAGGAGGAGCAAATTGAAGCTGGGATTGTTCCATAATAGTAGGGAAATGAAATAAATTGGTTTTCATTTTGAAGCAAAACATCACACTTCACATTTTGCGCTGTGACAACAGAATCCACTCTTGGCTGTATGCTGACATAGCACTGGATTACAAGATAGAATTGTAGTCTGTGTGCTTGGGTTTTCATCAGCTGAACTGCCAGAAATGCCCAAGACTAGCTTCAAGCCCCTGACAGGTCACATGGCATATAGACAGCCCTCACCTCTTGCTTGTAGAACTCCGTGACTGTGACAGTTCGGGTGGGGAAATAGCAGCTACATGTTTTAAGACTTTCTTCCTCTTTGCAGACAGCAGTGGCCCCTCCAGTACTGTCTCCAGTGCAGGCCCATCCTCCCCAACTTCTGTGGACAACTGTGCTCGTTTCAGCTTCACTGAGAAACTTTCCATCAGCCCCCCAAAAAATGAGGAGCAACTGACTAGCCGGTCCCCTGAGCAGGAAGAGAGTCAAGCTCCAGGCAGAGGGCTTGACATGCAGGGGGGCATGTCTGGGCTGTCAGTAGTAGACCCAAGTGCCCCAGAGACCCTGATCTGGAATAAGGGCCCAGAGCCAGGCAGGATCCTAGAGCTGTGCAAGAAGGAGCTGGCAGGGGAGGACGCTAACCCAGAAGAGAAGAGCGTGGGGGAGTTGGATGAAGAAAAATCATCCGGGGAAATGTTAGAGCCAAGTAACATAGGAAACCCAAAGCATGGTGAAGGGTTTCACCTGAGGCTGGTTGGGGAGACAGCGAAGCCAGGTGAGGGGTCTGTCAGGGGAATGACTGATCTTGATCCGTCTGGGCTGTCCAAGGAGATCCTGGTGCCCTGTGAAGAGGAGCTGCTGGGAGAGGTGCTGGACCCAGAGCGTACAGGCAAGGAGCTGCTGGGGGACAGTGCTCTGTCAGACCAGCTTCTCTCTGGTCACCTGTGCCAGGTGCAGCCACTGCCTCCTGAGAAGAATGTGGAGGAACTGCAGCTGCTGTGTCAGAAGGATCAGCAAAATTAGTGGCTTACTGGACAGCACACTGCAAGCACTTCTAGCCTGAAAACAGCCCGACTTCCTGCATGGCATCTCACATAGCTGGCAGTCCGTAGCAGAGAAGAAGCCGTGTCCCAGGGCCACAGGACTCTGTGGTGTGGAAGAGACTGCTTTGCTCCTCCACAAGCCAGCTCTTTGCCATTCAGCAAGAATGTTTGCCTCGTTAAATGAACAACAATGCAGTCTTGGTACCTTGGTACATGGCACCTCCATGGAGCAGGGACATGGTGCTGCACTGGTGTCCCAAGGGCTTTGTGCTCAGTGGGGCAGCAGCATTACAGGACTGGTACAGCCAAGGCTTTTAGGATGGTAAGTCCAAAGGGGGCAGATCCTCCCTTGTGACTTTTTGGCCCACAGCCTTCAGAGAAAGGCATTCTGGGCCCAAATTAATCAGATGCATCACAACCACCAACCTCCTCTCTGTTTCTTCCTTCTTCCTCTCTCAATTCCCACTGCTGGCCACCAAAATCAGGTCCAGAGAGTCCATGGCAGGAAAACTGGCAGAAGCAGAAAGCATTCTGAATGAGTGTGGAAAAGAAGGGTAGTGAGAGCATCAGGTTTGACTGCCACTCGCAAGGAAACATCCCTTTGGTGTGGCCTCAGATGTTTCCCTGCTGGGCTGGGGCAGGCAGGAGCCTGGGGATCCAGCCTGAGAGAGGTGTGCGGGGAAGACACACAGTTTTTTTTCCTCGTCCCCAAGGATCAGGCAGGGTACAGCTCTGAAGTCTTGGTGACAGGGATTAAAAGAAACTGCTATTTTGACAATTCAGGACTATTAGAAACCAATAAGGAGAAATCTTTATTATATATAAAATGAAAAGTATTTAATGGATATTTATGTAAATGCCTTGTGAGCACAAGCCTGAGGGCAAGATTGATACGGGTGTCCCTGCCGCCGGCCAGGGTTGTGCTTCCTACTCCTCCTGTATTTATGGATAAGTCTGCGTGTCTGTCTGTAGCTAGGATCTGTGTTTTTGTGAAGCTGTGCCCAAAGACCTCTATGCTGTGTTGTGACAATGTGTGTTCACAGTAAATCTATGCTGTGGGTCCAATGTCTCTCTGTCTCTGGTGCTGACTTGGCAGCAGTGTGTATGTGCCAAAGCTTGCAGGTGCTTGGAACAGTAAAGCCTACTTATGCTCTGTTGTCGTGGAGGAGCAGCTGTAGCTGGAGTCAGACCTGGAGTAAATGCTCCAGTCCAGGAAAAAGCCTCCTTTTTCCTACATGGGAGAACTGGTCATACTGGGGAAGAGCTCCTGTATTGCCATGTCTCAGCGGGGTTTGTGGTAGAATGAAGACACTGGGATGGTGTGTTCAGCTCCTTTCACTTGGTCCACGCCTTCCCGTCACTTCGAGCACATCCTGGGTGTCGTGTCCTTCTCCTCATGCCCAGCAATCCCAAGCTGCCACTTTGAGCATGTAAGAAAGGTAATGTTTACTTGCACTGGGAATAGAGCAGTCTTGCAGCTGCCCAGAGTGCAGCACTGGGGGGCACCCCAGTCCCCCTCCCAGCTTGCTGTGCCTGCCCTGCACTCTGCTCTCCCTGCATTACAGATCTGCACAAACAGAGAACTTGGCCGTGGGCTTGCAGCCAACCCTGACCCCAGCGCTGGCTGAGGGACCACAGGTGACTGAGCAGCATGAGATTTCCCCTTGGGCACTGCCCACGGTCCTTGCCCTGCACCCTTGCACCTGCTGCCACCAGCACTGCTCTGGTAGCCACATCCCTGCTGAGCACCAGCCACATCTCCTGCCAGGACCTGTGTGTTTCTGTCAGGGGACAGTGCCTGGGCGGGGTGGTTGCCATGGTGGACCCAACAGCACCTGCTGCAGGGGGTCATTGCTGAGAGGGGCATGGAGCAGGGCCCTGTGGGATGGGGTGTCGCTCTCAGGTGCTTGTCACTGCACACCTTTGGGAAATGCACTGCAGTCACAGGACCTTGGTTAGCTGGAGTATGGCCAGAGACTGTTCATTTACCTGAAAAGTAGCTGCGTGTGGAAATAGTTCCTGGTTTATGGTAACAGTTCATGGTTCCTCCCATGAGCACCAGGTTTGGCAGCTGCCCTGAGCTCTCCATCAGGCCCTGCATAAGCTGTGGTGTGCTCTGTGGCAATGATGGCCTCTCTTCTGAGGACTGTAGCACAGAACCTGCTTTCTTTTTCCTTGGCATCCACCTGTGCCATTGTTTCCTTCTGAGGACAGGCAGGCAGGAACAAAACTAACTGGGGATCAGCCCCTCCTGACTGTGTTCCAGCACAGGCAGAGCAGCAGCTGTCCCAGTTTTCTGATAAGTAGCTGAAAGAGCTGAAAGAAAGTGAGTTCCCTCATTGGAGGTTAGGTCAGAGTTCTGCAGAGGTGCAGAAGCCCAGCTGCTGCAGTGGGGTCAGGTGGCATGGAATCCCTGGCATGCCTGTGCTCAGGTCCCAAGCCAGCAGGTGTGCTGCCTGCCACAGGGCCGGAGACCCTTCCAGCTCAAAGAGTGCCAGCAGTGCTGGGCAGAGTTGCCATTCCCAAAAAGTGGCAGAGGGCTGCAATGGAATGCATGATTCAGGAACTGTGAGGAGTGATGGTGTTGCATGGCAGACAGGCCATGCCAGGCTCCTCACTGGATTATCAGGAGCTGCTTTCCCCCCTATAGCTCTTAGCCAGCTGTGCAAGAGTCCCAGATGTTCCCCAGGAGGGAACCACTAGTCACCCTGCTAGGGCCAGGGCAGGCTCTGTGGCCTTATGTGCGTGTCCCTTTCCTGAGTCACAGGGAAATTTAGCAGCTGCTGGTGAAGGTGGGGTGTTGCTGCAAAAGCTGGGGCTCACCTAAGCTGGGAGGCATGGGAGGGTGGCACAGCAGCCATGTCTGTGTGCTCCGGCCTGCAAGCGTGGGCTCACTGAAAGAACAGTTGGAAACCACTGGAAATGTTCTCGTTCGCAATTAATGTGGCTTTATTATTAATGTGTTGGGCTCCTCTCTTGACAGCAGTTAGTTACAGAGTGCTTTACATGGAAATGGGCAAAAGGACAGAACTCAAGGAACTAAATTCAAATAGAAATGTGATGCTGAAGAAAAGAATCAGGGCTCTCTTCTTAAAACATTTAGCATAGAAGAAGCTAGGAGCACAAGATGCCATTTCAATACAATTAAGACGTTCACTTTTTTAATTATAGGCTTAAAATAGTATTTTTTACCTATTACATACAGGAAGATTACGCGTTGTTGCCCACATGCAGAAACAAGCAAAAGCAGAGTTTAACTGTTTCTCTCTATAGTGTTGTGTTACCTCTGGCTCCGGGTGTGTCCCGCTGGCTCCTGTGGCCTGAGCAGGGTCAGACTCTACAAGTCAGCATTTTCCTAAGTCTTTTTCCCCACAGTCTTTTTAAGATGGAAGGGGGTGGAGGAGAGAGGGAGAGAGGGAGTGAGAGAAGCTCAAGGCAGAACAGACTGTGACAAAAACTGAAAAAAAATGTGGAGTCTTGAGGACAGGGAAGCAAACTGGTGTAGGATAAAGGTAGCCAAGCAGCAGAGCTGCAGAGGGCAGGAGCAGAGCATGGAGGGCAGTGCTCCTCCTGGAATCCATCAGTGGCCACACTCCTGCCCGGAAGATGCAGGCACCTCACAAAGCCTCACTATTACTGCTGCTTAGTCAGAATTGGTTCAAGTTTAAAATTGAGAAAACATTCATGTGTGGGTCTATCTAAAGTTAGTGCATTAGCTTTTACATCTAGCTAGGCAGAGGGATCCCAGGAGCCAGTGAGGGCCATGCTTGTGCCTCTGGTGTCTGGCATCCTGCAGCTGCCACTGTGGCGGGTGAGCCAGGATCTCCCCAAAGCACAGTAGGCAAAGCCCCCCAGCATTCTGGAGAGGAGCAGGGGCAGGTGTTTTAGTGCCTGCAATTGCCAGAACCAACATTCATGAATACTGACCCCATTGGGGTACAGAGAATGACATTTATTATGCTGGCAGACACAGTGTGATTCCATGGTTAAAATGAACACAGCACAGGGCAGGGATTTGCTAAAGCCCTGAGTAAGCTCACATGCTCCAAACAAGGGCCATAGCCAAAGAGCTGGCTGTGCCTTGGGGGGGGCTGCTGGCCTCAGGCCTTGTCCTACAGCTGCTGGGTTTTAGACACAGCCTTGCAGAGACATTTTTGCTGCCCACAAGTTCTCTATGGTCTTTTCATTTTGTTTAAATTGCAGCATGTTAGTATTTGTACTGAGAAACCTTTGAACTGACACTAAAAGCACATGGTATCATGTTAACATGTATAAATTAAAATATTAAATCAACACAAAATGCAGCTTAACATTAAAAAAATAAATATATAAATTAAAATGCAAAATAGACCATTTCCCTAGAAACTCCATTTTAGTGCTAGGAGCAGGTTTCTAAGCAGCATTTTCTTCATGTCACCTGCCAGAAAACTAGCACTGAGACCCAAGTGTCCCAGGCAAGTGCAACAGAGGGTCCGAGGATGCTCATGGTGGAGTCAGCCCTCTGCTGAGGGCCAAACACAGTGGGTGTCACAGCAGATGGAAATACTTTTCCTGACTGACAACCATTGCAGCACAGCTTTCCATCTCCTTCCTTCTTCCCCAGAGCACAGCCTGCTGCCACTCTCTTTGTCTTACAGAACAGCTGTCTTTGTGGTAAGATCCTCTGCCAATTCTCTTGGACGTGGCAAAGGCTTAGTGCACCTGAACACCCCACTCCCTGCTGGGAGAACGTGTCTCCCACGCTGAAACAGGTCTGTGTGCCAAGGAGGTTCTGGGTGGCTGTTCAGTAGCCACAATGCACTCATGGCACACATTTGTGTTTCTGCCAGGACAGCCAGAGAGCAAGGACAGATGCCCACAGCGATGTGCAGGCCAGGGAACAAGCTGCAAGGTGGCACCACATGGTGAGCAGCACCTCACCTGCGCTGTCAACACATCCCTGCCACAGTGTGGAGGAACTGAGAATGACTACACTTGTTAAACTACTTTTTCCCGAGTATTTTGGGAAGGGCCTTCTCTTCCCAAGTCATACTCCCCACATCCTGGACACTTGGGGGGACAACAAAAAGCTTGAACACAACTATAAGGCTTGGAGCCTGGCACACAGGCAGCGAGGAGGTGGCTGCTGCGTGTGAGCTGGCACACTGCAGCGACACCAGCTGGGCACCAGCCTCCCCCAGCATGGCCTGCATGCTCCTCAGCTGCCTCACCACAGTCCTCCAGAGCCTTTGGTTTAGGGACAGGGAGGTTTCTTGTACACCCTGGGCCAACAGTGGCCAAGGTTTTTTCAGCCCTTCTGCTGTTGAGGGGGCTGTAGTTGTGCGTTTGGATGCTCTTTTTGTGTAACTATTTAGGCCACAGCCTCTCTGTGCCTCCTCCTGCCACACAGCTGGTGTGCAGGAGTCAGTTGGCTGCTGCGTGTGCAAAGCTCAAGTTAGCAGGTTAGGAATGTGCTGAACCCTCCTCTCCCACTGCCATGTCCTTCATCCCCAGCTCCCTGAGCACAGCAAACAGGTGCTGCAGGATGCCACAGGCAAGAACTTGGGACAGAAATCTGCCAAGCTGGCATGCGGTGGTCATGCCTAATTGGAGCACAGGTCCCTTTGCTCAGAACACCTCCTGTATGCTCAGGAGGGGAGATGGAAGAATGACCTTCATTGTCACATTACAGTTCAGAGGGTTTTGTCTTCCCTCATCTCCCTTGTGCAATGTCTTTGCAAGTTAGATTTCCCCTCTGCCCCCTGCCTCCCATGCACTCTCTGCATGCAGCAGCAGCACTTCAGCCCTCACCAAAAAGGTGAGGTTCATGGTGCTACAGGTTAAATGCCAAGGCAGCCGGGAAGAGAGTAGAACAAGCTCTCACAGCAGCAAGGCAGCCAAGATAGTCTACATAAACTGTACAGGCAGCAGAATAAAGCAGGGAAGGTGAAAGTGCCCCTGGCCTGCAACTGCTCTTGCACAAACTCTTAGCTCAGTCCAGAAAATTACAGAGCCCTGCACTTCTTCCTCATGGCATCCAGTGCTGAGCAAGATGGATACCCGATTGCCTGACAAATGGGAACCATGTAGAGGACTAAACCAGAGAAGAACTGGACTGTGATTAGATGGTGTCTCTCATGTTGCATCGGTGATTGAAGAGTCAATGGATGAACACAAAATGTGGGAGATTTAGAATTCAATCTTACAGGCTGGAAAAGATTCGTCCTGCATCACAACAGTGCTGCTGCTTGCCAGTACCATGATGTTTAGCTCCTGCTGTTTCTCATGGGTCTGTTGATACCATTCTCGTGTTACCTCAGTATCGTGTGTTGGGATCAATGTCACCTGGGAAAAGAAAGCAGCAGGGATGATTGAGGAACAACTGCAGTGACAAAGAATGCCCATAGGAGCTGAGGCTAAAATTTCTTGTTAATTTTGGAACACCATACCCTTGGTACTGCTTGTTCTATTTAATGTCTTTCAGATGTTGGGTTCTGAGCCAGAGCTTTATTTTATACAGTACCAGCACAATGGGGCTCTGAACTGACTGCAAACTGGCAGCACTGACACCACAATGATGAGAATGGCTGCAGTGCAGGGGAGAGCATCATGCTCTGGAGCTCCAGAAAGAGCCTCAGAAAGATCCTTCAGTGTGAAAAGGAAAATGCTGGCAGTGTCACTGTTAATGGACACTATGCGCCCAGTGACCCAGTGTGCAACTCAGGGACCTTGAAATATGAGGCTGCTTCATCTGGAAGAACATATATACCTTCCTGTACAGTTCTTCAGGAGTGCCCACCTGGTGTGTCCTGCAAGCCTGCCTAAGCAAGAACTCTGTTACAGAACATTCTTGTTTAAATGCTCTATTAGTAAGTTGCTGTCAGAAAAATCTTCAGCAAGCCAGGCTAGCCATAGATGCCACTGGGTGTGGGACACTGATGAAAATTTGTGTTTGGTGTTGTGTTTTTGTGTTTGTGTTGGTGTTTGATTTTGCTTGAGGATAGGCTCATCCTGCAGTAGGTAAGGAGTATATGATCTCTCAATGCTTCCTCCCCTCAGGAGGATGTGGAAAAGAGGACATATCTGCTTCCATTCATACCATTTTGCAGGTGTCCTCCTCCTCATCACTACAAGCAATTGCTCTGCTGAGACTGCAAAACAGGGTATGCCCAGTACCATTTTCTTCCTCTCAGTGTACTCCCTTAGGTATGTAATACCCATCTTTTTCTGAGCACTTGTGACATCAAAAGCATGACACACCCCTTTGCACTTCCATGACCTACCTGCAGGTTCTCTCCCCACTGAGACTTCCCTTCCAGAAGCGCATCCAGCACTGCACGGCTTGGCTCTCCATTGGCTGCATCATTCCCACTCACAACATAATAAGATGCTCGAACCCGCTTGAAAAACTCTGGATCTGTGTTCTTCCCACTGCAGTGGTTGGGGATGTAGGCCAAGTCCACATAGACAGGTGGACCCATAGGCACAGACAAACTGCTCTTAGGACTATTGGAAGCTTTGGAAAAAAGGAAACAAGAGGCTATCAAAACCGTTCTGCAAGGGACAAACACTCAGATTAACACAGAAAGACTTGGATTCTAGAAAGACTTTTCCATTGCAGCAGTGAAGTTGAGACTTATCCACGCTCTGCTGCTCAGAGGTGACCTGGGTGCATTTCTGGGCCTGTGCTGTCACAGGTCTTGGGAGGGAAAGGAAGTTCTGCTATTTTTTTGGGGAGGGATTGGAAAGCTTTAGGATCAGAAGCTTTTTTCTGGGGAAGGGGAATCAAAAATCTCCTTTATTAACTTTTGCAGTTGTCATCCCAATTAATATTTAGTCCTAATTTTTGTTAATAACCTACATTTGCTTAAACACACACACACCCCCACACACCCACACCCTCCCCCATTCTGATGGCCTTTGTATGCTATCCTAGGGTATTACAGTAGTCTTTCTGGAAGGTCCCTCCTGGCTTCCTTCTATCCCTGTGAATTGCTTCTACTCCTAGGACTCTACTGCTCTTTCATATCAACCCTTTGTACATCTCAACCTTATCATTGCTTATAACTTTTATGCCTGACTGGGAAGACCTGTTCTCTGTTCTGCTGTGTTTAACCTAGTGCTTTTCTCTGTGTTGGACCTATAGAGATAATGCATTTTTCAGGAAGTATTTCTTACCAGGATTTGTTTTGATGCCATTAACAAGGCTCTTGCCAGGGTTGCTGTGACTACTCCGGGATAACTCATCCTCTGGCATCAGCACACTACGTGGTTTAGGCTTTTCTCCTCCATCTCTTTCTTTTTTGGCAGTGACAGATTTTGGAGATTTGTCCGATGACTGTTTCACAGGAGTGGGTGATCGTTTCCCTTTCACATCTAATTTCCGGGCAGGTGAGGAAGATTTGGGTTTGCTCAAAGGCTTCCTCACACCTTTGTTCTTTTCTTTTATGTCTTTCTTGGAAATTTTATCAGTTCTGCTCATGCTTTGCTCATTTAACAACATATCAGGGTCTACCATGCAGACATCAGGGTGAGGAGGGTGGGGATGGGGATCTACCATTGGAACAGGCTGAGGATCATGGCTGGACCTAGAACTGGCATGATGAGCATTCCCCACAGCTTTGTCCACTGGGAGGAAATCAGCATCTTCATCCGAGTCCATGTTGGCATCTGCTGTGATGGATGGACATTCTTCAGTCTCAGGTGGGACATCGGAGTCTGACTGGGAGGTTCCAGAATCACTCACGGATGTTGGAGGGGTTTCCTCCACTGTGGCACTTTGCATGGGACTGCTGCCAGTGTGGGGTGGTCTGCCCTGCACTGAAGGGTGACCCTCCTCCTCTGAGAGGTCACTGTCTTCAGAGAGCTCATGGGGGCTCGGGTTGATGAATGAGGGAGAAAGTTCTCCCTTTCTCTGCTTGTATTCACATGAGGAAAATTTTTGTCCACAATCAGAGCTGCCTCCTAAATGGGTCTCCATGTCATGGGAAGCATCTCCACAGTCCTCTGTTTTTTCACTCCTCTGCACATCTGGGAAAAATGGCTGGAAACTGTTTTCAGGGGACATCAGAGAAGAAGGACGGCTTTGCCTCTCTGTTTCCTCTTTGCCTGCACACTGAGAAAAACTGCTGTCAGAATCAGGACACGTTTTTTCATCTTTTGCCTCTGCTGCATGGTATGTGCTTTGGAAAGCTGGCAGGCTGCTGCTCACCTCTGTTGGACCATTGGCTGTGGTTTTATCTTCATGCTGACAATGAGAAGATGATGTCAACACATCAGGGAGAGATGTCAGTGGCAACGGCTGTTCTCCAAATGATGCCTTCTGCTCTGGGCTGCTACCACAGTGCTGCTGCTCTTGCTCTGCAGGGAATAGTGTGGGCTCTGAGTCCTGGCACTCTTTTCTGCATGGCAAGGTGTGGTCACCCATGCCACAGGGAAATGGAGACCCATGTTCTTCAGCAAAGACAAAGTCTTTGGTTTCAGCTGTATGTATTTTCACAGCATTATCTGGTACCAGTGGAGACACATCCCACACACTCCTGGTACCTGATTCCACTCCTGCACCAGTGTATGTGGAAAGCATATGGGAATAGAAACTTTCTGCTGTAGTCAGTATCACAGGAGTGGTGGCTTCAGATGAAGGTTCCTCTGACAGGCTGGAAGAGTCATCTTTCAGCTGCTGCTGGGTCACAGACTCTTTGTCCACGCCTTTGGAGAACACCTTGTCTTCTTCATATGGACTCAGCAGTGAGAATTTAGGAAAAGATGAGTCAAGGCTGCTGATTTTCTCAGAAACCTCCAAGTACTCATCTTTGTTTCCCTGGTCTGAGAGCAAAGCACAAGGAGACTTTAATGAAAGAGAAATATCCCCTAAATGGCTTGCTGAGTTTTGCTTGTGTCTGAATGTGCTGGCTGTTCCAAATCCAGAAGAGCTATCCATCTCTCTGCTCTCTACCCTCGGGCCCTGTTCGTATACTTCTGTTTGTTTGCTGGAAGCAGATTTCAGGTATATGGCTTGCTCTTGACACTCGGAGGCCACTGCTGCACTTGGATAATCTGTTACCCAGAAATGGGATTCCTTTGTGGATTTTTCAGCAACCTCTCTCTTTTGTGAAGAATCATGGCACATTTCTGAAGTTTGCTCATCTCTGTACATGTCTGGCACATCACTGTAACCAGCAACATATGTCTCCATAACAGCAGCTGATGCAGTCGTCCTACTTTCATATTTCTCTTGCCAGTTTGGACCAGAGGGAGAAGATGCAGCGGAGCTGGGTGAAAGGGGCTCCTGACATTTGCTCTGCAGGAAGGGGTCTGAGACAGGGAACTTGCTGATGGCTGAGATGCGTGCATAGACAGTGCCTGCAGCTTCTGTGGGGCTGTGCAGTTTAGACTCCTTTTCAGACTTCTCCTTAGCACCTTTTTCTAGCTCTGAGTCACTTGCACTTTCTTCCCCTCGACCTGCTTTCTCATAGTATGTATCTTTGGGATTTGGGATTTCAGATTTCAGGGACAAAGATACCTGCTCATGGCTAGACAAAATTATATTCTCATCTGGACAACCAGCATCAATATAGGTGGATGATTTTCCGTGATAAAAGGTGTCAGTTGTGATGGTGGGAGAGGCAAATGCTGCACTTGCAGATAATGGGTGCAGTGCAGAGTCCAGTTCTCCTGGCAAAGCAGAAGACACATTCAGTTTTTCTTGTCCTTCTGATGTCCTAGGCTTCCCTGTTTCAGACAAGGGCAAATATCTTTCATGGATGTCTCTGTAGTCAAAGACTGAATCTGCTTTATCCTTAGGGGATGCTGGAGATGACAATTCCTTCTCAGCAGAGGTATAAAGGCAGGACTCTTCTTCCTTTGCAGACACATGAAAATTTGGACCTTTTTGAGAGTTCAGTGCTGTCACTGGCACCTTGTCAGTGTGACCTGGGCTGTGTGCACCCATGGCCGTGAAGGGGGAGGGTCCCACTCCAGACACAATTATCTTCTCATAGATGTCAGCATACTTGAAACTTCTTTCATCGGGGTAGGGAGTTGGTTCTCTTTCTTCTGGCTCTTGTCTTGTGGAACTGTCATCATCTCTCTGTGTGCAGACCCCTTCCTCATAGGAATAAGGCTCAGGGGAACTTCTGGAATAGGTCTTTGAAGGATACACCTCTTGGACGGTAGCACCCACAGCCCCAGCACAGCCCACAGCATCACCGCTTTTTTGACGTGGGCCTTGTGCCAGAGGGGAGTGTGCACACTGCCCTGACAGCTCAGCACTCCCTTCTGTGGACTCTGCAGTAAATTCTGCTGCTCTTGTAGATTGCAACAGAGTGGATGCTGCTGCTGTCTGCTCTTTTCTTCCTGTAGAGTCATACAGACCCTCAGTGGATTTGCAGTCATCCTCTTGCCTGCTATCTGACTTGTATTTGCAATCTATTTCCTGATACAAATTACTGATGTCTGATTTCTTTTCAGCTGTCTTTGATGGGACATCCTCCCACAAAGGTGGCTTGCACGGATCTAACTTGCAGGGCCTCTCTGCTCCTGGTGGTGCCTCAATCTCCTTTCCCACTGCAGACAGGGGAGATGTCAGAACTTGGTCTAGTGACTTTGCATAGATATCTAGGACAGCTTTCTCCTCATCATCTAAGCAGGAGCAATCTTGTTCAGAGGTCAACAACAATTCTTGCCTTTTTTTGTTTCCAGTTAAAGCTTTGGCCTGATTTTCCTCGCTAGGGACATACTGAGGAGATAGAGGAGAACCTTCCCTTTGTGTTCTTTCTGGGACAGTAATGTCAGCAGGAATCTCATCCACTTTCTTTGTTTCTGACGTAGGTTTGGCACCCTTCTGTGCGTCTTCTTTGTAATCAAATGACTCCATCTTTAAACATTCAGTTTCTGCTTGCAGCAGCATGGGCTTGTCTTCAGCATAGTGAAGCTCCTTATCCTCCTCATTGGGTAATTGCCCTCCTCTCCCACTGTCTCTCCCTTCCTGAAGATACCCAAAGGCAGAACCCCATGCTTCCCTTTCTGCTCCTCTCCAGGTATGGCTGCCAGGCACTGCAGGAGACAGGTTCGCCTCCTTTACCAATTTAGGGAGGGATTTTGTTTCAAATTCTGGTACTTCATCCAAGAATGTACTCTCCCTCTCTTTGTCATATCTCTGCCGCCTTCCCTGAACAGGGACCTCTTCTACCTCTTCTGGAAACCACACTTTCTTCTCATAACTTAAATCTTTCATGCAAAATTTTTCAATTTCTGGAGATTTTTTTTCTTGAGCTTCCTTGAACCTGCAAGATTTTATGCCTTCAGTAGAAACGTGTGAAGATGTTTTATCTTCACTTGGGCTAGATTCTGTAAAATGTAAGCCCTTTGCATCTGGAGATACTTCCTGAGAGTCCAAGCCTGAATTTCTTCCCCTCAACAGTCCCTTTTCTGATGCAGAAAATAAACTGCTGTCATCTGGAGACATTTCTTCAGTTGAAGAATCTCTGGGTGACGTGCCTTTAACTGAACTACTTTCTGGGCAAGGAAAAGATTTTGATGCTTCTTTCAGTTCTTTGGCAGAAATTTCCAGTGATTTTTCATATGTAGCTGGGCTCTGGTCTGTGAAACACATGGATTTCAGAGCTTCTGAAGAGAATTTGTCAGTGCAATTGGACACAGTTTTTTCTTTTGCAGATATCTCTTCTGTGAAACTAAGAGCTTGGATATCTTCTGGAGAAATTCCTTTAATAAAAACATCTGAAGAGATTTTCCTGCTGGAACTCTCAGTGAGAGAAATGGATTTGGTCTCTTCTTTGGTCTCTATTGGGGAAATACCTTCAATGGAAACATGAGATTTCTCTTCTTCTGAGGTGTCTCCTGTGAAAAACAGCAGTTTTCCTTCTTCAGTAGTAACCCTCTTAGAAATATCTGAGGATTTCTCTTTGCCAATCCTTTCTTCTGTAAAAGAAGGTGATTTGATGCCATCTGGTGAAAATTGCAAAGATTTGTCATTTTTAGATTTGCTTTGGCTTGTGAACTGTGGAAGATCCACATTTCCTAGAGAAGTTCCTGTGGTTGCAAATGGCTCAAAGGACAAGTGTTTTGGAAATCCCATTAAACTTTCTGTCATGGTTTTAGTTCCTCGCTCTTTTTCTGGTTTTGTGCTGGGACGCTCCTTGTCCTCCTCAATCATCACCGTGTCCTGCTTGTGGTACGAGAGCCAGGGCAACTCCTCCTTCCTTACTGGTTCTTCCTGTACCTCCTCCTCAGGAGACACTGGAACATCACTGCTCAAAACCACTTTGTGCTGCACAGGTCCAGGCACTTCTCTTTCATGGCTGGATTTAGCCACAGATGCCTCATCTTCTCTGAGAGGTTCACCCTTGGCTCCCTTCACGACAACAGAAGTTTGGCCTTCGAGTTTCTTGGCAGCAGCATCTGTTTGTTTTTCAAATAGATCTGAATCTACTGTTTCCAGCTTTTCCTCCACTGGAGACTGGTGGAAGGGGGTGTGCCCTGCACTGGTGGGGCCAGATGGAGTGGGAGAGGCCATTTTGACTGTGCTGTCATCGGGACTCATGCATCGTTCTTCAGCCTCTGCAGAGTCAGCCTGGGAAAATGGTGCTTCTTCCGTGGATAAAGGCATCACCTGTGTGGGAACACAGATTATCACATTGTCAGGGCATCCTTGAGGAGCAAACACGGGGGCATTGTAATGCCCTTTGAGTTTCTCAGGCATCTCAATATTTGGAGTCCCATCTTCTTCATCTTCTTCATCTTCTGCCTCCTCATGAAGGTTCTTTTTCTGAGTTTCCAGTTTCCTCTCTCCTTCTGCTAATGCATGGAAATCTTCAGGGGGTGGAGATTTAAAGCATTTGTCTTCCTCCAAGGATGATGTGGGAGAAATTGTGCCAGCAGAGGGAACGTAGTCAAGACCTTGGGTCGCTTCAGTCCGAGAGGAGGGCATACTGTTTCCTGTGTCCAGAAGTAAAGAGCTTTTCCCAGTCTCTTCTGTTTGTGGTGCTGTTATGGATGCAACAGATTGATCCTCTGCTACTGACGTTGCAAAAGACGAAAGCTTGTCACATTCAGTAATGGAGGTAGCAGAAGATATGTGCTCCTCCTCAGCTAGAGGTGCTGCCACAATGTTTGTAGGATACGCCAGGATTTCAGACTCCTGCCCAGCATAGCCCTTGGCTGAAAGGTCAGCAGGAGGCATGGCCTGTATTCCATGTACTGCTTCAAAAGAGCCTGGATGGTCAGGAACAGAAATGTTATAGGCATTGACATCATACTTCAAGTGTGGGATCCTCTCTTCCTGTTCATCATGTATTTCTTCATCAGAAATGGTCTGCTCTGTTTCTGAGTAGCCGGGGATAGTTTCATCTTGGATATAGGAAACATGTTCTGCTGTTGCTCCTGGTGGGACTGGCAGGCTGCTCAGATATGACTCTTCCTTTGTTATGTCCTTTCCAAGTAACTTGGTTTTCTCATCCATGAAACTAAATTCTCTTTCCTTCTCTGTAATGGTAGACAGTTTGTCCTCCCTATCATCCTGATTCAGCCCACAGAATTCTCTATTCTTCTCCACTTTCTCCTCTGCTTTCATGTGCTGTTCTTCCTTTTCTTCCAGTTCTGCCTTTTCTATCACATCTTCTCTCTTTTCCTTCTCATCCTCTTCCTGTGCCTGTGTTCCCTCAATATACTTTTCACAAGTTTCTGCTTCCCTCTGTTTTCTGTCCAAAGAGATTTTCTCCTCTTCCTCCTTTCCTGCCTCTCTGAACACTGGTGGCCGAGCACCCTTTGCCAAGAGGTCTGTATGTAATGGCAGGTGTTCTTTGTCAGGAAATACCTGAATGTCCTTACCCTGCTCAGCTTTTTCCTCCCAGTATTTTATGTCATGGTTTTCATTTATTGTTTTTATTTCATCCTCTATTTTTTCATCAGGACCTCCCCTCAGCTCCCACTGATGGACTGCCATTTCCTCTGCCGATGTTTCTTTTTCCATATCACCAGTAGTTACTCCCTGATCAGGGGTCTTTCTTTTTAAAATCAGATCCACTTCAAGGTTACTCTGACTAGTCATATCAACAGAACCTTTTATCTCTGCTTTAGGTGCTCTCATAATCTTATCACTAACCTCCATATCAGACAGTTCTTGAGTCAAGTGCAAGGCCCCTCTCTCCTCATGCTTCAGTTCCTCGAAGTCCTTTGTAAGATCTTCTGGTGAAGACAGGACTAACCTCTGTTCCACTATGGATGTCTCTCCTGGATCCACCTGTACAGGTGCCTTCTCCATTGGTAATGTCTTGAGGTCAGCAGGTACCTTTTCAGGTTCTTTTTCAGGTTTTACTTTGATCTTCTCTGTTTTGAGTCTGCCTGGAAGTTTTGCCTTGTACAGTGTTTTTCTTACTTCTGGGGTAAATGGTTTCAGGTCTGGTTTAGACATTTTTTTGAGCTCTGGTTTGTTTTCTTTCTTTTTATCATCTTTCTTTGAATCTTTTTTATCGTCTTTCTTTCCATCGTCTTTTTTTAAGTCCTTTTTCTCCTTCTTAATCTCTTTCTTTTCTTTGTCTTTCTTCTCCTCTAATTTGGATACTTTCTCTTTGAGATGCTTTTTTCCAACCTTGTCTTTTGCCAATTTTCTTTTCTCAGCTTTGAGAGCATCACTTGTTTCTGTCTTTATCTTTTCATATTTAACAGGTTTCTCAGGAACTTTCTCTGTGTGTTCTTTAGCCTTTTTCTCAATTTTAGCATCCTTTACAACTTCTGGTTTCACTTCCTTAATCCCCTCCTCAACTGCTTCTTCCTTCTTGACTTGCTTTGTTACAAGTGGCTTGGGCGAAGACTTAAGACTCTCTTTACTGTCAGTTCTTTGTTTAATTTTGGTCTGCTTCAGCACAGGTGGAGGTATTCCAGAAGTGATATCTTTCTGAGTAGCCACTGGGTACCTCAGAAAATCCAGGTGCTTGAGTTTCTCAAGACCTTCCAGTATCTTATTTTGAGGAGCATTTCCAGGAAACAAAACCCTTACAATTTTCTCTGTTGGGCTGGCTGGTAACCATACCACTAGGGCTGTGATAGATGTGAGATAGGGAACAGAAATTTCACCTTCTTTCCCACTTGCAAGAATGATGCCAGTCTTTGCTTTACTATTGCCAGCCCATTTTTGCATTAGAAACTGCATTTCTTTACTGTCCTTGACAGGGTTCAGTATATACATGTCCAGCTTACCCACTCCCATTTTGTGGAAGAGTGTGATGGGCTCAATGGTGCTGCTCACCACCCTGTAGAGAGGCTCTGATTTAATGCCCAGTCTGTTGAGATACTGCAGCGTCATACACGCTTCTTCAATGCTCCTCTTTACTTTCATGGAGGCTTCAGGCATCTTCAGCTTTTCAGGAACATTAAAAAAAACTACCCCTAGCTCAGGAGAAATTAGGTTCTTCATCCAGTCACTGTAGTTGGTAGAGCCCTGGGATTGTTCCTCCTCTTGCTCAGCAATTTTCCTCTGCAGCAGCCCATTGATGCCAGGCAGGTTGTCTGCACCAATGTGGGTGAGCAGGATTGAGTCAATCCTATCCAGGTGCCTTACTAGCTTCCAGAAACAGGATTTTCTCTCAGAACCACCATCCACAAGGATGTTAAACCCATTGACAGCAAAGAGAGCAGAATCACCTCTTCCCCCAGGAAATATGTAGCAGCAGGGCTTAGAAAGCTTCAGAAAGCCTCCTGAGGTGGGTGGCTCCAGGAGATCAAATGGAGATGGCACGTCAACTGTCTCAGAGACATATTCTGCAAATTCAGACACCCCATCCATTTCTGGCAGAACTGGATCAGGATTCAGTTTCAGATTAATAATGTCCTGAAATCGAGGATGCCCAAGGTTGCTCCAGGCTCCTTCTCCCAGGCACGACACAGTAAGAGAGGCCTTGGTATCCGAATCAGACTTGCTGAGAATCTGGGTGACCTAATGAAATAAGCACAGACAAATAAAGGTCAAAGAGAGGTTTGAGACCTATACAGCACTTAAAAAAAAAAAAAAAAAAAGGCAGCTAGTTAATGCAGAAATACTGAAAATACCATGAGCACTTTACCAGTGGGAAATGTTGGGGGTAGATGAAATAGTTTGAAAGCCCATTGAAAGCCCATGGAAAATAAATGCATAGAGCCACATTCTCTTTTGAAATTCTTAATGTTTTTGGAAGCTGCCCACACTTTTGCTAAGACCCGCTTTAAGAAATTTTGCGTGTTTGCCCCCTGCAGAGCCAGTCCGGAAGGTTATTTCAAGCTGAGCACTTAAAGGAATCACCCATGCCTGCACCTTGGAAAA
This sequence comes from Leptocoma aspasia, assembly GCA_013399835.1. NCBI lineage: Eukaryota > Metazoa > Chordata > Aves > Passeriformes > Nectariniidae > Leptocoma > Leptocoma aspasia. Next base: position 148,762 of record VXAX01006121.1, on the reverse strand, counting down.
CTTAAGACAGAGAGTTAAAGCAAGATTCCCAAGACAATAAAATAAATTATTTATAGTATGCAATTTTTTGTTGGATTTCAAACCCATTTGTCTGCAAATCTACCGCCTGAAGGAGGGCACAGGCTGCATTGCTCTACCATGCACTCTGAACAGGAGGGGATGTGCTGGATTACAGCTCTCACTCACCTCCGGGTCTGAAAGTATCTCGGAAAACTTCTGGTAAGTGAAGGTCCCCGTCTGTAGGACCAAGTCTCCTTCCTGGTCTGAGCTCTGACCACAGAGGATCAGTAGTTTGTGGGTGGATGAATCGCACACAAGTGAGCGGACCTGTTACCACGAGACAGAGGGCTGCTGTTAGAAGTTACCTGTACTCCACACCAGCACCCAGAATCCCAATCCCAAGGACAGGCGATAACTCACATTATTCACAAATAGCCAAACCCTACATTTTCTGCATACAAGGAAGTTGCTCACTGAAGACGGAAGACACAGCTACTGTCTGCCTGACACAGCTCCATGTCACATCAGAATTACTATGTATGTCCTGATTACTGGCAAGACCAGAACACCTGGCCTTTTCACCACACATTGCAGCAGACTGGAAGCAGGTTTGCGCTCTCCAGAAGGTGCAAAGTCTGATGATCATGACCTCCATGATCACGCAAGGGCAGGACAGCTGATGTGGAGAGAACTTGATAGCACATCTGGCCCTTACCTCAGACACAACGCTGTCCACATTAGGATTTACCAGGATCACTGTATCCAGGGTGTCACTCTGGTGATGGAGAGTTCTTTGGCCTGAGGAAAGAAAAGGGATTAGACAGGATGAGAGAAGCTGATGAGACAGCATCCAGCTACTGATGTTTTAGCCTCAAAAATTCCACTTCAGCATGGGTTTGATTGCAAGGCTTTAGTTTGCATTCAAGACCCAGTTTGATGCCCATCTCATAAAACAGAGCAAACTCTTTTCAACAACAAGGAAAGAAATCCTTCTTCTGGATCAGCACGCTCAGCTCCAACATATTCTGAAGTCCACAGAGCCAGGCACTTTGAGCTGCCTGCCTGTGCCAGATGGTAGTGTCTGTAAACACTGGCACAGACAAATTATCCCCTTCCAGACAGAAGTGCCTTGCCTCATAGCTGCTACCACAGAGAGGTGTCTCTGGCACTGTCCAAACCCTAGCCACCACAGGGCTCTGTGAGCCAGTCAGTGGGTGCCAACTCAGCTTTCACTGGAGTGGTGCAGCACAGGTAACAAGTCTCCACTCACTTGTAACAGTTTTTTTTTTCTTTAATTAAGCATTTTTCTTTAATCCAAATGTGCACTCCTAAGCTGCTGCTATAGGAAGTACCTAGACAACATTCTCCTGCCAGAGGCACAAATAGGAACCAAGACAGGACTCTGCTCTCTCTCTCTGTATTTAGACAAAAAAAAGGACAAGCCAAAGAGCAAACAAGATCCTGAGAGTGCAAAAGGATGTGCTCACCTTGACCTGGGCATTGTACAGATATTTGGCAAAATGCTACCATAATTCCAGGGCCCTATTAAATTACTAGACAGAAGGGTAGTGATTGTCTGCCACACTGACAGCCAGGACCAGAGCCACTGCTGTATGCCCACATCAGACAGCTCTGGGATGCAGGACAACATACAGCACCTTCCTGCAGCACCTCCCTGGTCACTGCAGGGAGCACGGGAACCTCTTTTGATTACAGTCTTTGGTAATACCTACCTCTGAACATTACACCCACTCAAAAAGCCAGGCACTTAGAACTTAACCGTTGGAATGTGTAATTTATAGGGTTTAAGACTTTCATAGGTTTTAATCCCTCATATAGATTGGAGGTACAGAGATCTTCACTGAAAATGAACAGCTATTTTTATTTTGCATCTTTTAGACAGCTGTTGCTTGCTGACAATGTTCTCTCCACCCTCCACAACCTCCCATTGCCTCTTTCTAGGCAGATCTCAGTCCTTCTAAAATAGCTCTATCAACCTGGTGGAAGGATGGAAAGGATGGGAAGGCTGGAAGGTCAATATTCAGCACAGCTTTAAATCAAACTCACTTTACTGGACTGTTTTACTAGCAATTAATTAGACATATAAGCCCAGAAGGTAGCTTTCAGCCCAAAGAGAGCTAAGCTCTCAGCAGAACTATTTGTACTCAGCATCTCCAGCTGCTTTTTGAGCTTGTCTTTCAGTTTGGCTAAAAATCATCCCTCCAGACTAAAACCAAACCATCACTGTGCAAAATGCACTGAGTTCAGTGGCATTTCTGGCACTTGATGTGGAATAGGTATATGACTGGAGACACTGGGAAGCAAGTCCCTGTTCACAGAAGGGATGCTGCAAGTGAGCCATGGGGAGCAGTATGGGACGGTGCAAGGAGGCACAGGTGAGGAGAGCCCATGAGGTGTTCTGGGCATTCTGTGCACCAGAAGAAACAAGACCCCACTCGTCCTTGAGGCAATGATAATTGTGAAGGCATTGCTGATATCCCAGAAGTGCTCACAAGGAGCACCCCGGCTCCTCACGGATCCATAGTGCAGCATCCACACAGCTACCCAGACCTCCAGTCCTCCTGCTTGGGGCATCCAGAAGAGAAGTGATCTGCCTCCATTTTTCAACATTACTACTGGGACAAAGTGACGCAGCCTCTGCCTTGGTGCCTGCACACCCCAGACCTTATTTTAGCAGTGGTTACCCACATCACTTGAGGAACACTGCCTGGTGCACAGCACCAACACCAGCAGCCTATCCTTGTGCCACGTGCCAGGGAGGGCTCTTGGGCACAGTGCAATCACCGTGGCCACCTGTGGGCATCTTTCCAGGCACCAAGTGCCCAGGCGCCGTGGGGGCAAGGCCAGCCCGTGGGTTGCCAGCCGGGCAGCACTGGTGACAGTGCCAGCTGCAGAAGCAAGGGGCCCATCTGCAGCACTAACAGACATGAAAACACTGCTGCTCACTGCCATCCCACAGTCCCAGCCCAGGCAGCTGAGCTGTCCCCGCTGAGGCTGTGGAACAAAGCCTGGCTGTTAGCATTCTGCTGGCAGCCCCTCACCCACAGGGAAGAAAGAGAAGGCTCAAGATACAGGGCCAGCAGTTGCTGGCAGATGGGAGGGATGAATGGGGAAATCTTAGTCTTGTGAAGGGCTATGAGGATGATTAAAGGACTAAATTGTTTTCATACAAGGTGAGGCTGAGTGTGGGGGAGGGATATTTTCAATATGAATAAATAAATACCTGATGGAAGGGAATGAAGAAGAGGAAGTCAGGCACTCTCAGTAGTGCTCAGTGACAGGATGTGAGGCACAAATTAAGATGCAGGCAATTTCATCTAAACACAAGAAAACACTGTTTTTATTGTGAGAGTGGTCAAATACTGGAATAGGTTGTACAAAGACGTTGTGGAGCATCCATCCCAAGGGATACTAAAAACACAACTGGATACAGGCCTGGGAAACCTGCTTTTGCTTACCCTTCTTGAACAAGTGTGATTGGACTAGATAATCCCAAGAAGTCCCTTCCAGCCTACAGTTTGCCAGTTCTGTGACATTGTGAAGCACTGCAGCCCTCCATAGCTTTGCTCCTGACATGCTATGGGGCAGATTCCCTCTCTTCAGTTGCAGCAGCTGATTCTCAGGAGGATACAGGAGCAGAGCTGTACAGATAGGCCATTTCCAGAAACATGAACTCACTGCACACACCTGTGTACACCAATATCCCAAACTGTTTTTTAACTAAATTCAGAGGCAAAGCAGAACAGCACAACAGAACTTCTGCTGAACTACAAACTGTGTGTGAGGCAGCAACACAGTGCCTTAATGTGGCCCATGCCCCAGCCCCTATTCACCCCAAGTTGGGGGAATGGTCTTCCCAGCCCAGGGCAGTGGCAGCCCATTCCCGTGCCCGGCTAAAGGAACACACATTCCCAAAGCCTCTGTGAATGCAAGTATCAGCCAGTATCAGGCTGTGAGAAGTCCTTTGCTGGCCACTTTCTCTATACAGCCTGCGGTAGCAGCTGCACAGTCAGAGGATTTAAACACACTGCCTGGCACAGCATTCCTCCTGCTAACAAAAACCATATGCACCAGAAACGTGTAGCAGTGTGACTGACATTGCAGACATGGTGACTGGAAGCATGCTGTTCAGGCCACTTCCAGGTATTTCTCATTATTAGAGCTCTATCACAGTGAAATGCATGCATTGCAAATGAAAAATCCCTCTGTTCCATTGACCAGTACAAGGAATATCCTTCTCAGGCTCCTGAAGACTGCAGTCTTCAATTTACCTGGAACAAATATCTGGACACAGTTCATATCCAGGTGCATTCTGAACACAGATCCCTGACCCTGTGCAGCCCTCTCCAACTATACTCAGAAGTTGCTACATTAAATAAATATCCTCTCTTCAGTAGCATTGCATTTCTCATTTTGTATGAACCCTCACGCTGTGTGTTCAGGCACATTCTGATTTCTGCAACCATCCCTGTGCATGTGCACTTCCAGGAAACATTTCCATCCATCATATTCCCACCAAGGCAGATAGCCCCTGGTCTTTACCATTTGTTCCTTCGAAGGAAAGTTTCTTTAGTCCCTTGGAACTGCTGTCATCTATCCCTATGGCCACTGGGATGAGCAAGAACAGAAGTATACAAGAAGGAGCACAGAAGATTCACAGGGTGTCATTATTGTATTTTCTGTATTATTCCCCACCCTATTTTTTTTACGCATCATAACATAACCTAAGATTAGCTTTGCAGCAAATAATGATCTTCACTTAGGGTACACAGTGACATCCAAATTTCACCCTGCCATGAAACTATATAAGCTCTTTTATGGAGTCTAGAAGGTTTAATTTCTCTAGTGTGCTTGATTTTGCTTTTTTTGACAATGAATTTAATGGACACCATGACCATGCAATTTAGTTGCTGAAGTTCCTCACAGACTTTTCTGGATCTCAGTAACAGCATCATCTATAAATTTAGCCATGTCCATGTTTCTTCATCATTACTGTACTGATCAACTTCGTATTTAGTAGAGGAAATCATGAAGCCCTTGTACTTTACCTCTGGATGATACACAAGATGACCATATATTTGTCTGCTAACTTGATGTCTGTCTTTTAAGTAGTTTTGACTCACGGCATTACTTGCCTTTTACCCACACAAAGTGCTTGCTGCATAACATATGGAAACATTTAAACATATGGAAAGATTTAATACACAAACGCACCTCATTCACAACCACGGTAAGGTTTCAGAAAAGAGACAGGGCATTTGGCTTCTCCACACAGATCACATTACTTAAGATTGTGCAGAACTATCAGCACCCTCACCCCAAAGGCCTGCAGAAGACACATACAGCTCCTTCCAACAGGGCAGCCATCCACGCCTGACCATGGAGGCACTACACAAAACATCCCACAGGTGGTGAACAACGGCTAATCTGGGCTAGAGGATGGATTTCCATTACTAATGCTGAGGTGGCATTTCAGGATGTGCAGCTGAACTCCTGAACTAGTGGGAAGGGAAGAAACGTCGGAATTCTTTTTTTTTTTAAAGAGTATATATAGCTCACATACTAAAAGAGCTGAGGGTACCCTCATTGCTGTTCACAACGTTCTCAAGGACAGCAGAAGAGAAGCTGCTGATCTCCTTTCTCTGGTGACCAGCACTAGGGTATGAGGAAATAGAATGAAATTGCACCAGGAGAGCTCAGATTGGACATTAGAAAAGGTTCTTCACCAAGAGGGTGGGCAGCCTTGTGAATAGGTTCCCTGGGGAATTTGCTACAGCTCCAAGCCCATCAGAGTTCAAGGGGTATTTGAATGATGCTCTTAGTCATATGGTTTAATTTTAGCTAGACCTGTGAGGAGCAGGGAGTTGGACTTGGTGATCCCTACAGGTCCCTTCCAAATAGCATATTCTGATTATGTGGTTGCTTGAGTGTAGAATTACTTTGGTTATGGCAGAGGATAGCAAGTGAAGAGCAAAGCCACACTGACTCTGGAGTGTGTATGAACTAACCATTCAGGGCTGCACCTGCAAAGAGGGAGAGAGAATGGAGGAGCAGATGCTGTGGGTTTAGTGCTCAGCAGTCAGGCAGAGAGGGCTCTTGTGTGGACGTCAGGCTAGGCTGGAAGAAAGGACAGTGCACTAGGGTAACTGTGACAAACAGGATGCTTGAGAGAGAGAGATGGTCCTACAAACAGACAGATGGCTGTAGAGGCAGAAAAGGAGGTCATGCTGACAGCACAGATCCTTGTGTCCTGCTGCTTTAAATGGAAGCACCTAAAGCCCCTATAGCTGCAGAATAAATTCTGGGCTAGTCTGAAGAGCTGTCAAGGATAGCTTTGCAAGATGCTGCTTGTTATTTTCTTTAATCTTTCAGACCATCAAATCTCAGAGGTCTTATTCTGGTAATCAGGACTGGAAGAACCACAGTTACAGCTCACCATGCTGAAATCAGAGACCAAGTGTCAGGGCAGCAGGACCCAGTTTCTCACCTTTGTGAAATGATGCCTTAGGCAAGAGCACTGGGTCATCTTTCAAGTGACTGTGCTGAAATCCGTCATGATGCTCTGACTGGTACAACAAATCAGAATGAACATAAGGGCCAAAAGATGATTAAAGGAGCGGCACATCTTGATGAGAGGAGAAGTTAGGTGGAACTTTTTAGCTAATAAAAGAGAAAACTCAGGGCAGGGATCTCACTTACCAGTCTGTGTACCTGTCTGATGGCATGTGCAAATCTGAGCTGCAGAGCTCCCACGACTTTGCCATCCAGAGGATGGAGACTGCTTGTCTGACCACGTAGAAATCAGTCCTTTCCCACCCAAGGTGCATTCTTTACCCCTCATTACCTCCCTTAGGCCTTCCCAAACCGTTCCCCTCCTTTGTCCCTAAAATTATTTAGGCTTACCAGGCCAGGCTCTACCTGTAAAGTGAACACCAATAGTACATTGATAAAAAATACAGAAGTTTCAGAGTCTGAAAATGTTATCAAGGCTCACAAGCCACAGTGATTAAAAACTGAGTCTTCCTCACTTCTGGCTGTCTTAGCTGACATGAAAATCCCTCTTCAAGGGGACACTGTTGAAAAGACTCTAATAAGAAGATTGTAGATATTGCTGTGGCTCAATACCTTTCGCTACACTTCAGCAAAGAGCTGAGCCTGGTATCACATGGTCTTCCTGATGTTTATTGAACAAAGTCCACCTCTGAAGACAGTCAAACCATACATAGGGTTGTTAGAGTGCATATATTTGCATAATTAACATGAGTTAGTGCAAGCTGAAAGACTGCCATTTCCTTCACTCTGAAATTACATAATAACACTGAGATAGTAACTGATTCTGAGGCTGTGAAGTCTCCAACTGCAGTTTCTACAGTGCCAATGGAAGAAAAAGGATCCAGCCCCAAATGGTGTCCATTCAGAGAATGAAACAACACAGTCATTCACCAGCACTCCAGGACTGTACCAAGTACAGCAAGCCACAGCTCCTTGGGAGGGAGATTGTAAAGACCAGAGGAAAAGGAGAAAAGGTTCTGCACTGAACTCTGGGCAGGGTCCTGCCTCTCATGCTGTCTGTGCAGATACACAGTCCTGTGTCCAACAGCACTATGGACCCACTCTGTCAGACCAGGCCTGCCCCATGTTGTCCAGTTGTGAGGGAAAGGAGTGAACGTGCCCTTGTTGGAAGCAATACTACACTGCCAGCACCTGAAGAGCACACTGCTCCTTCCTCCAGCAGGCAACCTGAACAATGTACAGCTGGCAGATGAGACCTAGCTCTGGCTGATGGAGACCTAGAAGCTCTGCCAGCTAGTGAGGTAGGCTCCAGTGTTAAAAAAACCCCACAACATCTGCTTTGGCAGCCGTACACAGCCAATAACTGTGGATTTACCATTCAGATCCTCATGTGGTGGTTCCAGCTCAGGAATACAAACACAATTTCTCATGCCCCAGGGGTGCACCTGGATGTGTTTCTCACAATGACAGGACAAGTCCCACTCTGTTCCTCCTTACCATTTAATGGCAGTGTTGTGCCAGATGAGAGGAGATTCTCAGGCAAGGTAAGGAGAGAGACACCAGGTGAGGAATACACCTAGAACTTGGCAGAAACACCCCCCCCAAGAAAAGGCTAAGAGAGATTCTGAGTCCTAGGTGGGTGGCTGCTGTGCACACTGGTGCCTAACCACTGCCTTCCAGAGCCTGAGGCAATGCAGCGGTCCCAGAAATTCTGGGCACATCCAGCTCTGTTGCTTTTCCAGAGATGAGAAGAGCAAAGGGCTTAGCCAGATCACTGGGGATCACAGCAAAAGGGCTGTCTCACTGCCTCCTCCCTTCCTGACACAACATGTGATAGCTACAGTAGCTACTTATTTTTGTAAGATTATTGAGAAAGTGCTGTAGTTTTAGCTTGCTAGTGTGATTCAGCAGCTGAGAATTATGAGCAGCTGGCTTCAGACAGGGCTTTGTGGTCCAGCAGCAAATGCTCTGCCTCTCATAGTCTGAAAAAGTCTACTGTAAAGATTTATTTAATACACTTTCTGGTTTTAGCTCTTCAAACACGCTGCAGAAATAGAGAAATATTTGTCAATGGCTAAATGAAAAAATCTATCCCCTTAAAGGGAATCTTTAGTCATTTTCTCAGAGAAACTCATTGTGTACCAGCAAAGGGAAAACATATTTTTAACAGAAATATGAAAATAATCTGAAAATTGAGAGGCAAGAAACTGCAGCAAAGTGCTAAGCCCCTGTCAGGGAGGGCCAGGGCAGAGCTGTGTTCTGCCTGTGGAGCAGCGGAAACCATCACCCAACAGGTCACAGATGCAACCAGGGCATAAAATGAGGGATTTTAAACTGCACCTAGAAAAGAAGGGGAAGTCAATGGTGTTTGAGCAGGAAGATATTATTTTATGTATGAGTTTTTATTTTTAATGAAAATTTTATAATAGTGTTTGATGATTTTTCATATTGAGATATCGAGTCACACAGTTAAAAACACAGCACTACTGAAACAAAGTCCTGTGGATATGCAACAGGAGATGTGCCTCATCTGAAGGAACTGAATAAACAAAGCATAGGAAAGTACAAAGCAGTGTGCAGAGAGAAGGAAGATAATTCAAACATCTTTGTGAAGCAAAGCATTCTATACGAACTGAAAGCACACCACACCAACTTCTGCCTGTTAACAAGGGCAAATCTCCAGATACTGGCTTTGGCTTTAGCTAATATCCCAGTTGCAGACTGAGGGGAATTTGGGGTACACATGGTATATTGACCACTATTGCTCACATTCCAGTTATATTGAAGCAGAGTAGAAGGTAGAGGAGCACCCTCTCCACAGTATGATCACACACGGTGTCTCCTGTTGTGTGGCTCTGTACCTGGACAAAAGGGTGACAGGGATTACACCCAGCCCTGACAGGGAGCTTGGCAGTGCAGCACACAGTGGCCTGAGCAGAGAAGCACATAGTATATGCAGGAGCATCAGGTGAGCCAGAGCAGAGCCAGTGATGCGTTCTGTGCTCCTCTGAGGGCTTTATCTTGAGCTTCCAACCAGAACACCTGCACAACTGTCTTCAGGAGGACAAACAGAACAACCAGTCACAGATACACTTCCACAAAACACTGCCACAATCCAACTCTCTCAGTGTAAAAGGAGCTGTGAGGTGCTAACACCAGAAAAGAAGAGAGCATCTGATTTGGGACAGAAAAGGCACAAACTTCAGAACAGCTCAGAGGCAGAGCAAAAGGTTAAAAGCTGCAGAACTCTGCAATCAGAGAACTTGGTTTAAGAAGCTACAGAAAGAAGACAGCATCAGCAAGACAGCTCCACAAAGGAAAAAAAAATATTCTTAACAGGAACAGAGTGAAAAAGTGAAATTAATTGAGAACCATACTAGGAGGGACAGAGAAAGGATAAACATAGCAGTAAGCCAGTAGAAAGAAGAATATCTCTGGGAGGACCAGGCAGCAGTGAAGGAGAACAAGATCTGGTTTCTAGAAACATTGCTGAATCTGTCAGGATGAAGAGGGCTGAGGAATCTGAAAGTGTTCTCAGGTTTCCTTTTATGTTTATATAATGCTGGAGATATTTCATAACTCACCTTACCATACCGTTACTGCATGCCAGGAGAACTGTGCATGCTTTAAGGTAAGAGCAGGCTCTGTGAAATGACTGACTGCCTCCTGGGGATTTACTACAAAGGTGAACCAGCAGCAGGGCAAGAGAAGGAGATGAAATATTCCTTAAGGTGTGGGAGGTTGTGGGCACTTGCCACATCCCAGGAGATATTCCTGCTAACCACTTGCCTGTGCTTCCCATCTTCCCTCCTCCCTGTGATATTTTCATGCCCATCTACAGCTCCTCTCCCAGGCAACCTCTATTTCTATACCATGTCAACCATAGCAACCATCTCATTGCTCCCTAATTGCACATACTGTCTCACTCTCATGCTAAGGAGCAATTTGATAGCTCAGCCATTTTAGAGCCACTAATTGAAGATGCAGGTACTCACTTTGGAAACAGTTTCATGTATATCCAGAAGTTACTGCCTCTCAACTGGAAGTTGTACCACCACTGAGATAATTGATAAGGTGAGCACTTCTACCTAGCTTGCCAGGTGCTAGATTGGCCACAAAAAATGTTCTGTTCCCTGCAGCAGCTTTGCTGACTCATGCAGGCCTTGCATCCTTCTGCTGAGGAACAGTGTGAGGCATTCTCATGAATCAGGAATGAAGCCCTGCACAAAGACATGGCTTCTAGCTGTGAGGAGCTGAAGCTGTGACTTCTTAAATGTCTCCAGCTAAATCCACAAAAGAAAACCTAAACACACCTTAACACATCTTATCTGGTGTCCTCACTCCACCAACCCCTGGCAGACTTATTACAGTTGGTCCCCTTGGAAACCAAATTAATGTTTCCCCTTCCTGTGTCAGTTAGTTGGACTTCAGCTGGGAGTTGCTGCCAGTCCCTGAAACAGAGGTTCCACAAAACCACTCCCATTGGCACTGAGACAGATACCCTGTTTCAGGTTCTAGAGATGAAGACTCCTGCAAGTCATGAAGTTGGACAGCTTATTATCTCTCAATTTTAATAAGAATATGCACTCCAGAACACATGCTCTTACAACCAGAACATAGCACAGGCTGAAGAAAACTGCATGTTTCTTAGTTGAGAAATATCTGGGTAATGCTGACTCTGACTGACTTGGAGGCACAGCTCATGATCTGTTCTATTTCTTTCTCCTTGTTTTTTTTTTTTTTTCCCTCAACTGATCAGTATGACAAATAAACTGCCTGAGGCAGGGAGAGCTTAATTGTATAAAAGAGGGGATGGCTGCACACGCAGGGAAATAACTCTGAGGTTTCCTCCTGTTTGCCTATTGAGATGCCAAATTTCTGGAAGTGAGTCCTGCCTCTGATTTACAGCAACTGCTTGGACTCTTTAAACTTCATTCCTGTTCCATACTGTTAACAGTCTCATTCCAAGTAGCTTTTCTTCTCTCCTTTGCTTGTTTTTAGGATGACCTGCTGAATGCCAGCCCTCATGAAGATACAGATATTAAACCAGCTGTGAACTCCGAGTGGCTGAGGTGGTTGGTGAAGCACAGGACTGTATTCTGCCAACCGTTGAGAAAAAGCAGCTCTCCTCTGCCAACAGCTTTCTTTGTTGCATCTTGACTTTGCACTCTTGGATCTAGTTGACCCTTGATAGATCCTCTGGATGGTCTGTGTTCATGGGATTTGATTTACAGGGTGGAATACAGCAATACTGAATGTGATACAAAAAGTTATTTCAAAGTTGAGAACTTCAAGGCCTTCTGTCCCTTCTGCCAGCAAACACAGGGCCTGTCCATTTAGCACTGAAGGGAGAGAAGTTCGGAAGAGCCAAGGAGTTTTCCAGCAGAGTAGTCCAGGCCATCTTCCCCTTTCTATACTGGTGACATGTCCACTCAGCCACTGGTCTCACCAGTCTGCTTCTAGTTTTTCTCCTAAATTACTTAAAAATTTGACACTGGAACTTAATAGAGAATGGACAGATGAGACCTCAGTGAAATAAAAGGTTAGTGCAAAGTGCAAAAGGAATTAACTGAATTGCTCAACTTGAAAGTCAATAGAGGAAGCCAGTTATGCTGCCATGCTGTTTTAATACAGTTTGTTTGTAGCTATAGCATGTTGTGAAAAACAGCACTGAACTTTTACAGCCCCGAGGTAGGTTCTAGCAAATTGCCAAAGACTTCAGGGCTTCACAAGAAGGTGTATGAATGACAGCAACATGTGCAAAGAGCGACAAATGTTATTCAGTAGCTTTGTAGCTACTGAAATGTTATTCAGTAGCTATATATTGATAAAAAAGGTGCATATTGAATCCTACCCCTCTGTAATTTGCAAGTCTCCTTCAGCTGGTGATTCTCTGCCTTCAACTTCTTGGAGGAAATATTCAAGCCTTTACTTTCAAAAGCAAAGAAAGGGCTCACTAATTTCTTTCCAAATACTGACACTGGGATAACGCTGCTTTTCAGAAAAGCAGAAATTAATAAAAATTGTATTCCCCGTTAAAAAATAAAACCAAAAAACAAGCCAACCCAGTACTACTCTACACATTTGAGACATTGGTCAAGCAAGACTTCAAGGGCTGTCTCAGGAGAACTAAGAACCTGCTGGCCAAGGAGATTAGTGCTCACGTTCATCTGTGAATAAAGCATCAGAAGGATAGAAATTTCCTGAAGAGGTGGACACATAACTAATTGTGCCATCAGTACTAACTTTGAGATCCTGGAGAGGAAGCTGTGAGAGGAGGAAAACTGATCTAAAGTCATGTAGAAATTTATTTCCATTTCTTTAGTGTGAAGCAAAGGTAAAAACAAGTCACAGAACTTAGCCACAGCAAAGCATGAACTAATGAAGATTGCTTTTTGCGTGTCCACCCTGCTCTGTTCTACCACCATAATCCCAGCTTCCTCCACACTCCCTGCTGTCCACTGCCATACTCTCAGCTCCACTTGTGAGCCAAAACTACCAACTGTGCAAGTGGCAGCAAGCTCAGAGACAGCCACATGCTGACAGCTGGTGTGCAAGCGGGAGTGCAGGACAAACAGATGTGCACTGCTCCCGTGAAGACACTGACTTGGATCACTTGCCTGCTCCACCAACTGGGCTGGTGTTGGAGTCCAGAAAGTTCATGACTTTTTGGGGGGAAAGAAAAATAAATTTTATTCCATGTCAGTAAATTCTCCCCAGAATAATTTTTAGGCATTCATTTACACATAGCTTGCTCTCTTTCCTCCCATACACAGTTTCTGGGCTGATGGAGAGTCTCTATCACCTGCCTTTCTTCCCCAGGTACTTTTGCCTTACTAACAGGCTGGAAGATACTCCCTGTGTTTTAAACTAGCTACCACTGTCAGGTCTCTGTGTGCTAACCAGACTATCTGAACTGCTTTGGGCTCCCATAGCATCTTCTCTCAAGGACTTGGAGGTATCTCTCTTCTGCCCATCAAGGAGCAGCACAAAGTCTGTGATAATGCCTGTAGCAAGCACCCTGGGCTCTGCTAGAAGCAGCACCCACTAAGATCTCTGTACTCAGATGCCTATCACAAGGATGTATTACTGCATCTTTATCTGCTTCTGAGTTTCTTCTTCCTTTGCAAGATGCATCCCAGGAGTTACCTAGGAAGGTCTGTGTCTGAACATGTACAAAGAGCACAAGCCACATCCCACAGAAACTCATGCTATGGAACCACTCTTTTGCCCTTCCCCTGGTGTCCAGCCATGCCGCTTGTAGACATGTTGCACCTCTTGTTCACACACATGCTGCTTCCCTGCTTTCACCAAAGAGCTGGCAATTGCTCACTATGCTCCTGTGATCCAGTCTATCGTCCATTTACCACAACACCTGCTGAGAATGTGACTCAGGTATGCCAGCACGATAGACAATGAGGAAGAGTGGCAAAAAGACGTGACAGGAGGTGGATTGTTTTGTCAGGAAAGAAACTACTGCAAAGCTACACGTCTCTCTATCTGCAAAATGGGAGAAGGGCAGAAGATCTCACAGCCTGGCCTTGCCAGATCACACGAAAGGAAAGGAGGGGAGGAAAAAATGTGTCCCAACTTAGTAACTACTTTTTGGGGAAATTGTAAGGACAGGCATGGAAGCTGGATGCAGCCAACCAGTACGGGGCCATCAAGGAGACAGAGAAGGTACTGACCTTACACAGCAAAAGGGCCTCTACCCCATCAGAAGAAAGAGGAATCCCTGTCATTTTGGAACAGTGCCCAGCCTGCAGGGCTTTTCACAGCGGAACCAGAGTGACTTGGAATAGAAACAGCCTCATCTCTGAGATCAGAGAGTTTAAAGCGGAGCTTGTTTTTTCTGCAGTCACAAGCCAGCAGGCACCAGCTGCAGAATTTGCCGCAGTGTGTGTGTGCATGCGTGTGTTTCTGCGTGTGTGAGTGTGCAGCAGCCATGCTCCTCCCCTCCAAGCTCACTGTGTGATCAATGACACACTGATTACAGCTCCCTCCTTTTTCCCCTCCCTACATCACTGACAGTCCCAGTCTGATCACTCTCAGCCCCCTCTCTTCTATATTAAGAAAGCTTTTGTTGGCATCACTACTGACTTCTTTTCATTGCTCCCTCCCGGGTCAACAAGGTTTTGCTTCTTCTCTTTTTCCCTCTTAGCCAAAACAACAGTGTCTGACAGATATTCATGGACACATACTGGGGTCTGTGCAAAGTGCCAAAACATGCTCTTGCTCCTCTAGTTCTGAACCCTGGATATAAAAGGCCATATTTTGAAATACTTCAACACATTTCAGCTCTAGCATACAGATAATTTAACACTTTTAACAAGAAGCTTGATGGTGGCGACACTAATGAATACCAGAGATACCCTATTAAAATAGAACCCCATGTGTCTGTGACTGCAGAGGTATCACAGTACCACTGGTAATGCAGGAGAGCTAATGATAAAGAGACAGCTGGCCCCTTATCCCTCTCTGTTACAAGGGCAGTCCAGCAAGGTGAGGGATGACAAAGGACTACTGCTAGGAAAAAGAAAGCATTTTGTTATTCTAATTTCTTAAGCACAAAGTCCCTGCTTATAGCCTACTAGGATGAAAATCAGCTCCAAGATTGGCCAGAAGATTGGATCTTCTCTCTCTGCTGCCACAGAAAGGCTGCATCACTCACATTTTACAGGAACCTTCCCTTTTTCCTCCCCCACTCACTGGATGCATTTGGATGCTTTTTGGTTTCCTGTACTGGAAGAATGTAGTGTTGTGAAGCTTGAAGTCAGACTTCAGCTACTTCAAGACTACTCATATGTGGGTGTGCAGCAACAAAGGACAGAGAAATTGCAAAAGAAGACAGGCCTTGTATCTCTCTTCCATCAAATCAATAGCCTGACAGTCCACCTTAACAACCCTCCCCCCTCCCGCCTGGCATTAGCCTCATTCTAGCATCAGCTGAACGGTGATACAGACACTAATACTGTCTTTCGACAGGCCTTGCCTTGCCCGAAGGCAGCATCTGTGAGATGCCTTGTACCACCTCCTCCCTTCTCTAGCAGCGCACCATCTTCAGGGAAGACTAAACTGGGATAAAACATAATGCTGCAGGACTCCTTATGTTCCTGACAGGCAGAATACTTTCTCCAGATTCTTCTGTAAAACCGTCTTCATACATCCTTCTCTGTGTTTGAGCTAAGGACACAAGTGCAGCAAACAGCTGAGCAGCTGGGGAATTTGGGTTTTGTTCCCTTACTCGAGCACAGACAGCTGAGGAGGGGCAAGGTCCTCAAATCACAGAAACCCCAAGCTCCATCCTCAGCCACCTCCCCCTCTTTCTCTTAATCCCACCCAACCCCCCCGAATTCCAAGGAAATAAACCCGCTGTGATCGCTCCGCGCAGGTGCGTTTCCTCACCTGCGCCTCTGCCAGGGCTGCGCAGCCCCAGCAGCTCACCGGGACCGCGCACAGGAGCGCAGAGCCCGGACAGGTCCGCTTGCCGTCACCGATATCCCCCGTTACCTCCCCAGAAGGGCCCGTCCTCCCCGGCTGACCAACGTCTTCCAAAGTAATGAGCAGCATCCGAGCGCGAACAAAGCGCCACCGCCTCCATCCCGCAACCTCCGCGATACCGGCGCTCCTCACTCCCGACCGCCCCGGCACCTTTCGCCGCTCGCCCCAGGCCGGCGGAGAAGGAAGATGCACCTACCATCCTGGCCGGGAAGCGACGCCGATCGGCTGCCCTGAGCGCGGAGGATGCGCCGGCACGGCCCGGGCTGCGGCGAGCGGCTGCCGTGTCACGGAGGCGGGGAGGAGCCGCCGCGGCCCCACCCGCGCGCACGGCGGCTTAACCCTCTGCGGACCGCGGAGCGCCCGCAGCGGCGGCCCCAGGCACCCCTACGGGCGGCCTTGCCTGCTCCGGTGCTCCGCGGCCATGGGGCGCCTCTGGCTCTCCATCTCCGGGCTACGGCGAGGACCGAGATCCTGTCCCGCGCTCCGAAATACCTGACACGGGTCAAACCCCAACCAGCACGGGTTCTGATGCTGGCTGAACACTTTACCCATCACTCTCAGGCCGCTATTCACGGGCTCCCGGAGGGGTGCTCCCCATCCCATCTTGGGCGCCTTCGGCTTAAGCGTCTCAAACTGGAAGCTCACGTCGGACTCCAGCTGCAGAGCTACTCCTCCAGTTAAAGACAAGCGACATGAACCACCCCAGCTACCCAGTCGGGGATAGATGTGCCTGACACCACACACCAGCACTTGGCTGCTCATGCACAGACACGGTCAGCAGTGAGCTTGGACCACACTAGGCAGACAATGAACGCGAATGAGTAAGGCAAGAATAGCAGATACTCGACCTCTGAAGACCTGTTTTCAGATAAACGTTTACATTGTTTTCTTAGAACCTTGCAACTTGTCTAATAATTAGCATCAGCTCCAAGGCACTTGCAAATAATTATGCCTCCTTGTTTCTGCTTTGCTGGGCTCAGGCATCCCAGTCCAGCATTGGAATATACAGATTACTCCATGGTGTGCTAGTTGGCAATAGTGATTTTTTTTCACCCAAAGCAAAAACTGAAACCACTCTTACTGCCCTGGTTGCATTACACATGATGCTGGATTACTTCTAGATTCCAGAATTAACTGTGAAAGCTGGGGATGTCCTGCCAGCTCCACAGCAGGTCTCCCTCTCAGTGGTTTTAGAAGGACTGTCAGACACAATGGAATGCTCAGGAATAAAAATATCACATAATTTTAAGTTTTAAAAGTTAATAAAACCCCAAACCAGAACCTTCCTTTTTGTAGCTTTCAGATTATGCCAATCAGTGACAAATATCTGTAAACCTCAGGAAAAATCAGTGCACTGGATCAAACATCTTAAATTTTTGTATGTTTTGGACAGGTAACATAGTATCCTATTTTAAAAAGACCAAAGGTTAAAATATTCTCAAAGGACAAACTGTGAAGAAAATAGCTCCATGCTATGGGTGCCCTGTGCACTACAATGGACATTCTTCTAAACAGAGGGGGTCGCTATCAATACCCGTTGTACTTGTCATCCCACTATAACCAGTACAACACAAGTTGAAGAGTTTTGCATTGTCAAAGTGAACAAGGAGTCAGAAGTAAAGAGCCAAGTAAACAAGTGGGGATGCAGATGATTGCAAACCAAATGTGCAATCCCCTTTTTCATCTTAAAGATGCACAAGGTGAGCAAAGGATATTACCTTAAATGTGCTGCCATGTAGCAGTGCTGAAGTCAAAGCAGGAGGATGTATTTGTTATTACTGCCTCATATAAACTAGGCTTCTTAATATTCGAGTTAACATCATCCACTTCAGTGTAAGAACTGCCCAGGTGGGTAGCCCAGGGACAATTTCATCCCTTGGGCAGTTCTTTGGGTCTTTTCTAATAAACACATGACACTGAGACATGTCTGTCACTTCAGAGAGCAGTGCCAATGGTGCAGGACGGAAGGAAGGGGGTTACATAGTCTGGGTCTAGGACTGACCCACGCTGGAAATTGCACTGGCATCAGCAGATTTTTCAGAGCACTCCAGAATGGCATATACCTCAGGCCATTTCATCCAGTGACACACAACTCCATAAGCCTTTTCCTTTTCTATGCCCACTACAACAGTGATCAAATTTACCCCCTAGCAGGATATTTGGAGCAGCACGATCTCCTTCGGTATTCATTTTTTAAAAATATTGATATATTCTATTTCAAGCAGCAAAATTAGATTTTACTGTCCAATCAGGACATTTCCTGATATTAGTAATTGTTTCAAAATCCCTTCCTATTAACAGTTATGCAAGTACACCTTAAAGCATGAACTAGCTGGATATCCTTAAGTGCATTAAAACTTTTTAAATATATAAACAGACCAATTTGTTATCTTCCATCCATGATCTTATTTTATAAGGAAACAATATTGTTTCAACAATATGTAATGCTCTTTTCTCTTTTGCCTCAAAATACTTCTTTATAAGTCACAAAAATTTTGCATCTTCCAGTTGCTATTGAGAATTTACATCAGAAACAGCTATCTCTATAAAATTAATGTCTGGAGATAGGTGCATCTACTGTCTCTAGTTTCCCTCTCACTTTCTGTTCTTAGTTACGTGTTCACACCCCAGCAAACTGGAACGCATATTTTTGTACTTTGGAAGTGGTTTTTTACAAAGCAAAAGTAATTTAGGAGGTATGGTGGTTTTCACAAAGCACAGTTCTCAGCATATGCGTACTGTTTGACCAGCAAAACACTTCTCAAAACTGAAGACGTTCTTAAAGCAGCTGCTGCCTTTACCATGCACCTGTTATTTAAGTGGTCTAAGAAGCCTCTTGCACACGTATTCTTTGAGGCAGCCCTCCTGCCTTCATATGATCAGGTAGCAGCTGCAGATAACCTCTTCTTTTTAGCTTTGAAAGAAAACAACATTTAGCAAAAAGCCTAAAAAATAATCATCAAAAGCAAAAGGGAACTAGTAAGGAAAGCACTCACCGATCTTCAAGGCTCTTCCAGTTCCTAAAAAAAGGGCACTGAGCTTCTACCAGGAAGACCTAGAGCTATGATGAAGGTCATTACCATTTCTTCAGTCCCTGAGGACATCAGGAGATGCACCTAACAGTTACGGAACCTCACAGACCAGGCACCAGGACCAATACTGAGATGAGGCTCATTGAGGTTCAATTCCAACAACCACTCAAACATGAAAGTTAAAGACACTATTATTCTCTAATGCAAGGACAGATTTATTTCAGGTATTGAATAGAAAAGTGACAGGCAGTTTTCCCCATTTATGCTAAAAAGCCTCAAACCACTTTTTTCCATTTTGTCAAACTGACAACTATGGTTTGAAACAAAGATCCTGTCTTTGGGCTCTTCCCTGTCTTCATGGCTTTGAAAAGGCCACAAAGCTTCTTGGGATGTTAGGCATAGTTCCTTTCTGACTAGGATATGGAATTAAACATGGAATTAAACTGTTAAAGATGTGAACACTTATTTCATCACTATGCACCTGAGCCAGTATAATACTGACAGGAATGTCCTGGATCATAAATAATAATAAGCTATAGACAGGGTCTTCCCCTAGGCCAGCATAAATATAAAAAGTCAGTTCTCAAAATGTTTTTCTGCTATTTTCAAATTTCAGGGTGGAGCCAGTGTGACATCTCCATTTTCTCTACTATGATGTTTAAAACAGTTCTATATAAATGAAGGCTGTATGTTTTTATGAAGTATGAGATACCAAAAACTACAGCTAATGAGTCTAAGTACAAGGAGTCTAAGGGTCATGCTTCTCTGAACAAAAGCTCCAAGCTGTCTACCATCTGAAGCTCAAACATGTGATTTTCTTAAAAGCTCTAGGCCAAAGGTTTTAATAAGAAAAGATATTCTAATCAAGAATATACTATCTTCTGAAAGCCTTGGGACAAAGAATAACCATGGCCTGACCCAGACATAGCCCAGATATTAATTTGAGTAAAATATATTTATTTCCCCACACCTTTGTGTGAAATGCAGAGTTCTGGGTGCACAGAACTCTGACTTCTCCACTAGTCTGCACCCCAGCTTTCAAGCTCTCACAAGGCTAGCACAGCACGTCCAAGAGCAGAGGCATTAAGCTCTCACCACAGCACACTGGACAGAAAAAACCTGCCAAGAAGCACAAGGATTTTTTTGCATTTGGAAGATTTCTTTGCTTTGACTCTCCAGTTACTGACTTCCACAAGCTATCTGCTTTCAATCAAACAAACGAACCGATTACTTGTTCAAGTCTTTGGCAAATCACTTCTAAAATCCTCTTGGCTATCTTCATTTCTGTCTAGGTACAGCAATTTTTACTCTTTTCTACAGGCTTTACTAGGATGTATTTAAAGGACACTCATTTTTCCTGAATACTGCATATTTCTCTGCAACTGTTTAATGAGTCTTCCTATCTCCTTTCTTATTTACAGGTATTTCTATCTTTTTAATCTGTATGTTAGCTTAAATTCTGACCAAAGAGGTGTTTCCACTTTTGTCAAATTTCCTTGTTTTTAAATAACCATTTCTGAAATGTAGTGATAACCCTTTGGTTGTTGACATAGTTCTATTTAAAGTAACCTTTGATCCCTAAAGCATTTTATTCTTTCAAGTAGTTTTGCAGGTACAGTTATACATTATTGTTATCTATAACAATACAGTTACATATTTAGGCTTCTCTTCCCTAATTTGCGAATGATGTTTTCACCTTTCTGATGCTTCAGGGCCCAAGAAGTGATTGTTATCTGAGCTATTGAGAATTAGCAGCCCTAACGTGGAATTTTACAAGTTTAAAGGTGGAGAACCCAAGTCATCCATTCCATTTAGTTTAGTATCATTTTCTTCTTCAAGTAAGGTTTTACTTTTGTGGTAATAGCATCCCTAATGCAGGCCCAGAGAGACTGTCAGCACCTGCTACCAACCTCTTTTCCAATTCCTACTTTAAACAAATTCATGAACCCTGTGAGTTTTCAGTGACAACATTCTGGTCCTTTTTGCCCCAGAAAATAAGGTTTTAAAAATGGTGACCCTAATTTAACTCACCAACTGCAAACCTTTAGGGAAAACAACGGAAGATGACCTGTCTAGAACTCTCAGTGGAAAGGATAAAGAGGTTTATAAATCAAGGCTGTAAAACTGGAGCAAACACGAGCAGTACTAAAAGGCCAGAAGGAACATGAGAAGAGGGACTGAGATGAATACCAGAGCACAGTGAGAACAGCAGTGTGTTCCTGTATGAGTGCAGCACAGCTCCTTAGCACCCAGAAGGGTGGCAGAGAGGGAGGGGGACCAGGATCAAAGCCCAGTGATTTCTTAGTGACACTGGGATAAAACCCTAGTGTTTTTCTAATTCCACTGAGCTCAAGGATAGATTTCTCCCAGAGTACTTCCAAGAAGCAGCATACATCTATGACACCTTCTGCCAGCGCTGGAGCTGGCTGTACTTCTCAGCCACCCCTAGACACAGCAAAGCTTCCCGCATTTCCCCTCAGATGCAGAGAGCAAAGGAGAAGGGACAAGCCTGAGACAAGCTGTCACTGAAAGTAAGAAAGAAATGCAACCAAGCAATATCAGAGAAGCTACATGAGCCAAATCCTGGTGCAAGATTTCTCTTCATGCAGAGGGTATTTTTTCCTTCCAGACACGTTTAACTGCCTCAGATCCCATTCTTGCCCTGAGCCAGACAGTAACCTGTTGGAAAAGGTACCAGCTGCCCCAAAAGTGGATTCCTGGGAACCTGTTCTTTTAACTCTGTCCTCAAAGCCTGAACAGGGGTGCAAAGGCTGCTAACACCCTTCTGGAGAGCAGCGTCAGTCCAGAGGCACCAATAACACCAGGTGCCCTGCCTGTTATCTGGGTAGCAAATACCACGATGCTCTACAGACAAGGAGCTGGTAGGAGAGCTCTGACAAAAAATCACAGCAGGATCTTAAGACAGAGGCAACAGCCATCAGTGGCAACAATGAAGATGTTGCAAATGACAGGCAGGAGCTAAGCCTGGCTGAGAAACCACAAGGAAGGCTGCAGAGAGGGTAGAGTAGAATTTAGAACTGGCAGTGGCACAAGTAAAATTGCCAAGAGAACATACAGTTGGCAAGGCTGACAACACTCTGTATATAATTCCATGTTTACATGGCTGTGACATTGACTGGAGATGACTTACTTAAAAAGAGGTACATTTTTTACTAACCCATACCACGGGTTCACAAAACCACCAGATGTGCTTCATTTTTTTGTGTAACATTTAGAATTGGAAACCGAGATGTTGACATGCAGACATTTTTATGTAAGCAATACAAAACAGCTCTGACATATTTTGTGAGGCTATAGAACCCATTACCTGCCAGGTTCAGGCAGATTTAACAGGCATTGTTTGGAGGCTTCTCTCACAATAAATCCAGGTCTGAAGCCAAGCTAAAAATTCTAGGAAAAACTAGCAGTGACAGGATCTAGTTGCTACTACATGCAAAGATATCACAGAAGTAAACATATGCTATGATTACAGAACAGAAATTGCACTTTCAGGCATATTTTAAATTTAAAGAGATAAAACGTTAGTCCCTTCAAGCTAGTGCTAGTAAACTGTGTGCATGTTTAGGATGTCATGGTTTCTAGACACTTTCTGCTTGTAATCTGCTTAGTCAAGAAAAAGGAAAAATATGAAAAATACGCAAATATTCTTCAAACATGGATCAAACAGGACATCCATTTTCAGGCACTATTCCCTCCTGGGTTTATGCTCTCCTGTATGATAAGATCAGCACTGCAGCGCATGCTTTCCTGCAAAGATTTAGCTCAGATGAAACCAGAGAGGGAAAACAAATAGGGGGGTGGAGGTGTGGTAAGGGGAGGAAGGGAAATCAATAATCACTTTGAATTATTCATCCCCATGAAATAGGAATAAAAATTCAAGCAAATACCATCTTTAGAACAGTGATCCCAGGAGAATTTTCTTTATAGAAGTCTGCCTATTGCAGATTTTTCTACAGAATCATTAGTAGTCACTAACATTTCAGAGGTAAAGAAGTAGGATTAAGTCAAACTCAAACCATTCACTTACCTGAAGGCACATAATATTGTAAACAGTCATTGTCAATTTCCACATCAGCTACTGTCAAAGTGAAGGCAGACAAAATCCAGAATAGGCCTTAGTTTACAAAAATACAAATAAAACACTGAGATCAGGTCATCTGAAAGAAATATATGTCCTTGTCCTATTGTGTTGTTCAGAGATCTTTTTTCCTTTTTTTTTTAACCATCAGAAATTTAAGTCTCATTCAACTCAACCATCCTAAAAAGTTCTACAGATGAGGATCACCCCCCACTGTTTAAAATAAATTCAGAATGTATTCCACCAAAGCCATTTTAAAAAGGCCTGAGAAATCAAAACCATTGAGTTATTCCCAAACTATTACCTTAAGCACAGCCCAGGCTCAATATTTCTTTTTTAAAAGGTAACAAAGAAAAGGTAATTTTTAAAAGGTAACAAAGGAAAAACCAGTCACACCTACCAAGACACAAGGTACTAAAGAAAACAAAAAAAAAATGCTTGTTTTACCTTGTGTCCTGAAGAAAGGTCCAATCATTTCCCAAAGATCTCATAATTATTTTCCTTTTCTATCAAATTCAAGGGTTAGTCTTCCCTCAAGGTCCATCCAAACAGACCTTGACCCGTCAAATATTCTGTATGACAGACAGCACAGCAGGACTGGCTCAGCACAATGCACTCTCTCCTCTGTCCTCCAAGGACAAGAAAGATTGTTCCAGGATAAACCCAGTTATTCTTTGCCTCTATATATACTTCAACATTTTGAATTCCATGAACTGCCAGCAATATTTAACCACAGCATTTGGTTTCAGAAGCAAGAGTAACAATTTAGTAAGGCAAGTTCTAACTTTAGAAATGCAACTAGTGAATTCACAACTGGGGTGATTTCAACTCTACAAGTTTTGAGCTGAAAAACTCGTAAAATTGGAAAGTTTATTATCTGTGGAGATAAAATGCAGAAAACACAGGAAAAACCTTCCCAAACATTATTTTTTGCTGTGTTTTGTATAAGGACTAATTCTGAGCAGAAAATAACTAATTTGTTTATTTCTAGTTGAATAATTATATCAAAACAGTCTGGTTTGTGAAGACTTTCAAATAAGTATGCCTGCATCAGGAATTCCCTCACTAGCACGTTACTGACAGCTTTGCTAGCAGCTCCCACACACACCAGACCTAAGCAATGACAGGAGAAAGAGCAGGTGGATCACAGCAGTGACCTGTACTAGCTTGGCTTTCCACTGTAGCAGTGTCCCACCACCTCTGCAGCAGAGAACCCTCACAGAGAACACCTGTGGCAGAGAGGTCATTCTCCACTGTTTACCACCATGCCAGCAGGAATTCTTGACTGTGCTGACTACTTCCCCTTAATGAACACATGTGCCTGTAGTGTTCTACTGTTTAGGCCCAGTTCTGTTCATAAACAACTTGGACATATGACTCAAAGGGATACCGAGTAAGTTTGCCAGTTATACTAAATTAAGTGTAGCTGTTGACTCCCTTGAACGCAGACAAGTCCTGCAGAGAGGCCTTGACAATTCAGAGAGTTGGGGAATCACCAACCATACGAAGTTTGAGGACACATGTATAGCAGACAGGCAGTGAAGGGACAGTGGCACTACTGGCAGCACCAAGGAGTGCTGCAAGCTTCCACTAACTTCTTCATTCTCTCTCACTGTACTCTGGTGCTACTTCTTATACCCTTGATGCTACACTTGTTTCACCTGTGTGCCCTTTTGTGATTGGTCAGTACACCTCAGCATTCCATGTCTCATTACTTTTAATACCAATCACCTGTTTTACACAGGTGTAGCCTATTGGGGATGAGGCTTGACCACAGCCCCACTCCCAACTCCCACAAGTTGTGTGCCTACAACACACTGTTGGATTCTAAACCCGGAATGGGGTGACCCTGGATGTATGGACAGACTGGGGAATGAGAGGCTGGAGACCAGTGGAAGGGATCTGTGGGTCTTGGTTCATGGCAAGTTGAATACGTCAGCAATGCCCTGGCAGCCAGGATGGCCAAGGGTGTCCTGGGGAGCATCAGGCCCAGCATCGCTGGCTGGGTGAGGGACGTGATTGTCCTGCTCTGCTCTGCGCTGGTGTGGCCTCACCTTGAGTCCTGGGAGCAGCTTAGGGTGTCACAATACAAGAAAGATCTGGAGCTATTAGAGAACATCCAAAGGAGAGCTACAGACATGGTGAAGGGTCTAGGTGAGAAGCCATCCTGAGGTCAGACCTCACGGAAGTCTGCAGCTTCCTCATGAAGGGCAGCACGGACCTCTGCTCTCTGTGACACGACCTGAGGTATAGCCTGGAGTTCTGTCAGGGGAGGTTTAGGCTGGGTACTAAGTTCTTCCCCCAAAGAGTGATCAGGCACTGAAACAGACTCCCCAGGGCACTAGTCACAGTCCCAACACTGCCGGAGTTCAAGGAGTGTTTAGACAACAATCTCGGGCACATAGCAGGATTTTGGGGTGCCCTGTGCAGGGTCAGGGGTTAGACTTGATCTTTGTAGATCTGTTCCAACTCAGGATATTCTATGTTTCTATGATAATTACCTGTGGTTTATAACAAACCGGTCATACGTTCAAATAAGAAACCACCTTACCTAAAAAAGTCTACATAACACAAAAATCCTAGCACCTCCCCCCAAAAACCCACAAGCAATAGCTAAAACATACATTTGGTTTAAAAAAAAGAAAAAAGGAACTGTCTTCAGGCAGTGACTTCACGTTCTTCGCAGTGTTCTTAGTATTCCAAAGCTCAAACTCAGGAACTGACCCATTTAGTCCACTACTGCTTCATACAGACCAGATGGATAAAAAAACCCAAAAAGTAAAAGGCAATTACAGGTGGATTAGAGATCTGGTGCAGATCCTCTGCAGTAACACATGTCCTGGCACAAAATCAGGAGAAGCTCACTGCCTGTCTACACAATCCCCCAAAGTTTCCAAATCAACTGGCAAGGCATTCCACTACACAGAACAGAATGAAAACAAGTTGGTACTTCAAAAGAAAGATTCCTCTAGACCCAAGCCATTAATGACCCCCATTAACTCCACTTCAGAATTCCTGATTACTACCACAAAGACTATTATGATTTCTTAATATCAATCAGAAAGCATGTCACCTCAGATTACCCAAGAAAGAAACAACATCAGATCAGAAGGGGAAAATGATTCTCAAGTCTGCAACTTAAATTCTTACAGAGGGAGGAAAGAGGTATATATTCCAGCAATGCCATAGTTAACAGAGCAAGGCAAAATCCTGTAAACTGAGCCAGTCAGAATGAGATATGTGTTTTCTAAGAAGGTAGGAATTACGGCATTAAAATTACAATGGCACATGACAACAATTAATCTCAGGGCAAAATAGGATTAACATGTTCCATCCACACTGGTTTTCTACTTTTCAGGATCTGGACCTAGTGGAAGAATTTATTTCCCAAAACAGCAGCTCAGATTCTGGATGAGATCACTCCAGCACTTCTGTTTGGACCCATTGCCTGCAGAAGCAGAGCAGCAGCCTTGTCCTCCTTGGCCAAGGGCTGCCACAATCACCGGGGTATATGAGCACCTAGTGCTGATGGCATGGCCTGTTTCTCTGGCATCTGGCACATCAATGCCACTCATTCCTCTGCACTGGAACAGTGAGATAGGACACATTTGCCAGCTGTGAGTGGCTTTCCACCCACAAAGCCACCATGGGAAGTGCAGCAGAACCTGACGGCCAAGGCCTGAGGTCACATACAGTAAAAGCTCAGCCCTGGTCCTCAGCCTACAAAGGACACCAGCACCGGAGCA
Source organism: Leptocoma aspasia (assembly GCA_013399835.1). Classification (NCBI taxonomy): domain Eukaryota; kingdom Metazoa; phylum Chordata; class Aves; order Passeriformes; family Nectariniidae; genus Leptocoma; species Leptocoma aspasia. The sequence continues at coordinate 121,850 of VXAX01006121.1, read as the reverse complement.
CCCAAAACCACTCACCTGAGTGCAACACTTGGGTAAACAGGAATTGAGAGCAGCTAGTCAGAGACTCACTCCTTGAGCCCACACCAATACCAGTGATTTTAAAAAGCTTTAAAAGCAAAGGAAAAGGAGCTGCAGTCACAACAGGGTAGAGGGAAATAGACCAAGAAATCTGTTGGAAAATTATACACAGCTACTGAAACTCACATGTTAAAGATTATTTTCCTACTGAATCCTGCTTCCCCTTTGCTCATCATATTTATCTTAGCAAGGTCCAGTTGACTAGGAGTAGAAAAGCCTGCTCTAAGCCACTGCTTCCAGGCACATTAGAGAAAAGTGGACAGAACCAGAGTGAAATAATGATATACAACTTATTTATAAGGCTTTCCTTCCAAAATCTGGATGCAACTGATACCAGAATTCCAGCAACATTCTCAAAAAAAAAAAAAAAAACCCACCAAAAACAAAAAAACCACAAACAAACAAACAAAAAAAACCAAAACAAAAAAAAACCCCAAAAAACAATAACAGCAAAAAAAAACCCCAAGAAGACTTGTATTAACTTGTACTAAGTATCTCTACCAATAGCTCTGCTAAACATAGAACAACACGAAAGCTTCAAAAGCAGCATGTATTAGAACTTCTCCTATTCAGGAGGTCTCTACTCTGTTGCTGCAGCTGCCATGCTTATAATGCACATAGCCATCAAGAGAATGCTGCGTTTGTCAAACAAAAGAAATGTCACTGCAACAGAAAAAATATAAAACCAAACCCACAAATACCAGCAACCATCCTTCCCTCCCACACCCAGTATTCTGTGTGCAACTACTGTGATGGATGAAACAGCACGAAACAGCTATCAGAGCAAAGTTTTAAAAACTGTTCTGCATCATACAGGTCATCCATAAATGGTTATCCAATGGCTGAGAGCTGATAATATTATAAGATGACGAAAATGGTGTCTTCAACAGCCTTTGCTGATTTGCTGCTGGCATTCGGTGGAAGCACATCCTCTTCCTTCCCCCCTATCCCTCCTTTTTTTATTCCCCTTAACTGGTTCACTCAGTACTTTTGAAGAATTCTTATTTGAAAAAAACCCCAACATAGATAGGAAGGGACCTGTGAGGGGGAAAGGGCAATCAGTTTGGCTTGATAGACCACTGATCTGAAGTAGTAAGGCGTTTCCTTTGCTCTTACTTGTTTTCTAAAAGCTTAACAGAATCTCCCCCTCAGTGTTCAGCAGAGGAGCTTAACAGAAGGACAGAAGAAAAATTGGTTCTTTTATAGGAATTATGCTTTCCGTGAGTATATCCTGTATGATTCATCAAAGCCTCGGCAATTTCAAATGTACAACATGTACAAAAATGTGAGTTGCAGAGGGTCAATTTAAAACTTACATGATTTTTAGGGCCCTTTCAGTCAGTAACAATGTTTGGGCAGAACAGCACAAAAGTAAGAAACTGGTGTTTGCTGAGCCTATGCTGAGGTGAAGTTCAAAACAGCTCACTGGGGCTTTGGGTTCTTATTTTCACACCAGCCTTTTGGGTGTCGCAGTGAGAACCTCAAAACACATGGCAGGAACAAAGGAGCAGTTTGAAATACAACAGGCAAACAGAGATGAAGACTGACAACTCCCTGGCCTGCCAAAGCAGCGTCAGTACACTGGCATCAGATGCATGAAATGCAGTCCATCCTCCCATCTACTCATGGGAAGCATCATTCCTATGAAAGAATCAAATTTTCACAGCTGCTCTAGTTCTGTTAGCTCCTCAGTTGAATATTGAGGGGAAAATTCTGTTCAGCTTCTTAAAAGAAAAGAGAACTCTGAGGATGTGTAATGTCCAGAGGAGGAATCTTACCACAAAAGCAAAACCATGTAAGACCACATATAAAAATGCTGCTTTTGCCAACACTAGCAGATGTTTTAATGCTATCTCATTTTAAAACTAAGCTTTGCAGGTCAAATAGAGCCAGAAACATTCAGTAAATATTTCTGTTCTGTAGTTGAAAGAAATTAAAATATATTTAAAGACAATGAAATTTTAACAGTAACAAGGGTGGGAGATTGCAGCATTCAGACCAAGCCTATGCAAAAGACAATTTCTTGTACAAGATCTAAGATTGACTGAGAAGCTGTCAGCTTCCAATATGAACTCCACTACTCTGGCATTTAAGTCCTAGGAGACTGGAAAACCCATCAGCAGTAAAGATTCAAACAGAATACTAAATTAATGTCAATCAGCATGGCTTTACAGAAAATATGACCTTCCTTCTTAATAAAAACCAAATAAGCTTGTCAAAATCCCAAAGGCTATATTGATATGGTGCAATCATTATTTTATAATTCATGTCATATAAGCCTACACTGTGACTCGTGCTGCTCACTGTATATTCACAGACAACTTGAAAAGGAGGAAAGCAGTCTGGTGGCAAAGCTTATGGATTGTACCAAGTATGGCTGCAGATGAACTGCCAGGGAAACTTCACAACATTGAGTTTTGTTTGCCCCTTTATTTATCAGTATAAATCACATATAAAATTACACTAACTATTGCTAACCAGAGCTATTACCACTGGGGTATCTTGAGGTTATGATAACCTCAGTTCTATTCATGAGTCAGCTCACTGATCAGCAGCAGTCAGAAAGCAATAGATATGTCAGAAATCAGGAGACGAAGAAAAAAAACCTGTGCCACTGTGTAAATGCATAGCTCTACCCCACTTTGAACACTACACACTTCTGTTCCCAGCATCCCAAAGAGGTAGATCTGGAAGGCATTAATATAAAATATAAAATGAAAGGTCTGGGATAGCTCCCCTATAAGAAACCATTAGGTAAGTCTGGCCTCTGCAATCTGGAGAAATCATGAGAAAGCAAATATGCCAGATTTATAACACAAGCAGATTGGACAGGATTGTCCAATATGGGAAGATATATCAAAATATATGAGACCAGACAGGAATAAGAATCCAAGAAAATAAGATATGGTTGCAGGTTTCTTCCTGTGACAGGTCAATGAACTGTTCTATTCCTTGCTTCCTCTACTTGCAGGGGAAAACTGAAGAACTTTGTGGAAGTTAAAAAGTGCTGTTACTAAACAGATAGAAAACATACCTCTCCATGAGCTGGAAAGAGATATGAGCCAGGATAGTACAAGGAAGAAGTATTTTATGTACTTATCTGACACTCCTGCACATGCATCCATTATTTTTTTGCTGTGCTGTATGTACTTTTGGCTTGAACTAGCACCACTACCCACACTAACATACAGCAGCCTTAGAGAAGATGTATTTCTACAGAACACATGAGTAACTGATTAAAGTATGTCTAACTGGTAGATCCTATGGTGTTTGCAAGTCCCACAGAGATATGCTTTACTAGTTATCTGGGAGAAAAATCTAAGGATGTTTGTGACAGGAATCAGCTGGAAAGAGCAATGCTTGGGGTTATTGCAGCCACACGTACCAATAAGAAACATGGGCCACACTTACAGCCTGGGAAGCTATTTTAGTAGACTGCAACTCATGGGATCTTTGAGGTCATGGTCTGTGTGGTTACTATGAAAGTAAGTACAGCCCTCAAGCACACAAGGAAGAAACACAGAAGCTGACAAGTGCTTGCTTTTGTATTTCTCTGGTCAAAAGTATGCTGGCAGACAAATGGTACAGGACAATTAATTGCTCAAGGACTAGAAATCGCATCAAAAGTCCAAATAATCATTGTTGCATCTGTGAGGGGAAAAAAAAAAAGTAGTGTTAGCCACTGACTTTTTTGCTACCTGAACATGCAAATTTAGGATATAGCAGTATTTTCATTAAAACAGCCAAGAGCTGAACGAAATCTATCACTCAAGGACCTATGCTACAGAAATCTCTCTAGCAAGAGGCCACAGCTGTGGGGAACATACATTTTCACTGTAATCTAATTTTCACAAGCAATTGGTCTTTTGCCTCCTGTCTAGAACAGCTTTTGCTTGAACACACAAATTTATCATCTGTAATATCTAGAAGCTATAATTTGAATAAACAAGGCAGCTTTTTTTACTGTCATGCACTTGAGACTCACCACTGAAGACCAACTAAGCAGTGCAGTAGGAAAAAGCATATGGCACAAGCTGACATACCAAGCCATTCCAAGTTCCACGAAGAAATTGAATCATTTGCACAAGTAAAAACATTGACCTATGGAATATTACTGCAAAAGGAATATCAAATTCAGACTTTGAGATAAAGATGTGCATGGTGGGCTTGTGCATTTACCTTTTCTTCTTATTAGATTTGTAACTTAACAACCTGATTTGTGCCAGGATTAAAAGTCCCTGTCCTTCCACGGTTGCAAAGCTGAATACATAGAAGCACAGAACAGCCAAGGTTTGAAGGGGCCTCAAAAGATTATCTGGTTCAACGTCATGGGAAACGAAACAGAGATTATACATCTAGCACCCTGTCCAATTACATCTTGAAAACCTTCAATGATGGGACTCTACCATGTCCCTGGGAGGTTTTTCCTTGTGTCTGATTTTTCTTACAGTAAAAAAAAATTAAATTCTTACCTGATTTCAATACTCTCCTAATGTAACTTGCACTCACTGCCCCTTGTGAAGGGGAAGTCTCCATCCTCTTTGTAGCTGACTGTATGTTCCAGAAAGGCAGTAAAAGCAAATTCTTCTCCTAGTCCGAGTTAAAAGCCTTCCAGGAGTGCTCATACAAAAGACAGCTGCCTTCAGGAACTGTAACACAACTTCACCACATTCTCAGGGAGCTGTGGCAGATATATTTGTATCCTCAATTGGCACAAAGTGCAAAACAAAGGCATCACTAGGAATGTGAAGAATGAGTGTTAGGCTGAATATGAAAGGCTTCAGAGCCTGAAGGCCATCTGCTGACAAGGCAGCTAGTTATTCAAGTGTTACTGATGGCTTTCAGTGTAAAACATTATGTTTGCAAAGGAAAATGCAAGCAAATTCTTGAAAGTGTTTAATGTTTCTCATATTCCTTTTAGAGAGGTAAGAAAAGTATATAATCAATGTTTGATTGTTTCAATCTTTCAATCAATTGTTTCAAGACTTTGTTCCATCAAATTCAATCTGCACGGTGTTTTTAATAGCTTGATTTTCAATTATGTCATTAGTTATTTCTAAAAAGTTTTTTGAAGGCCAACACAAAGTACATCTTGAGAGTAAAGACCACTGGGATAGTTGTTGAGGTATTTAAAACCCCCTACTCAGACTGAAAGCAGCTGCTAATATTCATGGAGTTAACTGTTTTCAGAAAAAGTGGTTTTCTCTGAACATCAAAATCAACAGATATCAGAAAGCACACTTCCCTTGTGCTGAGAAAGAATTATTTTAAGCCTTTCACCTCAAACCATGTCACTTGTTATTTGAGAGAGACCTTCCCTCCTGGTTTTAAAGAACTCGTAATATCCAGTTCAAGGAGACACTGCCCATGATCTTAAACTACTTTGGCAGCCAGTGGTGACTGAATGTTGTGCAGAAGTGCACCTGGGGCTGCCCTTAGCATACAGGAGGGCACACTTCTGTTCATTTTTTCTCCTCACAGCACACTCGCCTTCCTTCAGACAATTTCCTAGCTTGCAGAATCTCTAAATACATCCACACTTGACTTCTTGCTTGCCTCCCATCCATAACTTCTGAACTATGCTGTGAAATTACCCCTACAGCAAGGGCCATGTTGTCTGTGGTACTCAGGAGACAGCCAGCAAGTTAGTGTGGGGAAAAAAGAAACTCAAAACCCCAACGACAAATCAACTTCCATAAGATGCATTCAGTCTCACTTTACTATTACAAGCTCTGCCCTGACCTTTTCTCTTCTTGAATGTTCTGCATTTGAGACTCATTTGTTCCTCATCATCTTTAAGCAGACTAAAAGCTTGTCTGAGGGATAACTGTGCCATCTCCATTCCCACAGAACACTGCAGTTACATTTTAATTTCAGCTGCAAACACTATGCATTAACATCCTGCAAATACAGGTTGGAGATAACTATTGTAACCAAGTGAGAAATTGCAAACATTTTCCCAAAGCAAGGCTTTGGGAAGCAAATAAATTGCAAGGCTTTTCCCAAAGCCTTTCTCTGTCTAGCTGTTCTGGCCTTAAGTGCTGCCAGGGAGATTTATAAGAGAAATTGTGTATGCCAGCTGTACACACTTGCCACAAACCAAGGAGCCCCTAATACCTCTGGTCCAAAGGCTGATCCATGTCTGCTAGATCCCCAGGCCAGAATCTCTCACATCTCTACTGCTAAGCACATCAGAAGCAGAAGCTGCTGAGAGGTAGCTATGCTTTTCCTTTCCCAAAAACTGTACTAGAGCAAACAGATACTGCGCAGAGCTAGCTGGAATGCATAGTCCTACAGGAAATTCTGCAGGTGTGTAAATGATGGCTCTAAAGAAGAGTGGCACCATGACTAACACCAGGTTAGGCTGCAAGCCTCCAGTTCAGGACCAAGTCTCTACATACAGTTTATATCAGAACTTCTGTTTACCCATCCTTCTGTCAGTAACTTCTGCATACCAAAGCCTGGCCCCTAATTCTGTGGCTAATAGGCTTTCTTAAACAGACTTCATAGACTTAGATTCCCCAATTATTTTTGCTTGGTAGACTAAATCACTCATCTACATGTTTGCTGATCTCTTTGAAGAGCTACAAGACATTTGAAAAGCAGAACTCCCCTTCGCAGAACCAATGGTGACTCTTCCCAGGTAGACGCTTATCCTGCCTTATATTGCAGTTGCTGCTGTTTTGCTGAATAGGCCTGACAGCTGGTTAACAGACTTGCAGTTTCCCAGATCCATCACAGAAACCTCTTCATAGACTGCCAACACATTCATCACCCTTTCCCGCTCAGGACCAAAGCTAGGGCACATTCATCACCCCTTGCTCCTCAGGTACTATGCTAGGGAAGAGAGTAGAATACCTTTTGCTAACATTAATCCAGATATTTCAGCTCTGACTTAGAAGAATTCTTGGGCAAATGTTATACTCATGGTAACTTATTAGTGCTCTAGTCTATTTGTACTATAGGCCCTGTTAAAGCTACTTCAAATTGAGACAGATCTGCTGTTTCAAATTATATGTTTCATATACATTTTTTTAATCCCATAAGTGTATACACATGCACACACCATCTTGCAAGGAGGGAGAACTTCCATCCTCATGTTAAAAAGTCACAGAGAAGGTGAGACCTCTCAGTCAGTGGCACATTTGAGAAGAGTCCAGGTACTTTCTTTCACAGCTGTCCATTAAGAGAACAGCTTCCCCAATGGGAAAAATTCAGAAGCTTTGACCAGAGTGTGAAACATACAGTAAGCTATAAGATAGCCTTATATAAACCAGGTTTTGCAGGTGTCATCTGTGCTTATTATAGTAACTTAACACATGCTACATAAAAGTATTATAAACAGAGTTCAAGCCTTTCACAAGCTAAGCAAGCCCAATTTCTAGTGGTTAGTGCCATTTTTATAACGCTCTTATTCATTGTTCTCAGGAAAGGGAACTTCAAAAAGACAAATCCAAAATGTCATTTGGCTATTCTTACTCATTACTTGCAATACCTTTTGTGCATATGAAAACATATTCTAAAACCTAACAGGAAGAGATTGATAATAAATGGTTTATGAAGTAAACTATTTTGTGCCACCTGAATAAGATACAGAAGATAGATAGATAGATAGATAGATAGATAGATAGATAGATAGATAGATAGACAGATAGATAAATTCTAACTAGTTTAATAGGCTTTAAAGCAGCACATATTTCTATTCAACTCTATTCTCAGTAGTAAGATCTGTAATTTTAAGGTAAATTAATTGCATCCAACATACTGTTAAGATTGTTTTTCTTTTGCATTCAGCTCTGCAGAATCCTGGGCAAACAAGTCACTAATTGAATCACAATCAGTTTTATTCTCTTTTGTTGGTTTGGGCTTCTTTTCCAGACCCAAAACAAGAGTTAGAAGTTAATGCATATAAACTAAAAAGCTGACCTTTGACTTCAGAAGAAAAGTGAGCCAGATGTCGGGTTACAAAGAGCCGCAGTTGNCAAGAACGAATTCCTGTTAAAAAAAAAAAAAAAAAAGAAAAGAAAAGAAAAGAAAAGAAAAGAAAAGAAAAGAAAAGAAAAAGCAAGCTGTCATTGTCATTACACCTGCTCCAGAAACAGAAGTGGAGAAAGAGAAGTGAGCAGGACACACAAGGACCAGGGATGCTCTACTAGATGAGCATACTTAGGATGGAGAAAGTCTTCAGAAGCAAAGGCCCATTAGATACTTACCTTCCACAAAACACTTCTTCCTGAGGAAATTAAGTGTTCCATGAAGGACATGCAGTGAGCAAGTCTTCATTCAACTTGGACTTCATGCAAGGGAAACCAACAAGAGATGAGGCCAAACGAATTACACTACTGCTTAACCAAACAAATATGTAACAATTATGTTAGTTTTACATCTGCAGTCTCCAGCACTGGTCAGCAGTAGAGATGGGCTACTGTGTGGTTATGCTACTGAAAAGCTCCGAGACATCAGCTTCTTTGCTCTTATAGCCTATGCATCCTCCAAGTCACAAAAGCCCCCCACCCTCCAACTTGCTCTGCCTAATCACTCCTTCAAAGACACTGATCCCACTGAAACCATTTGAGTCTGTTCTTTAATATTTATAATCTTTGCCAGCCTTCATACCACAGCAGGAAGGTGCTTCTGCTCCCAGGGAAAGTGGTACCAAGCCATACTGGGGAAGTCACCTTCAGACTTCAATGTGAGCAGGTGTACATTCTGGAGGACACCAAACACTACAGACCACAGATTTTCGCATCTCAGTAGGGAGAAGCCTTTCCTCGATGGTGTGACTCTACACCGTGACACAATGAGCAAAAGCAGGATATCACTATGAATCCCTAATCCAGCATCTGGTGCTGATGCCTGCTGATGTTCAGATGTTGAAGGCCAATGCTGGACTCTAAGGTTAACTGAAACAAGAATTTCAGCTCCAGTATTTATTGATGGAGTCCTCACTGAGAGTTCTTTCACCATCTCTCTTGCATAAAATACAAAGTTTTACTGCCTCTATTATCTACTTTCTTTCAAGGTGACCATGTTCATTTTCCATGGAGATATCATTCCCATCTACTGCAGTTCTAGTTCTCCATGTTGTGCAACAGCTTTTGCTGGCCACTGGTGGGAGAGGATCCTCAAGGATACATGCTCCAGCTTTCTACACATACAAAGACACAGTAATCATTGCATCACACAGGTCAGTAGTTTCAAGGCCTGTAGAATCTACAGCAACTAAAAAAAATTTTGTGCTTAGTTTCTTTTTCTGGTGACAGCTGAAATAGTAGCATAACAAAGCTTATTTATGCTTATTTACTGACAGTTTGCACTTCAGACTGTACAAAAACCTCTCAGTAAATCATCTGATCTTCTAAGGAAAAAAAGAAAAAAACCGAGAAAATCAAACAACTTACCAGCACAACGCCTTTCAATTTGGACATGGGATACGAACAAACAAAACACATAATAAAAAGACATGGAGCAAGAAGATGGACAAAAAGTTTTCCTATACTACACTCCAAGAGAGCATAATTGTTTAACCAAATATCCAGTATAAGAGAACCTTAATGCAGTATTTATGAGCATTCTGACCTGGACAGGAACAAGGTGGCACTCTGCAGGGCAAATCCTGCTGACTAGCTGCTGTGTCATGGTCATTGTGTCCTACTGCAGCAATAAGTGCTATTTGAGGTACTGCTACATCCTCTAGGATGCAGAAAGAATAGATGCTCTTTCAGAGCAAGAAAGGAAAGAGTGGAATTATCTCACTTGTTCTCATACTTGCAAAAATTTAGTCAACATTTTCTTCCCTAACGGTAGTCTGAATTTACTGGTAATCTTCCAAATTTGCCACAATTCCAATTTATCACCCCATGGCACATGAGCCAGAACATTGTCCTTTGCTCCTTTGCTGTTCAGAATCCTCTACCATGAGAGTGCAGACTATACCACAATAAGGCTAAATATCCAAGTTCTTTGCAAATGCAAAGCCTAGGTGAGGGACCATGTGAGTCATCAGTTTTCCATCTCATCCTTTATTCCCTTGTGAATGTTTTATTTCCTGCTGAGGTTAAAAGATTTGGCACTGCTCCCCAATACCAGACCTAGTCTTCCAGATATTGTTTCAAAATTGGACACAGTAACAGAAAAATAAAACTAGTATTTATTAGACAGTATATTTTAGACAGTATTATTAGACAGTCTATTTATAGACTAGTATTTATTAGACAGCCTACAATGCTCTACACCTGGAAATGAGCAGGTTTCGATAATGCCCTGTAGCTGCTATTGGATTCTCCTGAACCAAGGTACAGAAAGAAGTCTGAAAAAATGTACTTTTTATATCAGTCAAGGCAAGAGATTTATTGACTGAAAAAAATATTTTGGTTGTTTTTTGTTTGTTTGGGGCTTTTTTGTTGTTGTTTCTTTTTTTGTTGTTGTCGATTTTGTTCTTTGCTTCGTTTGTTGTTGTGTTTTTTGGTTTGTTTTTTTTTTTTTTTTGTGCAGACAGGGTGCCACAGCCAACAGAACAGACACAAACCAAACCCTAACTTTTTCATCCTTTGTGTATTTACTGCTCAGCAGCCTGTTCTACCTTCACATGAGCCCTCTACAGCAGCTAACACTTAAGTGGGAATCGTAATTTCTACATTTCTTGAACTCCCTGAATTGAGAGTGCAGCTGTCCACAACATCATAATATGCTGACTATTGACAGGTCTCAAGATTGCTGTCATTCTAACTATTCTCATTTTTCATATCTTTCAATTTGCAAATATTGGTCCATTTTAAGAAGAGGTCATTCTCCCATTATGTAGTGGGGAAAACTCTACCTTGCTGGAGGTCCTATTCCATGTAAGAGGAAAGACTGAAATCCAGGTTTCCAGCTCCCTGAGTGATTCACTTCTACTGCTAGTAACTTACTAATACCACTGAAATGGCTCCCTCTCATGCAAATGAAATAAGTGTTTACATTTGGCAGAATTTCAGCAGGTTTCTAGTCAGAGAAGGCCAACTGTAGAACTTATTTCTACTGTGGCAGTTACAATTTATGTTGCAAACAGCATGTTTCTCGTCTGCAGTGGGAATTCTCAGGTTACTGGCATATGACTACAGAATCAGAGTGAAATCCTTTAGTTCACAGTATGATCTGTCACCATTTCAAAGATTCAGACAATGGATAAGGATGTAGGTTGGCACACCAGTTTAGTGAAGTGCCAAGTGAAGATGGTAATCCTGCTGTGCAGGAAGCAGAAGTGGCCCCTTCAAAGAAGGTCTTTCAGAGGCCAGATGGTCATAATCAGATCTACCACTCCTGACTAAAGCCATCCATTGAAAAAGGGAATTAAACACTCCACGTGAACAAAGTGGCCTGCCAACAGACATAGCTGGAAAAGATGCTGAAGTGAAGAAACTGGACAATATTTGACATTTTTACACCCACCACTTTCTTAAATTGCACTGTCCATCTGTTCTTCAGTACCGCTGATGCTTGGGAAGAAAACAGTCACAGAATTATCTCTGAATAACAGTTTGGTCAATAGTTATAACTGTTATCCGTGGCATATTTCAAACCAATGTCCCTTGGAAATGGGGAGCTGAGGGAGGAGTGAAGGTGAGTCAGAAGGTTGTTACTTTATTTCTCAAAGGTTTCCTAACTGTTTATTAGAACAAGAATTCCCCTTGAGGTCCTAATGTAGCTGATCAGCTCTCCTTTGCCTTTTTGTCAGAAACTATGAGAAACTGCCACAAGGGAAAAACCATCATCTCACCGCCTCCTTCCCCCTCACTTCTAAACACTGCATCTAATATACAAAGACTAATTCATAGCCAAGGCCTCTGCGTGTTACTAAAATATGGATAACAGAGGAGAAAAATATTATGGCAGGCCTCTCCTGCATTGTGTCATTCCTGAAGCAGTTCACTGTGTGGCTTGTCCTCTCTCACTCTGGTCCACGCGGCTGCTCCATAGACAGGGAGAGGCCACACCACAACCGACCCCTGTTCACAGCCGTCCCTTGGACCACAGTGAACAGTCCAGCAAGGCAATTCCTCCAACAAGACAAAAATTTGGGGTAAGACAGAAATAAGATGTAATCTACCAAACCACTAAGAAAATAAAGACTGAGGGGAAAGAGAACCATTAAATGTCTTTAAGCTTTAAGACATTCCAAAACTGCGTTAGCTACGGGCCAGTAATGCACACAAAGCAAAAATCAGGGGAGAAAAAACAACGGATGCCCTCTGACGCCGCAGAGATCGGCCCCGCACTGCGCCGGTGATCCGAGCCCCGCCCGGCCGCGCCCTCCGCCTGGGCCCCTACCGGGCCCCACGGCTTCAGCCTCGACCCTTCCCGCAGCCACCGCCCGCAGGCCTCTGCCGCCGTCCCTCCGGGAGGAGTCGGATGAAGCCCTGCAGCGAAACGGCGGTGCCGCAGGGCGGTGAGGGCACCGGCAGCTCCGCCTCGTCCTAGGCGGCGCAGCTCCGCGGCTCTCAGGGTCAGGGATCGCGTCCGCCTCGCCCCGGACCCTCCACCTCGCCCCCACTCCTCACCGCGCTCCAGGGCGCCGCGCAGCGCGCCCCGCTCCGGCTCCGTCCCGATCTCCCCGATCACGGCGAGCAGCGCGTGCCGCCGACCGCCCGGCGGCGCCGCCGTGTCCATGGCGACCGGCCCAGCCGCCGTCTCCATGGCAACGCCGCGGCCGCTGCTGCAGCGCGCTGCCACTGGCGCGCGGCTCTTAAAGCGCCCTGAGTCCCTCCCTGATTGGCTGAGCTGGCACGTGATCCTGCGCTACTGAGGGAGGGGGCGTGGCCTTCCCCTTCGGGCCCCACCTCACCTCGCGCCCCGCCCGCCCGCGGACTCCGCGCCC
>VXAX01006121.1:59231-99155 GCA_013399835.1 Leptocoma aspasia | reverse complement strand
TTTTTTTTTTGTATATATGTTTGTAATGGATGTCTGGTGTTAGATACAGGCATGTCACAGCTCCAGTTTGGAGTTCTAGAGCTGTCGCAGAGCCAGGACTTTGAGAGTGACTTTGTGCCCAATGAGGGAGATGCTAGGCGTCAGCTTCACTCTGGACCTGCTGTCCCTTCTTCCAGACTTGTGAAGAACGAGTCTAAATATGGTAAGTGAAAATGATCATAGATGTCTTCTTGCTGCTGTGTAGATTCTATCTGGTTTCTTTAAATTATAAATGTTACGTTTTTTGACAGGAAATACGGTAGTAGTAGTTTTCAAAAATGAGTTCACAGCTCACTGGTAGTTGCAAAGAATTTTGCCCCCTCTTTCCTTTGGGCTAATTCATTTGTTTTCTTGTACCTGTCCAAGTGCTATCATTGATTCTTTCACTTCTCTTTCCTAATTTCTTTCCAAAATATTTAGACAATCTGATACTGAATTCCCTCCCTGATAAAAACCTCATCCTGGTTTTTTTTTTCTTCTTGTTATCATAGATAGTTCAAAATTCTTTTTTCTTCATATAAGGCTTGCCTTGGTATTAGTGTAAATTACAGACCTATATTTTCTTATTTGTATATTAATCCAGGTATTTTTCTTTTATCTCTCTCTTCCTAGAACTTTGTGGGGATAACACAGAAACTGATTCCAGCACAGAAGCACATACTGCTTTGGAAAGCCAGGCAGAGAAGTCTGAAAGGTACAACAGTCTGTCTTCTCTGTAGGTCTTTTGTGGGCATTCTGGAAGCTGATTTTTGTCTTTTTTTACTAGATTTTTAGATGTGGGAGAGGGTTCAAGGCAAAAGAGAAAGGTAAAGGGAAAGATGACATACTGCTGAGACCTTTTTTGCAGCAGTGCTGACTAAGCAGTGCTCTCAGCATTCCTTGGTGAGAAAAGATGTGATGTCAAACTCCTAAACTCAAAGATATTGGTAGGTTTGTTTTTAAGGGCAAGTTCACTGTGTAATAAAATATGCCAGTAATTTTCCTAAAATGGTATGACTGGAATATACTAGAAGCGATAATTCATTTAAAGTCACAGAAGTTATCTTGAAATAACTTAATCACTGTACCATGGGCTTTGGCTGCACAGGAGAAATCTGCAGGCTAAGTGATTCTAGGATGCTTTTGAGTAATTGCTGTTGTAAGCTTTGTTTTAACTGTTTTTAAGTGAGACTTCAGTTTGTTGAATAGTATTTATTCTATCTGGCATAAAATTTATGTAATATTTAGCTCAACTTGTATTACCGTATTCTTCTGCAAAATAACGTTAAAGAGGTGAAATTAAATTCCTAGAATCTGCATTGAATAGAAGTCAGTAGAGCAATCTGCATTCCATTTAAGCATCGCTTAAATTGGTAGAAGAAGTAAAAAACAATTCCAAAAGTATAACTTATCAAGGATGGAAATGTTAGTTTGTCAGGAGAAGTTGGTCTTCCTTCTTCTCTCCTTTTTTCCCCTGTGTCATACATGAGTGAATGCTTTCTATCTGTTACTGATAGATTTTCTTTACAATGTTGTGGTGTTACTTCATATTTTGAATTTTCTAAGGTCAAAGACTGTGTCTTGCATTTCCAGAACTCTGCAGGAAGCAGAAGAGCATACCAGAAAGAAAACGCCTGTCAGTGATGCCAGTAAAACTGAGGAATCCCTTGGTTCTGGTCATGAGGAGTCAGATATCTTGTCAACTCAGGAAGAGATGTTTCCCGAGAATCATGCATCAGGTAACAATAGACAAGCAGAACCAAAATGTCCATCCCAGAGGTAGTTATAAACATCATAACTAATTGATCTTTATAGACATGTAGTGTTTTAGGGTGTAGAGCGCTGTGAGTATTCTTCATGTAATTTCTGCTACAGTTGAGAGCACTTTGGAAATGAAAGGCCACAGCCTCATTCACTATAGTATGGAACAATGTCTAAATGTCACTTCCTATTAGAACGGTTACTGGATTGTTAAATACATTTAATTTCCTTTCTTTCTGTGCCCCTTGAAGAGCAAAACCAAAACCCAACTTGTACTCTCTTCTGAAACTAACAATGCTCTGCCTTTGTAGTGACACACCAGTGTGGATAAGTAGTGTAGGCAAACTTCTGCCCAGTGGTGTCTGTTCTGATCTTGAACCTTCTGTATCCAGAAGATTCAGTAACAGCCTTCTCCTCACACTAAGTCAGTGGTCAGTGCAAGGTGTCTTTACTTACAAGAACCTTGCCTATATTTGCATTCTAGTGCTGGATCAGGTGTGCCGATATTGGAGCCATTGGGGATTTTTTTTTAAATTCCCAGGTAGGAAGACTTGTACAGTCTAAAATCTGTTCAAATTTTTCTTTTTCATCTGAACTATTTTGTGCTCACATTTCACATACTGAGCTGTTATGTGCAGTCCTTCAGCGGCTCTGAAAATCAGCTTGTCATTGCCTATCTGAGAAGGAGCTGTGTAATAGCATGAGTTTAATTCCTCAGAATTTTCTGATCACTGTGCTTTTTGACCATATTTCTATCTTTATTTCGTTTTGTTCAAAGCCACTGCAGGGAGTGGCTGTCCAGTAACCAGGGTGGAAGAGGGAAGTTCTCTGGCGTGCACCCCTGCCCGCAGTCTGCAAGTCCTGCAGCTCTCTGGACAGGCATTCCTTGTACAGGAGGGTCATTCCATGTAAGCAAAAAATCCCCAAACTCTTTCAACAACTTCATTGCAGTAGTGCATTCCCCCACTCTCTTCATTATTCAAGGACTTGTGCTTGATTTTAAGCAATCAGTGTTTTAATTTTGCACTATGAGAGGAGCATGCCCTTATTTTGCAATTAAATGAACTAATAGTGGCCTTGTGATCCCTTGCTGTTGCTAGTCTCTTACTGGCGAACACCTGACACTTGCCTATCATGAGAAAAGTCATATTGTGGCAAGCTGGAGCTTGATAAGAGGAGAACTTAATGCATTTTTTAGTGAGGTGTGGTTTTCATTTCCACGTTTCCTTTTGGTCTGCAGTGTCTCTTCAGGACTAGTTATTCCTCCTCCTGTTTCCTTTGGACCCAATGCCCTTGTCCCCAGCAGTCCTACTGAACAGGGGCAAGCAGAAGGTAACATTTTTCTGCATACTGTCTGTGGTCGTGTTTCTGCGCACTGGTTTAGTCAGAGCTTGCAGCCTTTTCAAAATCTGTTAAAATTATGTTTAAAGAGTAAAGCAGGACTGAGAACAGTGAAGGGGTAAATGAAGGGAGATCTGTATTTGTGACTCTGTTGTTTATGATTCTCTATATTCTCTATTTGCTATTGATATTTCCTGCATAGCTATCATAGTAAAATTAGTACTGTTGACTAGTGTCCTTCATTTGAAAGATGGGAAATGCTTTGCACGGCATACAGATTTCTGCTGGCAATTACCTTCCTTCTTTAGGAACAAGCCATTCTTGCTACAGGCAGAAACCTGTATTAAGTCTACACTGTTAGGGCACTAAGACAAGGAAGGACAGATAAGAATTACATCATATAAGTTATTTTACCTTAATATAGACAACTTCCACAATATTTGCAAAACCTTTCACATGCTACAAGCGTGTATCCTAAATTGTGATGCCTAAAGAGAAATTATTCTATATGATACGTTGGTTGTTAAATAGTTTCTCTAAGCATGCATTTACCATCAGGGATAAGATATCCATCCCTGCAGGCTTTTAGTATCATACAAAATCAAATATTCCTTTCTGAGAGATTTCTGTCACAGAATGTGAAATACTGTTAGAACAGATAGTTTGTTAGTTGGCGTCTGAATTTAGTTGCATTTTAATAAAGATATCAAAAGGAAAGGAAATACCTCAGAAAAATGCTTTTTTATAAATTTCAGACACTTTTTTTCTAATTGTAGAAGTTCTAGACCTGTAGCAAAATAGTCATATGAATTTGTGACAAAACACTTGCTTCTGCCTTTGAAAATAAGAGTATGGATCATTTTGTTGATCTATTTTTTCCCTACAAAAAGAATGCCCCTGGAGACAAGATTTTACAAAGTTGAATATACCACTGAAGACAAGTCTTTTAATAGAATGTTGGAAACTTAGATATAACACAAGAATTTAGTGCTAATATCTTTTCTACTTTTTCAAAGATGAACAGATGGATATATCTATCCCTGCAGAAGGAAGAGAACTGACGCAAAAGCAGAGAGGAGATACGCTGGTGGAGATGGCCCTCCCTTGTATCCCTCCAAGACCTCTTGCTCAGCCACAGGCTTCAACTCCAGTGTTGCAGAGTGCCCCAACCTTCTTTCCTGGATCTTTACCTATACCATCACAACCAGAGTTCTCTCATGTAAGGGTTCATGTATATAGCTTTTCTGAGGTTTTTATATGGCTGATGCAGAAGATGTGTTTGAGTCAACCTCTGTTCTTTTGTGTTGAGCTACCCTGCTAAGCTGATTCTTATGAACCTCCCTGTTCTCACCAGTCGCAGTTATGTATTAGTCCTACTGTGTGGCAGTTTTTCCTGCAGAGAAAATACAGAACAGCTTAAGAGGGCATAGTGAGTTACAGAACATAGAAGCTGTTGTCTTAGACTGTACTGCCTTCTTATGCTGAACTGGGCATCCTGCATCTCAAACTGCATCATAAATTAGTTTTCTATTGGGCAAGACCTTAACATCATTTTTTGTGGAGAAAGGGAAGCTGTTCCGTAATAATTTTTATTCCCCTACGTGGCTCGAATTTATTTACTGCATTTTTCAAGTTGCTTATTCTTGCTATCTGTTGCTTCCTTTGTGCATTTTGATTCTGGAAATTATAACTGTTCAAAAGGATTTAACAGACCGTTTGTGGATTTATACCTTAATATTATGAATGCCAAGAACTTGCTAGAAACTTTACTGTTGAATCAGTGCTTCTCCTCAGCTGAAAGAGGCATTTGTGTTAATATAATAGATATCACAGAGAATCTTTCCAAAAACCTTGTCTGTTCGAGTAAAAATAGCTGCTGATTTGCCATATTTGCTCTGTATTTCATGATTTGGTAGTGAAAGATACCAAGGATTGTGTCTGACTTTGCCAAAGATGTACTAAAACAGTAATAGTAGTGAATGCTAAGTGTGGTGATAATTTTTCTCAGCAAAAACAGGTCAATTATGGTTCATATAAATGTGTGGGAAAAAGGTTTTTGATGTATGTTTGGTTTTTTGTAATTGGTTGTTTTTTAATCTGAAGTTTTGTGCTAAATTTGCTCTGATCCATAATCCAGTGTAATTTTTTAGGAATAATAAACAAACAAACCTTCTTGGGATGCCCTAATATTCCATGTCCCACTTTCTTCATTTTAGGATATCTTTGTTCCAACTCAGAGTCCAGAGAGGAAGCATGAAGGAGAAGAAAAAGCTTTAACCCCTTTACGCTTACCAGGAGATCTCTCTGGATCCACAGATGCTTTGTCAAAGATGTCTACAGATGACTCTGTGTCACAACCTCCTGAGTCCTGTAAACTGATGCTTTCTGCAAGTGCATGTAGCCAGCCCACGAATACAGACATCAGTTCAGGCTCTCTGAACACGGGCCAAGACAGTGAGACCACACAAGTAGAGAGGATTTCTGATTTCTGCAAGGTCTCAGACTCAAGATTCTGTTCTGTGGAGAATGATAAAATGAAAGTGAATGCAGGCGATCAAGCACCCTCTGAAAACTGTGCAAAAGCAAAAAAGGAGAATGTAGAAACTGCAGGAATGCCTGTAGGACAGTTTGTTAGTGGAGGTGTTACAGGAGATGGTCCATTAGCCCCTACAGTTAATCAGGAGATCGCGTGTATTTCTGGAAGTCAGGCTGCTGCACATCAGTCTGGTCCGCCTGAGATTTTGTCATATGCTCAAGAGACTTCCAAAACTGAGGCAGTTCCTGAGACTCAGTGTGAAGAACAAGAAGAAAAACTGCAAGTAAAAGAGAAGCAAATAAAGGAAGATAGGTCTCTTGTTAATATAACACTTTCTCATAGGTTTATTCTTGAAAGGGAAGGACAGTGTCATGAAGATACAGAAGTGAATGATTCTTGTAAAAATAGTAAAAATGTTGCCCAGGAGCTAGAAAAGGTTGGATCAGAATGTCAGGGAAAAGAAGCTTCAAAAGGTTGTACTTCTGATGTTGGGGAGGCAAAGAACATGGGTAAACTATCTATTAACATGGCAAAGCTCAATGAGGTTTTAGCTAAGCCTTCTGTAGGGGAGTTACTGGAGCAGCACGATATGCTTCCAAAATTAAAGAGTGATGTCCAATCAGAAGTGGTATTGTGTGTCAAAAAACATCCTGATTGTTCAGAATCGGGACAGGTAATGATAATAAGCAATCAGCCATCACTTCAAAAGAGAGGGTTTGAAACACTAGTGGTTCAGCGCGAGAATCAGGTGCCAAAGAATGTGGAGGATACTGTTACGACGAGGAATCTGGATCAAGAAGAGCAAATGCAGCCACAGGAGAAGGCAACTTCTAAATCCCCCAGTCCTTCCAGTGGTAAGTGAATTTAGGTTAGTAGTTCACAGGTGTATATTTTGAATAATGTCAAGGACAGCTGTGTACAAGCCTCAGTGTTTTCAAGGAGCACTGCTACTGGATGCAAGTAGAGCAGTCTCTTAAAAGCAGCACTATATCTTACTGTATTATATGAAGAACACGACTTTGCTGCTTTCCCCTGTGGAGTAATTCTTGTTCCTGACTCTCAGTACTTTATGGTAGAAATGTGGGGCAGCTTCAACTGAAAACATTGTGACCTTGGCAATGTTCAGGGATTTTTGTGACTTCTCCCCCACTCAAGAAGCAACAACAGCAGGGTCCTTGAAAGGAATAGGATGTGTGGTACTCAGTACTTTCCCTCTTGTAGGTCTGCTTATGTTCTTTTTCCTTTTGTTCATTCTCAGAGGAGAACTTTGTTTGTGGGGGTGTACAGAGCAACTTTGAGCTAGAAACTAATATAGCAAATTTTTCTTGAGGTTTTTTAAAGTGGAATGGCTTTTCACTCGCACGCAAGCTATGGCTCAGCAGGTATTGTCATGACCCATTGAAATAATTTAACATGCTGTGTGTCATTATACAAGATGTGGGATACTACACCTATTTTGGTTGTGCCTCTTACCTGGCTTCATCTTTAAACACAGTTCTCTAGTCCTTAAATGAGAACGAGTGAAGAATGTGTAGTGTCACACATTAGTGTCATAATATGTATTTCCCCTCCATGAAGTCTGTTAGAAAAAGGGAAAGACTATAGGACTTCAAATGTTATTTAATGTTAAGTTGAATTTTGAAGTTTTTGCTACAATATTATTGATTTCCTTTAACTGAAAGAAGAAAAAATAGTTTTAGTATACAGAAAATAATGCTTTGAGGGGATCTAGTCAAAATACTGATCAGGAAGTTCAAAGGTATTCTGACTCCGTTGCATTTTGTGATCTAAGGTGAACTTTTCTGTCAACAAGTCCACAGCATTTGGGACTGCATGTTTTTTAAGACCATTTGGCGTAGTCAGGAGAAGAGTACTGGTCTTCAAACTTAGGAAGAGTATGGATTTTATGAAATACAACAATAAGTTTGGCAGTACACTGCTAAACTTAAGATAAATAGCTGCAGATACATAACAAGGTTAAATGTCAGGTTTCACTTCAGTATGGTCTTCACAATATTCACAATCCAAAACTTCCTTTTTAAGAGAGTATAAACAAAATTGTGTTTGCCTTCAGGTAATATTTACCTTCTCATACTGTACTCAAAATGTTTTTGTTTTCGTCTTAGACATATCTAAATGCAATTTAAACACATCACAGTTGGCTGGGTTTACTTTTGAAAGAGAACTATAAGCCATTGTTTGAAGAAAATTAATTCCAAAATTAATGCTTGTTTGTGCTTTATGCATTTGTATTACACTAAAGGGCTGATTGGTGTTAGGAGAGAGTTCAGGCTTTTGAGATATTCTACCTAATTGCCTTCAGACTCGTGAAGCATGGTGGAGAAGTATGTAGAGGTGTATTTGCTCTCCTACCATTACTCAGTCCTTAAGGTATGAAGAGCTGTAGAGCATCCCTCTACTCTTAAAGCAGCTTTGTTATCATAATAATTATTTTCATAATAAATATTTTAGGAGTCTAATCCCTTATCAACAAATTATGAAGCATAAATTAGTAAGCACAAACTTTGGGTAAAGGCTTGCCAGGGGTACACTCTGTCCCTTCTTCCAAGTCACTGACAAATAAGTTGAGGCTGGACCCAGCAGTGACCCCTGGAGACACCACGAGCTACAGGCCTCCAACTAGGTTCTGCACCACTGATCACAGCCCTCTGAGCTCTGCCATTCAGCCAGTTCTCAATTGACCTTGCTGTCCATTCATCCAAACCACACTTCCCAGGCTTACCTATGTGGGTGCTTCAGGAGACAATGTCAAAAATCTTCCTAAAGGCAGTGTAGACACCATGCACTGCTCTCTTCTCATCTACACAGCTAGTCATTCCATCACTGAAGGCAATCTGATTGGTCAAGCATGACTGCCCCTTGGTCAATCCACGTTGACTACTCCTGATAACCTTTTCCTCCATGTGCTTAATGATGACGACCAGGATGAGTTGTTCCATCATCTTTCCATGGACGGAGGTGTAATGGTGGCATGTAGTTCACTAAGTCCTCTTTCTTGCCCTTTTTGAAGACTGGAGTGATCCTGGCTTCCTTTCTGTCCTCAGGCATCTCTCCTGTACTCCATGACCTTTCAAAGATGAGGGAGCATAGCTTAGCAGTAACATCTACTGGCTCCCATAGCACTCATGGGTGCATCCTATCAGGGCCCATATATTTGTGGGTGTCAGATTTGTTTAAATGATCTCTAACTTGATCCTCCTTGATCTAGCTTGTGATGATCTAATGATCAAACTTGATCCTTCCTCTTCTCCTTGAGGGGAAGCCTTCCTTTCTCTATACTTTCTCTCTTGCCTCCAGGATCTGGGTTTCTGTAGGTACACAGTTTGTGGTAATTAGGAGTGTGGCTGCTGCCGAGCCTCATCCCTAATGGGCTACAACTGTGAAAAGCAGGTGAACAGCATTGAAAGCAATGAGACACGGAGTGCTGAGGTGTACTGACCAATCACCAAAGGGAGCAGAAGACACACAGGTGCAATGCATGTATCATGGGGGGTATAAAAGGTTGGGCTAAAGACCAATGAGCTGCAGATGGTTGCAGCCTTCTGAAGTGATATGATGTTACTCTGTATGGGCAGGTGCTTGAAGCTTTCTGATACGCTCTGGTGGTACTCTGTATGGGCTGGTGCTTAAGGCCTTCTATGTGTTGTATGGTAATACTTTGTGTATTGTGGCTGTCTTGACTGTGACGTATGCTGTAACAGGTTTCTGGGGTACTGGCCTTATTAGTGAAGACCGAAGCAAAGCAGGTATTCAGTAATTCCACCTTCTCTGTGTTCTTCATCACCGTGGCACCTACCTCATTGAGCAGCGAACCCACGTTTTCCTTAGGCTTCTTTTTGCTACTGATGTTCTTGAAGAAACCCTTCTTGCTGTCTCTGACATCCCTTGCCATATTCAATTCCAGATGTACCTAAATCTGTTACAGGTTAATGGTTGTAAGAAAAGTTCATTACTTTTGATTAGCTGCTTTCATGTATAGAACAGTTGAGACTGTAATGTGAATGAAAGCATTTAAACTTTGAGGTAAGGTGTTCACATTTTTTTCAGTTCTTGTCACAGCTTGTTTGCATTCTCTTTCATGGTATCCCTTGGTGTAGCAATTAGATTATGCTGTTGGTCATCACCTGTACTGGTGATAATTTCATAAATTGTTTTGGTTGTTTGTTACTAGCCTGCCAAATGTGGATTTATAGGGTAGAGGGGATTGTGGTAGCTAAATCAATATTCAATGGAGTTACTTCAGTTCTTAAATAAAACACTTTTTAAATGGAAACATGCTCTAGGCCATGATATGAAAGGCATTCATAAGCTGTTTATGAGGAGGGGTGGTTTGCCTTCCAATGTATGAGTACCATTGTGCTAAAAGTTACCTACCAACTACAAAAATAGAGTGAGGTTCTTGGGTTGGTCTTCAGGATGCTGCAGTTGCTCAACCACATCTTTAAAGCTTGTAGTAGCTAGGGAGGTGATGGTTTTCAGAGTTTTCAAACAGATGATACATAACTGTTTCCTCATCAGGCATTTTTCTGTGAGAGGATTATGCAAACTACTTCTCTATGATGTTGAAAGTTTGCAAATAAATGCATGGGATGAGGTAAAAGGAAAGATCATTTTACTAGGTTTTTGATTTATTTGTTAAATCCTGCAACATCTGCACATAGTAAATCCACCAAGGCATGGTTTCCCTGATGGGATAAGCCACCTCAGCCACCATTTTGTGTAAATTTTAGGTTGTCAATTCAGGCAACACATAGCTCTGCCAGTTCATTTCTATCCTAGCCTTCATTTCTGTTTTTGACTTCATCTCCCTCTTCTGTGGAAAGTCCTGAGCATCTCTGAAGCAAAGCTGCATTCTGTAAAAGTCCTATTCATGTGAAGATATTTAGTTTCCCTTTTAGCTAGCACCTGGGAACAGCTGCATCAAGTTGACCACAGTCTAGATTTTCACTGAGAGAGCTTTTCCACATAAAATGTGAGGAGTATCAGAGCAGCTATTTCAGGGGGGTTTTGTACAGCACCAGTGTTATCCTTTTCCCTATTTCCACAGCACAGTGAATCTGTGCTTTTGATACTTGAACTAAACTAGACCCTTGAAATTACTAATTCTGGTGCTCTGTGTCTTTTAGGAACCCCGTTTCATTTTACTTTGCCGAAGGAGGGTGATGTCATTCAGTCCTTAGCTAGTATAACACCACCTCTTAGTGGCCATCTCAAAATGGGACCGAGGAGACACAGCACACCAATTGGTGAGTTTGTGACCCAAATGGCTCTGTTCTGCAATGAAAGCCTGGAAGCTTTTGATTCTTGGTGCAGGATCTCATAGGATAACTCAAACCTGCCTTGGGAAAAAACATTGCTATGTTCCCATTCTATGGGGAGGGCTTATCCCTTCCCCACAGTTTCCTCGTCATGTTTTGTCAGTTTCTAGTGAAGGTGTTTGCTCCCTGAGTACATTTTTGCTCCCTGAGTACAGTTATGGAGCATGTCTTCCTTGCACTCACTGTGGTCCTGCATACAACTCCATTAAAGAATGTAAAAGAGCCTTCTGAGTAGCAAAAGAGCTTAGACTACAAGATCGCTTACAGTATTCATCATCTTTTATTAGGACTTTCTCTGCTAAGTTCACAAAACAGCACCCTGCAAGTGCTAGATGAAAAGAAGTCTGTTCTGCTTGGGTAGTAGTAAATTATTCTGTCATATACTAAGGATAATACCTGTGCTACAGAATTTTCATTCTTTATATCTCTAGAAAGGAATTTCAACTACTGCAGCATTACTAGTGGTGTATGCAGTGAAGTGTCTTCAAACCAAAACTAGGACCTCAACCCCAGCAATGTGAATGACAGTACCTACTACTTGTTTTTGTTTTTCTGTTTCCAGTGGATGATACTTGCCCAGACAGCACTATAGCAACCAGTGATGTTACAGCAGAGGGCACAATGGGGACCAACAATGTCACTGTGGAAAGCGCAGTGGTATCAGCAGATGTGTCAGAAGTATGTGAGAAAGGAGAGTCTGGTGTGGTTCCTGAGTCGGATGCAAAACTTTCTCTGCGAATGAACCCTGTTACCCCTGTGAACGATGGGAGTGAGGAGTCCTTGCCGTTCAGCTTGGAAAGTAAGAGGATAAAACCTGAAGTGTATGGGTCCTACTGGATCTCAGCCCTAACTCAAAACATCTCTGTGGCATTCCCCAAGACAGTCTCTGAGTCCCTGTAATTTTTCTCATTTTTCTTTTTGGGCAGTGTCACTTAAATTTGTTTCTCTGTTTCTGCAATGCTCTAAGCAAGGATGAAGTGAGAGGAGAGGCCTCTGTTGTGAGGAAAGGTATTTCCAGCAGACTACAAATTGTGATGTATAGTGGCAATGGTACACAGGACACGAAGTGAAGTTTGATTGTGTTGGGTGGGAAAACATATGTATGTATATATAAGAAAGTATAATAATAGAATGGTTTGGGTTGGAAGGGACCTTAGAGATCATCTAGTCCCAACACCCCCTGCCATGGGCAGGGATACCTTCCACTAGGCCAGGTTGCTCCAAGCCCCATCCAGCCTGGCCTTGGACACTTGCAGAGTTGGGGCAGCACAGCTGCAGCCACAGCTTCTCCAGGCCACATGTGAAAGTGCATCACCACCCTCACGGGGAAGAATTTCTTCCTAACATCTAATCTAAATCTCTTGTATTTTAATTTAAAATTGTTTCCCCTTGTCCTGTTACTATCTGCCTATAGAAAAAGGTCTCCCTTTTTTTTTTTTTTCCTAAATAAGCCCCCTTTTAAGTACTGAAAGGCCACAATGAGGTGTCTCTGGAGTCTTCTCTTCTCCAGGCTGAACAAGCCCAGCTTTTTCAGCCTGTCTCTGTAGGAAGGATTCTCTAGTCGTCTCATCATCTTTGTTGCTTCCTCTGGACCTGTCCATAATCTGGAAAAAAAAGTTCAACAGGATTTTAATCAGAACAGTGGCATTCAATCTAATAGCCTAAAACTTGCAGAAACTTAGGTCTGTTCTGAGAAGTTGGACAGGGAAGCCTGGCCACCCTTTGTCCAGTGTTACTCAGCCTCTCTTCACTGAGTGTATGGAGCTGGGAAAGGGCAGGAGAGTCTTTTTGGATGATGCCAAAATCATCCTTCTCTTCCTTGTTGTTTCAGAGCCTGCAGCCAATGACAGGAAAGATGGATCCTCTGCTGCTGCTGCGGCTGCTGCCAGGTAATTGGGCTTTTTGCTGGGCAGAGTTAATACAAAGGTCTGGGTAGATCCTTTTTCTACACATTATCAGCCACAGGGGAAAACAATTAGAAGGAGATGCAGAAGCAAGGAACATTCTAGCAGTAGATGTGACATTAACTCTGTAGCTCTTGCAGCAGGTTTTAATTACATAGGCAAAGTGGGAAGGCCACTTATTTATTCATTATGGGCTCTGTGGTTCCTACTAACATCAGCATTTTGCCTCCATCTGATTGTAGTCAAAGCCAGAAATTTGTATCTTGTGTGGTCCAGAATGCAAGTCTGCCTTATCCATCTCTTAAATTTCAAATATATGGGTTTCTGCTTTCTTTCATGGTGCAATTTTCTGCAAAGAATCTCTGAGAAGTTATGAAAGAACTTCTATACTAGTCTTTTTGGTATAAAGCTGATAGAAGCATAATCAGTTAATGGATATACAGAAATCACAGGTTAACTTGTTGACCAAAACACTGAGTTATTCCCTTGGTCTTTTGATTTGTATGTATCTGTCTTACCTCATAATTAGTGTCTAGCATTGCTTGATTTAGCTTGCAGGAAGTAATGTTTGTAAGTACTAATGGGAATCTCAGTAGGAAGTCATCCGAGTGAAGAATAGTGGTTTGAAGTAGTGGGAAAACTTTGGTATAAACGCAGTATCTCTTGTTACAGGATTGCTTGCTAGATGGTAATCATGCCTCAATGCTGAGGATGAGTGATAGTCAGTTCTCACTGGTTGAGGGTGGGTTACTTTTGTAGGTATGGGATGAACATGAACTTCCAGGGTCTGCTTCATGACTGTCATTCCCAGTATTTTTGCGGTATCATGAAATTCCTGAGAAGCAAGCCATAAAGGGTCTAACTGTGTGTCCTGGTGGGTACCAGAGGCAGTAGATGCTGAAACTCCTGATGCTGCTGAAGTTTTCCACACAACGTTTTCCAGAATTGTTCCGTTGCTCTTGGCTGTTAGGGTGTCTGCAGAAATTAGAGAAGTGCTTGTGCAATTGCAGCTTCTTGATCTTTGAGACAGATCATCTCACTCATTCTGTGGCTGTGTAGGTCAACAAACTTGGTACTCTTTGTTGTTCTCACAAGGAGCTAGAGAATTCTTGTTTTGCAGTATGAGGGTTTTTCTCACTTCTGATGCATTTTTGTTTGTTTGTTTTAAATCCGTACTGCTAGCTCCCAGAAAGCATCGTCTGTGTTTAGTCGTGTCTGTGAAGTTCGTCGAGAGGATGAGGCCAGAGGTCATGATCTTTCCACTTCTCCGTTTAGGTAACTCCTCACAGTCTTTGCCTGCCAGTCCTGGTTGGATTTATATCCATATGTGCATTTTCTACATCAAAAAAATTGCACTAAGCCATTTTCTTTGGGTGACTTAGAAGGCTGGGGACAATGGGGTAAGTATACTAAATCTGTATGTTTGTGTCTCACATGGTTGTCGGGCTTACCTTTCAACTGAGCAGCCATGTGATTCCAGAAGACTGATATGCTTCAATGAAGTCTTGGGTTTGAGAAAATTGAGATCATATTTAAGGCTGATTAAATACCTTTTCTGTCTCCTCTTCTAAGATATTCTGACCAGTTTTGTTTGTTTGTTGTTGCTGCTGCTATTGTCCCCCTTCCAAAGGACTGTACAGCTGCATGTGTTACGGTGAGGAGGGTGCTTTCTGAAGAACTAGAAGTAGAAATCTGCTTCTTCAGTGTTTTCCATTCTATCTTTTGGTGGGACAGTGAGGTCTTGGTCTATGTAGAAAGTGTGACCTGAGTTTCAACAGTTACATTAAAGGCCATAATGAATAGGGAGTTCCAACGCTGGGCGAGGTGCAGCCAGAAGGGAAGACAGTCACTCCTCAAAATCCTCAAGTATCCAAGGGAAGCCAAGTACATACTTCTAGTTGGGCTCAGTATAGTGTCCCATATAGTACCTGGCAGAGGCAGTACTTTTGGCAGAGCAGACAAATTCTAATGAAAACATTAGACAGCATTTGTGTTGATGCTGCTGGGTCTTCTTGCCTACATGCAATTATCAGTTTCAAACCAATCAAGCACTGAAGCAGCCCGAAGTAACTTCAAGATGACATGCTTCTGCAAAGTTGCATAGTTGGTGCCTAATGTGTGGAGTGTAGCAAGAAATTTTGTATTTCAAAAAGCACTTAGTTCTGTACAGAGTCAGCCATAAGTTTTACCAACCTCTGTGTCACTTGAGAAGAACTAAAAGGTTTTTTTATTATTTGAACTCTCTGAGCTCTGCAATTGTAAAAGCAATTGAGTGACTGCCAAGGTGGGGGGTTTATACTACTGCTTTCACTTGAGTGGCAGCATATTGGTTGTCTTGTTTTCTTAATCAATAGTTTTGATTGGTGTGTAACTGGTTTGCAGGGGGGATCTGTTCTTTCCTGGCATGCAAGAAGATGCTGAATTACATACAAATCCCAGTGATTGGCAGTACCAGCAACAGAAGGCAGACAGCAGTGGTGGACAGAGCCTAATTCCTCAGAGGATGCAGCAGGAGTGCCATCAACAGTCTTCTGGTGCAGAGGATGGAGAGTCTATGGAGACTGATGTTGTAAGCACTCAGGCTGAAGACAGGAGAAGAATGCAGAGAAAACAAAGTAAGGCTGTTCAAACTGATCCAAGTCAAGAGAGGTGGGAAAACATCAAGAATAAGGGGATCCAAACTACAGCAGACTGTCTTTTTACCCCAACAACTGTTACAACAGCAACACAAACATCAGAAGAAATCTGTAGACAGGTGGAAATGGGAACCAGTATGTCTGGGCAAAGACCTGGGCAACAAGATGTGAACATTCAAACCGATGAGAGTGGGGAAAAGCTTATCAACACCTCTGGAGATGACACGGACTCTTTGCATAGTCAGGTGGGATGAGGACTGCCTGTATTTAACTGCTTTAGGACAGTAAAGTATCCCTTCAGCCAGTAAATTCACAAACAGTTGATTCTCTATTGAAAAAAGGTAAAGGACCACTTGAAAAGGTTAACGTCACAAGCTGTCCTGAATCAACTGCTAAGGTAGCAATACTCACTGGGCAGCATAAATTTGGGAAGTAAATGTCTCCATATATATTTTCTAGAAAAATGTGACAAGTTTTGATTGGTTGGTTGATTGGTTTTTTTTGGGGTTGGGGTTTTTATCAACAGAAAGACTAGAAAAATTATTTTTTCCTAAACCCGATTTAAGACTAATGTGTCCTGTGGGAAATAGGAGATGAGCAAGGCCATAAAAAGGCAGTGCAAGATTGATGTGATATGTCTGAGAGTCTACTCAATCAAAGAGTATCCAGGAAGGAGCCAAAGGAAGCCAAGCTAAACAAGTTTCCTCGTTGGACTGTTACGATTTCCTTTCCTGTACTTGTCAGCAAAATGTGTTCAGTTCTCCTTTGTTTAGGGTCTCTTGTGTTGTTGCATTAATTTGTAACAAGATGCTTAAAGGTTCCCTACTCGTATACTTTAACACTGTATGAAGAAACTGTACTGCAGAGGTAGCCCTACTCAGAAATAGTTTGCTTTTTGTTGCGGTCTAATTTGTTTTTACTGTATCCTCTTTATTACAGGGAGAGGAGGAATTTAACCACCTTCACCCACCCAAAGGCCAAGTTCAGCGTCGCCACATGCGAACCATCCGAGAGGTGCGCACTGTTGTTACGCGTGTTATAACAGATATTTACTACATCAATGGTGCAGAGGTGGAACGAAAGGTAGTTGAGGTAAGTTCCTGTTTTCATGGTTAAACGGAATGAGATATTGTCTGAAAAATAGAAGTAGTTAAAGTGAGAGAATGTATTATGACTGCAGAAAACAAGTTGAATGAGCAAATCTGTGTGCTGTGATGACAAGGCTTTCTTCATAAGCAAAGTTGCAGGCCGTTTAGTGAATGGCAAAAGCTGTGGTTTTGATGCTGGTATATTTCATGCCATGTGTTCTGAAGACACATTCAAGTCCCAAAGAATTCAACAAAAGACAACTGTGTGCATCCAATTATTTTAAAAGTCTTGGAATTTTGGCAGAATAGCGATATTTCAGAATGAGCAGAAGTTGCATTAGTAAACAAAAATCACTTCTGCCTGTAAAATTTGGCTATGTAAGATAGTTTAGCCTGTTTTGCAGTTCAGTGTCATTTTCAACCACAGTCTTATGAGTCCTGTGTACCAGATTCTGTAAGAGGTCTTCAAAAATCAACTTAAAACTGAGGAACAAACCAGTCTTTTTATAGGTACACTTGTGTTGTAGTATGTACATTCATTAATTGGAAAGTCTTTAGAGAATCACAAAAGATAGCTGAGAAATGCTGATTTGATGGGCACAGTAATCATATCAGCCTGCTAGCAATAAAATGTTACTGCTATTCTATAAAGGTAAATAACCTGAGAGTCTTGTGCTGCATAGTCACAGTGGGTAATGACACAAAAGGATAAACTAGTTCAATACTTTTACAACTGATACTACACACAGAGTTCCTTATTGTAACATAAAAATAGAGAATTAAGTGTCCTGAAGTATGCTTACGTAGTTTGTGTAATCACAATCATATAACCATTTCCGCTTTATCTACCAACACTTGTTATAGCTATAAGACTTTAGTAACTCCAGATGACAAGCTGTCTGAAACTGATCTTGGATTATAAGCAACCAAAAGCTCCTAGTGTCTCATGTATTTGTTGCAGTCTCACACTCTAGAAGGGTGGGAATTATTCAAAGCCAGACCAGCTGGATACCAAGCCGAGCTCTGCCCTGTTGCTAAGGAAACTTCCCTGTCCAACCATCCAGGAGCTGCTCTGGCAGTCATAACTGCACCACCTGAGCTGGGACTGAGGCCCCTTCACAGTGGACAGCTCCAGTGAGCTGGTGGGTGCCCTGCTTCAGTTCCTACACACCCCACACTCACACAGTCAGATCAGGTTTCCCATGGGAGAGTCTCAGACATCTGGATCCTTAAAATAATTTAATCTTGTTGCAATAACTAAATAACAAAATAACAGCTTGAGCTGGTGCCTCCAAGGAGAGACCTTGAACAAAGGGCACTCTGGGCTTTTATACCCTTACAGTCTAAGCTGGGAATGTCTGGGGGTCTTCTGTTCCTGCTGTGCCTCCAAGTGTCCAGGACCCATGGCCTTTTGCCTGTGGCTCTTGTCCCTCCAGAGCTCAACACGTAGCTCACACTTGCAGCCCTGTGCTACCTGCACTGATTGTATTCCTCAACACTGCTGACTGAGTTTGTAATGTGACTTCTTGATACAGAGCAGCTGCAGGCCTGTAGTGAGATGCACTGTCTGCCATGGATTAGCCCAGACTGAAGTCTGTGTGGCTGTCATCAGCTTCAGGAATGTGGTCTCAGCTTGTCTGTACTTTGGACTGGTGATTGTAAAGCTTCTAGCTCTTGCATCATCTTAGACAATCCTCTTTTTGTTTCTTTTAAGGAAACTGAGGAGCCTGTAGTGGAGTGCCAGGAATGTGAGACTGGCATGTCCTCCTCTAGAACTGCAGGGGGCTCATCACTGACCTCAGGGGATCTTGGTGATGTCAGCTCCTTCTCATCTAAGGCCTCAAGTCTCCACCGTACATCCAGTGGAGGAAGCAGTGGTCACTCTGCCACGCACAGCAGCAGCAGCTCAGGGCAAGGCACTGGAGCTGCCAAAGGGAAAGTGTGTGGGACAGAAACCGGAGAATTTGCTTTACCCATTGGCAGAGGCATCTTAGGAAAACTGAGGTAAGAGGAAGAGATGTTTCGTAGAAATGAGCATCTGGCTTGTGAGTGTGAAGCAGGGCAGACCTAAATCCAAGGTTTTCTGAAAAAGATCTGGCTTGATGAACAGAAATGTTGCATCTGTTCTTCCTGAAGGAGTGGCTTGTTTCTTTGTGAGGCATTGCTTTGCAGTTTAGCAGCAAAGAGGCAAACTTCTGGGTATGTTGTAAGATGATCAAGAAAATGGGAGGATCCTAGTAAGCTGGCTTCTCTTCTTGAAACGGTTAACTCATAAATTCTCTAGCCCTAGGAAAGGAGTTGGGCAGCCTGCATCACCGCTCAGAGTTAGCCAGACAGGAGCACTGCCTTGTGAGGAAGAGGAAGACTGTATGCCTGGCACTTGTCAGGCTGGCAGAGCACCTGTGACACCTCGTGGACGAGGAAGAAGAGGACGCCCACCATCTCGAACAACAGGAACAAGGTACCTGGAAAAAGGACATGGTAACTTTAATTTATTGTGAGAAATAGAATGGGGAATTTCTGTCTTAATTCCTAGAGGAAAAGGAGTACTGAGTATTTCTGAAGTTAGTTTCTGGTGATATCATATAGCAGCTGCAAGCAGCTCACCCAAGTATTTTATACTTAGTAATTGTTTTTTCAGATCCTTCTGGGAATGCTTTTTGTCTTTTTTTTTTTCCCCTCCCCTATCTGGGGACTGCTTTTTTCTACAGAGATCTAGCTGGACTGCTAGGTATGGAGGATCTCTCAACTACAGCATCACCTGAGGAGAAGTCATTTGCTCGTTCAGTTCGCCTGCCAGATGGAGGAGAGAAATCTGACACTTCTGGCTTCTGTGCCTTAAGTCGAAGTGACTCTCCAGAAATCCCATTTCAAGTGGTGACTGGTTCTTCGGACTGTGCAGACTCATCCACTGGGAGCAGCTTTGTGGGCCTCAGGGTTGTAGCAAAGTGGTCCTCAAATGGGTACTTTTATTCGGGAAAGATTACCCGAGATGTCGGAGCTGGAAAGTACAAGCTGCTCTTTGATGATGGATATGAGTGGGATGTGCTAGGAAAAGATATTTTGCTCTGTGATCCTATCCCACTGGAGACAGAGGTGACCGCACTCTCTGAGGATGAGTACTTCAGTGCAGGTAAGAGCAGTGTTTGAGCCTCATCCTTGGTTTTCTGAGTTGCTGAATGTAGTGGGAAATGGGTGCTTGTTCCAGGAGGATGAGAAGCCTGGGTATGGCTGGCTAACAGCTGTTAGTTGCTGTCTTGTCAGGTGTGGTGAAGGGACACCGGAAGGAGTCTGGAGAGCTATACTACTGCATTGAAAAGGAAGGCCAGAGGAAGTGGTACAAACGAGTGGCTGTTATCCTGTCTCTGGATCAAGCAAATAAGCTGCGGGAACAGTTTGGGCTAGGTCCTTATGAACCTGTCACCCCCCTGACCAAAGCAGCTGACATCAGTCTTGGTAAGGAAAGGTGCTGTTGAGCTCCTGACTGCTGTTCTGTGTCTTGTGCCTTTGAGGTAACTCTAGTACCTGATCTGAATTGCCAGTGTTTACATGTTTCTGGGTATTCAGTGATGCTTTTTGTACTTTATAGTGAGATCTTTGAGATCCCTTTAGTGTTTGGCATCAGAGACTTAGTGGTATTGACTGGCTTAGGGAAAGTGGTCTGCTTCAAGGGCAGTGATGCTTCCCATACTTACATACACTTGGTGGATGGCTGCTTTGATACAAAGTCCCAGCAGTATGGGAGGAAAATAGACAAGCAGGGTACAGGGCTTGAGAAGAAAGATACCTTTTTTTTTTTGTTGCTTTCCTCTGTCAGGGGGTGGTGGCATGTATCTTCTAGGTACTATTGAGTTTGGCCGCTTCTATACAGATAGGTAGGGTGGAAGCTTGTGGAGTTTGGTTACAGCCCATGACTAATCCCTGCATCCTATATTGCAGATAATCTGGTGGAGGGGAAGAGGAAGCGACGTAGTAACCTTGGTTCTCCCAGCACTTCCAGCAGCAGCACAACTCCCACTCGTAAAGGGCAGGAGAGTCCACGTGTCCCACCAGTCTCACTGTCTGGGAAAAGGAAACTAATTGCTTCTGAAGATGAACGATCCCCAGCTAAACGTGGCCGCAAGTCAGCAATGATAAAGCCTGGTGAGAACTTGA
Organism: Leptocoma aspasia; assembly: GCA_013399835.1. Classification (NCBI taxonomy): domain Eukaryota; kingdom Metazoa; phylum Chordata; class Aves; order Passeriformes; family Nectariniidae; genus Leptocoma; species Leptocoma aspasia. Next base: position 78,377 of record VXAX01006121.1, on the reverse strand, counting down.
ATTCAGCTAGTTTTTTCCTCACTGCTTTTTCTGTAATTATCTTTCCACTTTCCATAACTAAAAAGTAGATGAGATGGCTTTTTTTTTTTCCTGCATGGTTTGAGACTGATTATCCCTGGATGCATTCAGCAGCCAGAGATATTTTTAGCATAGTCTGAGTATTTACTTGCCATCTGTTCAGTTCTGCCTTTTAGAAATGTTTCGACTTTATTGTTGTGATTTTCTCCTTTCTCTTTAGTCAGTCCTGAAAGCTGTTAAAGGGACCCCTCACAGCAGTCAGTGTTGTTTCAGGATGTTGATAAGACTTGCAAACTTGTCCCATTAGTCCTTCATGTTTTGATTTAAAGATTCTTTGCAACCAGAAGAATAAAAGATCCCTACCTAGCCTAGTGTAATTGTAGCTCATTCCTGCCTCTCTGTGTCTCCTGCAGTAAAATATCTGAGTTGAACAGATTCCCCAGGTAAGACATATCTTTGAAGACTCATGGTGCTTCTGTCTCTCTACAGGGGCTGTGAGAGGTGGAGAGTTTGTAAGCACTTGTGAAGGTGTAGATGCTGCAGATCCCCCAGTACTGGAGGGCGACCATGGACCCTTGCCCCACAATAAGACCCTCTTTTTGGGCTATGCCTTTCTTCTCACCATGGCAACACCAAGTGACAAATTGGTCAATCGCCAGAAGCCCTCAGATGGTCCTGCTGGAAGCAGTGAGGAGGAAGAAGGTGAGACAAATCTTACCCATTGCATTTTCAAGTGAAATGCTGTGTCTTCAGGAAAAATGCTGGGTACTGTCTGGTCAGACATTTGTGTGAGTACTTGTTTACCCTTTTGCTCTTGAATCTTTTGCAGAAAGGACCTAAGACTCAGTGTCTGACTGAGCCAACTTGCAGCCTAAGATGTGATAAACATCAATGATGATCATAGGCCTGTTCAGCAAGCTAAGGAAGATGTGAAAATTAGTGAGATCAGCAGTGTCAGAATAGTATAATGTAAGAAGGAAGGTTTTGAGAGATAAGGGATAGTGCTGGCAAGCATAGAACTTGAAAGTATGTATGGAATGCTCCACTTAGCCTTTGCTGGTGTCGTATTTCATGCAGTCAAAGAAGTGACAAGGTGCTCACCTGGCTAGTGGTGTGCTGCCCTTTCTGCTGCCCCTTTCTTTGGTTTTTTGACTCTTTCAATTATTTTCTCTAGATATTCTTGGGAGAATGGCTGGGATCCCTTACTGGAATGGATGAGGGCTTCGTAGACTGAGGTGTAGGAATATAAGCAGATAGATTATAGTCAAAAATTGAACTTTCTGCTGTAGATTTTTTAGAGGTGACTCCGTATGATAAACATTACATAGCACAACAGCTGCGAGCAGGAGCTGGCTATATCCTGGAAGACTTCAATGAAACCCAGGTAAGGGTTCACTTACTAATCTAGAACAACAGTCACAGAATAGTTGAGATTAGAAGGCATTTCTATAGCTTATCTTGTCCAACTGCTCTGCTGAAAGTAGGTTCAGATAGAGCAGACCTTGTTCACAACTTGTTCAGTTGTGTTTTGAGTATTGTCAAGGATGGAAACACCAAAGTCTCTCTGCCCAGCTTGATCTGATTAGGAGAAAAAAAAAAGGAATTTCAGTTCCAACTGAATTGTATTTCAGTTTGTAACTGTTGCTTCTTCTTCTTCTTTGAGTGGATAACACTGAGAAAAGTCTGGCTGCATCTTTTGTACACCCTCTTATCAGTCATGAATATGCATTAAAAAGACCACCCAGGCCTTCCCTTTTTGATCTTTAACAAGCTCAGCTCTCTCAGCCTCTTCCGGTATGTCAGGTGCTCCAATGCCCCAGGCCTCTTGGTGGTCCTTGGGTGGACCTGCTCCAGCATGTCTGGTATTTCTGGTATACTGCAGAACCTGGGAGTGGATGAAGTACTCCAGATGTGGTCTCGCCACAGATGTGTGCTTTGGAACACTTGGAGGTAGAGCTCTTCACTTACCAGATCTACTTGGACAACTCTTGTAATTTAGTGTGGCTTTTACTTAATTTTTTTTTTTAATAAAGAGGGTAAATTGTTTTTGGAACATCTTGCTTGAGGAAGCGGTCTTGTCCAGTGACTTACTGAGTATCAGACTAAAAGGTAAATAATCTCTTTTGTCGGAACTGGAAGAGAGCTATGGTACAAAAACTACTAGACAGAATTTTTGCCTGCGAACTGCAGAGCTTGGAATAGGATATTATTAAACAGATTCTGAAATCAGTACTATCTTTATCTAATTCATCTTTCACGTAATATGGCTATGAAAATCAAGGTTTCAGTTGTTTTCTTCTTTAAACTCTTTAGCAGCAGGATAATTTTGGGGTTTTTTTTGCAAGCACTGTCTCCTGTTTACATGCCTTCTTTTCTCCCCTAAAGTGTAATGCGGCATACCAGTGTCTTTTAATTGCGGACCAGCATTGTCGAACTCAGAAATACTTGCTGTGCCTTGCCAGAGGGATCCCCTGTGTGTCTCATATCTGGGTCCATGATAGCTGTCATGCTAACCAGCTTCAAAATTATCGGAATTACCTTTTGCCAGCTGGATATAGCCTCCAGGAGCAAAAATTGCTAGAATGGTGAGTGCCAAATAACCATGATCTTGTAGAGACCTGTTATGCTTGGGAGGCTCTTGAATAGCTACAAACACTGAAGGTGACCCAAGTACTGCTCCCTATACTTTCCCTTCCATATAGGAACAGCGCTTCCATCTCTTTCCTTGGATTTACAATGACCTCTAATGCCAAGGTACATTTGTGCCATACACACAAAAAACAGAGTTTCCTTGGAAGTAAGGCATTAATCTTCTCATGAGGAAGACAATTCAGACAAGGCTTCCCACACCCTCGGCTAATATCTCTAATTGCTCAGAAATGGATAAAGGAGAGAAATGCTATGTTAATTTCCTTTTCCCTTGGTATGTTTTGAAGCTAGCTTCTGCATTTTCTATGGAGTCTAATCCATTAACTTAGTTCTGAGATGACAGAGGTGGTCAGACTCCTTAGGCAAGCTGAGGGGCAGACACAAATTTGTAGATAGCTGTAGGTTTTGGGCAGGAGACTGATGCCTTCCTGCTCAGCCCTGTCAAAGTGGAAGCAATTTGGATGTGCACAAAAAAGGTGGTTGAGGATTAGGGAAGAGTTCAGCTCAACTTTGGATATAGGCTGCCGCGCGCACACCCCACCAGCACTGTCTAGCTCTGTGTTAGTCTCTGTAAACAAAGGATAGTCACTCCGAGTACTTCAGGAAGGGTGGTGAGAGGGTCATTGTATACAGGATATTCAAAAAACATATATGGGAGCAAATCGGGTGACTAGACTACTGGGTATTCTTACCAGTCTGCATTTCTCTTTACTCTACAGGCACCCACGAGAAAATCCATTCCATAACCTGAAGGTTCTCCTGGTGTCAGACCATCAAGAGAACTTCCTGGATCTGTGGTCTGAAATTCTCATGACAGGGGGAGCAGCATCTGTTAAACAGCATCACTCTCATGCTCAAAACAAAGGTACTCACTGGCCAGTTTCTCAGGGAATCCTATGCCACTGTGGTCTTTAGTATGGTTTAAAACCATGTGGGATGATTTACAAGGTTGTCTGTAAGCAGAAAGGAAGGCAAAGGGCAGGGCAGATGCTCGCTACTCGAATGTTATCTGTATATAGATTACATCTAGGAGACCTGTCTTGCAAAGATGCTGCAGCAATTCAAAACACAAGCTGTCAGCTTCCAGCCTATGTTGAAAGGGGGAAATTGGTCTCTCAAATTGTGCTTCCCTTGTCCTTCTGAACTTGGCTGTCTCTCCCTCGCCATATGTGATGTAGACCCTAGCCTGAGGTCAGGACTCAGGGTCATGCCTATACTGTTAGTTACTGGTTTTCTCCTAATCTTTATCTGGACTAAAAGGAATATTTTCTTGCGAGGTGCAGGGCTGCTCTAGGTGTGTCTTAACTTTTACAATGAGAATTCACTGCCTAGAACTGAGAACACATAAGGAGTGATTCATAGTGGCGAAACACACCGATCTGCCAGCTTGGATGGGCTTGAAGCAACCTGGTCCAGTGGAAGGTGTCCTCATTCTTGGCAGGGGGTGGAATGAGATGAGCTTTAAGGTCCATCTCAAACCAAATAATTTAGCATTCCATGCTTCTATGATCTGCTGCAGAGCAGAATCCTCTTTCGTTACCTGACAGTTACCTATCTTTCCTCCTGTACAGATATTGCTTTGGGTGTTTATGATGTGGTGGTGACTGATTTTTCCTGCCCAGCTGGTGTCTTGAAGTGTGCAGAAGCTTTACGGCTGCCTGTTGTCTCACAAGAGTGGGTGATCCAGAGCCTTATTGCTGGGGAGAGAGTAGGCTACAAGCAGCATCCAAAATATAAACATGATTATGTCCCTCACTGAATGGAACTCTGCCCTGCTGTCATGCAGACTGTGTTTTAAACAGGTTTTAAATGTTTGTGAATTTGGCAGTATGCATGGATTATTGTATATAGTTTTATCTGCTGGACTTTTATGATTAAATAAATGTTTGATCTCTTGTGGTATCAGCTGGTACTCCTCATTTATCTAAACTTTATTCCAGGGCAATGCCTTCAGGAAAGGAGCGCAGAGAAAAAATAAATGCTTAGAGTTGAATAGCACTAATACTCTGCTTTGAGTAAAGCCTGAGCTCAACACAAAGTCAATTACAGAGGAAGGAGTGTTTTCCATTGGCAGAAGTTCAGGGCTGTGGCATTTCTGCTTGTTGGAAGAATACCACGTTGTGTATTCCTCCAGTTTGCTGTTGTTATTTTCCATTAATTTCATTAAAGTGCTGCTGAAGTGAGTGCTAAGAATTTCTTGGACAAGTATTATTTTGTTTTGGCTACCTCTTTTTTTTTTTCCCCCCTGTCATGACTGTATAAGTATTAACCTGTCTTAGGAGAGATGAGCTCTACCTAACTAGAGATAGACACAAGAACCTTGGACAACTAAACTGCTGGGAGACTGAGATACAAAGAGTATGTAAGTGCTGTGTATCTTTAAGTGGTAATGGGATAAATAATCTGGTTTTGAGCTTCACATCTTAGTGGTCAGCTGGCATAAAGGCAAAAACTCTTCACTCAAACAGTGCTACAAGCTGAAGGCCTCCCTCCATCCTCATACAATCTTTAGTCCCTTGCTTCAAAAGTGTAAAGTTTTTATCAATGTGTATTTTTTCCTCTATCAATGTGTATTTTTTCCTCTAGCATTTCATGGCTCAGACATTTGACTGTGTTGGTCTGTAAATATCACGTCCAAACTTCAACGCTTTCTCCATGGTCGAGGGCTTTTAAAACTTTGCATCAGGTGGAGTCCTACCACAACAGCTGTAATGTGTGGAAGGTGCCAGGTCTTATACTTGCTGGCTGTTGTTACTGTGTCTTCCTGAGTGAGCAGAGAGGATTTTTTTAAGGACATGTAACTTCAGTGTGAGCTGCAGCTGTGTGCAAATACCAGCCCTTTGAGGGGAAGGCTGGTTTCGTGGCAGCGTTTGTGTTCAAATTGGGAAACCTGATACAACACTCCAGTGATGGACTGGAACGTTCTCTTTTGCCAGTCATTCAAATGGACTTGCATCAAGATGGTCTGTTTGTTATAGCAAGGCTAGGAAATCTTAGTAACAGGCAAGAAGTTCCTGCCAGATGCTGCTCTTCAATGACAGACAAGGCCATGCCCTACTACTCCCTTTGGGGTACAGACATTGACAATACTCCATATAATTGCACGACAGGATATTTTTATTTGGGTTCAGTAGGGTAGTCACTAGTAGCATTCTAAATAGTCTGGAATGAGAACAGCACAGGTGAACATCCCAGGTAAGCATCTCCTTACCAGTTTCCTGCCGGCAGAGGGCGCTTTCTACTCAAATAGGGCAAAGCTCCTGTCTTGGCAAGTGTAATTTTAGCACATAAACTGTATTAAACTGTATAGAGAAAAAATGTGGTATCAAGTGTCTCCATGACCTATACACATATACTAGACTAGTGCACTGCATGAGAAGAGATTTAAAAACTCTATTTCTTCTTCCCTCCCCCTTCATCTCAATTGAAAATTGCTACTGCTGTTTCATTTACCTGGTGGTATTTGATTAGCAGACATTGTATACTGTAAATCAGCTTACTACACAAGTGGAACTTCTGAATACAGCCAGAACTTCATTTGTAGCCAAGAACAGGATTACTTCCTCCATACTTGAACTTGAAATGGAACATAGTCCAGCTGAATAGTAAAGACACTGTAGTCCAGCTGAAGAGTTCAGACATCATAATTCTTGTTTTTTCACTTTCTGAAGAGGTTCAGATCGCCTCCCTGGAAGCACTTGTAAGTATATGCAGGGCTGCAGAAAGCATACTTTTATGAGTTCAGAAGAAATGGAATGGCTTTCTGTAATTGCTGGGCAGCCTCATGTAAGTGGCAATTCCTGCCAATTCCCTCTAAAACAGTAGTTCACCAGGCAAAAGCCAGCTACAAAGAAAAATTTGAGTGCAAACCCTCCAACTGTCCAAGAGCACCAGTCTCCAGTGCTTGACGCATCACTAGTCACAGCCTGAAGGAAAGCCCTTTAGTGGTTAAACGCCAAAACTGCAAGAGAAAGGTACAGTATTAATACATGTTGAAAGTAACTCCCTTTACCAACCCACACCAGCATTTTCTGGCCAATATGAGCTAGCAGCTTGTTCAACTTTCTGCCAAAAGAAACTCAATGGGCAGAAAGCATATGAAACCTAGAAATTACCGTATGCTGATTTGTTACTTTTCTGTAATGGTATTTATCAACACTTAGCATCAGCCAAAATAATTAGAAGCAATCAATAAATAATGGCTTTGTACTTCAAGTACCTCAGGATAATACTACAAAGAGCCCTCATGATATTCCTACCTGCCCAAGGTTCCTCCAGCCTGGGTGTAGTATTTGTTATAATCCAAGCGTAGCAGCAGTTGAGCTAAGTCAGAGTTTATCTGATGATTGCGAACACTAGAGAGAATCTTGAAGAGAAGTGATGACTGACGACTGAATCCCTACAAATTTGAAGATGTCAGTTCTGGACCTTCTCAGAAGAGAAGGAAAGCAAGCATCTCATCTCTGTTTCTGCCTACCCAGTCCTTTAACAGCCTGAAGAAAATCACTGCAAGAGATGTGATGCTTGTGACCCAGGATAAGGTAAGCTGTGAGCCACAAGAACTCCTAGATGTTACTTATCCAAAAGGAGGGGTAGAGGTACCCACCTCTGCCTCCTTTCTATTCCAGTATCTGCCCCCTTTCTGCCTCTCTGTGCACATAGAATTTCCAACTCAAGAAGAGTTGATTAGTTAAAATAATTACAAGCATTTACATAGAAGTAAGCGGCTTACACTCACTCATGTTCTACATCTGTTAAGATAACTGCTTAGGTAAATGTTTGCACGGGAGGAGAACAGATCCACAGAAACATAGATTCACCTTCACCAGAATACTGAGTTGTGCAGCTCCCCGTTCATCTAAAGGGCCCAGATTCTGACTGACCAGAGAACAGAAGCTATGACAAAGATCCAGAATTTCATTTAAGCAGTGGAAAACCTACATGGGATAGAAAGTACAAATTAGTAGTTGAAACAGTTTGAACACAGAGAGAAAGCAGGTACCTGAAAAATTGTAGCTTTCATAACAAAGACATTGCTGATATACTGTATTTTTTAGTCAGGAAGGAAGATATTGATGTAGCATTTTTTTTAAGATTTCCTATGGAAGAAGGATTTAAATGTTATACTGCATCTCCCCTCTGCCCCGCCCACAGCCTTTTGCAGATGTTTCTGGGGAAACTGCAATTGGCATGAACCATCCAGATTGGGACAGGAGTTGCACACTGGCTTCTCTATCCAACCAGCAGGTCATCACTGCAGCTTTGGGATTGAGAAGGCAGGATAAAGACCAACATGAGCTATGTTTCAAGGCTTTGGTTTCACTGTTCACTAAACTTGGAATTTCTCTTGTTATCAGTTGATCTGACTGGGTAATGGTTACTATTCTGACACCTTTATTCTCCAATAACCTCATAGATGAGCACAGAGACATTGTGTTTCATTGAAACTAACCTTTGCAAATGTTTTTGTGAGGCTGTTTATAAAAAGACTTTTTTTTTAATTAACAAAATTAAAAAGACCCTAAGTCTACTTGGGAACATCTCAACTATTTTTTTTTTCTCTTAAGTAGAAGAGAGATGTCTAATGTGTATCAGTATGAGTCCCTCAGGAATACAGTTCCCAGCACTATGCTCATTAGTTTTTCTTTAATGAAATAGCCTGTGATAAAAACATAGTGATAAAATACAAGTTATTAAGGTTAACTGAACACCAAAATAAGCTGGACTTAGAATTGCCAGGAATACAGCATTCACACTCACTGACTGTAAATTAGATGATTTAATTCAGTTGTCAGTTAGAGTTTATACCTGCCTTACTCCTAGAATGGTAGTCTGCAGGAGATTATCACTGATCTGTTTTAAAAGATGTGATTTGTCATATCTGTCCAAAAAGGTGTGTTTCTTAGGGCACTTGGAGAATTGGTAGAAAAGGGTGAAAACAAGACCTACTTACAGGTTTTAGGAGGATGAAAGACTGAGCCAGCAAATTACTTAGGAAATGATCATGAGCTAATCGTATACTCTCAAAATCTCTTGTGGCGTTTATCTGCTGCAGAAGCTGTGAGAACTGAGACTCCAGTACATCAACCTGATGAATATGTGAAGATACCTCATTAGTGATTTGAGGAACTGGGAGTGCTTCAGACCAGATAGAAGTTTTGAATAAGAAACTTACTTTCCTTATTGCTACTCTTATGTTAGAAGCTGAGGATCCCCTTCTCTCTGGCTGATGAATGGGGAATTATATACAAGAGCAGTATGTAATGTGAGGTACACAGCAATTTTTGATGCCTAAGTAATATCTAAGTAGAAAGGGAAATGGTAATTTTCTTTAACTATGAAAAGATATATATAGCTAGCATGTAAACAAAGGTATTTGACTGTAGTAATTTCTGAATTTTATAGTGGGAGATACTACTTGGAATTTTAGGGCAAAGGCTGCAGTACAAAAGCTCCGCCAGATTACTGTGGAGAATTTAGAAATCCAGGCCCCCTCTCAATTCTTTAAAAACCAAACAAAAAGCCCAAAACTTAATTCAAAGTAGAGTTCACTTAAAGAGGCCAGAGAAGGAACCAGGATGGGATCTTAATGATGATCTTTCAGAGATGAGTGGTTTCTCACAAACATTTAGTGGCATTAGAGAGCTACTAAAGAACTTCTCCATTTCACTGATTCACAAGTCCAAAAACTTCGTAATTGTAGCAGTAGTCTTGGAACTTGGAGGAAGCTCTAGACTTGGAAAGGAAATCCTGATTTCCTTAAGGTACAAGGAATCAGAAACCTGAGATAGGTTTTCAGTGCTCCCTCCATGCATTTCTGCCAGTTTCTGATTAACTGTTACCGTTTCTTTCTCTGTAAAACTGACCTGCAGATAATACTGAAGATTGTCCACAAGGAAAGCCATGTGATCCCTCAGGCGCCACTTTATAGCATCTGTTCTGTTAGATTTCAGGTGTTTGCGTTGCATCTGGAGAGCCCAGCAGTGCTGTAGCTCAGCCTGGACTCGTCGCACGCTCAGTAGGTATTTGAACACAACATTGTACCTACAATCAAAAATACAAAGTTTAAGACTAAAATCTTCCTCTGCTGCAGTTACTGGAGAATGTGACAATGCAAGACTGGAAAAAGAAACAGGAGGTGACTGCTAATAGTTAGTGCCAATCAGGTCATGGCCCATGTGCCCCATAGCACATCTTCCAGAGTAAGATTTCTGTTTGTATTGATTACTGACCTAAAAAAATATGAAGTTAGTTTCAGAGTAAGGAGGGGAGCTGTCAATGAAAACACCGTTAAAGTAGCGCTGCTTGAAAATCGGTGCAGATCTGTCAGCATCTTGCAGGTCTTACTGTCATTACAAGTACTTTCAGTATGAGTAAGTGGAATGAGCCATTTTAGGCTTCAGGGAGCAATAGCTCTACCTTTCTCTCCATAGAGAGGAAAAACCCCAACACACTAGTGAATGCCTCATATCAGGAAACATACAGATGAATATAGAAAGACTATACTTAGTACTTACTTCTCGAGAACAGCAGGAGTAAAAAGAATGTGTAGTGGCCATTGAACTTTGTAAGAAAGGCCCAGAGCTGCCCATCCAGATGTAGGGGCTTCACGTGGAGATAATTCCCGGGAAGGCCCTTCACGAGTCTGAGAAGTATCTAAAAACAAGTAAGGTGCTGAATTATGTTATCTTCTCAGTCAGTGCAACCATGGCAAGAAAGAAAAGGAAAAGAACAGAATTAAGAAGAGCCAAAGTCGTCTAGGCCATCACACAGGGCAGTAAAGGGAACAAAATTAGTATTTCTTTATAACTTGAGAGAAGGGTAAGTAATTGATTTGAAAACAAGGTCACCATCTCCCCTCTTAATTTACTTCTAAAAATTCAAGTAGATACCTTTATGTTCCTTTCCATGATACTCAATGGTTAAGTGAAGAAGAGGAAGAAGGTTATCGTCATCTAACAGCACCTTATGAGCAGACTGCTGAAACGCAATGTTGACATCTGACAACAAGAGAACGCGTATCAGCACAAGATGATGCAGCTAGTGCTAATTTTGCACCCACTAATTATTTACTCTTGGTCCTAAAAGACACACTGATGCACTATGGACACTTTTCTTTTAATTCCGGTTTCAAATACCTGCCATCAGAAGGCTTCTGAGAGATTGTTTTCACCCTCTGAGACATTCTAATTCACAAGTGCTCTAGTTTCAAAACTAATGATATAATCTAGAGAGCTAAGATAGAACTCTTCTGTACTGGACATGGCTTACCACTTTCCTGCTATACCACAATGAGGCCAGTTTGGTAAGCAAATAAGCAACACTCACCATGTTCAGTTACAGCCGTAGGTGGTGTCTTTAACATGTGCTGTGCAGTGTCAATGAAGGCCTGAAACAGCTCACCTCTTCCCAAAAGGTAAAAGTCTTTTATAATCTGTGGAGATAAATTTTTTGTTCCTAACATATCAAAAACTGAGCAGAAATTTTAAGCATCCTAGCTGATAGCACCCATTTTTATTATTTGGGCAACTACTGTTTCTAAACACAGCTGGTGAGCTCTGGATTTTATTCATTGACCAAAAAGTCTACACTGCCTTTGCTTCAAGATGAAAACTACATATACCCCTTTAACTCTGTCTCTGACCAAGTTCTATCAGTGTATGCTCATTCCTGAGACTGGAAAATGAGAACAGCTTTACCTAAATGAAGAAAGCCCAGAGTGTAATAGGCAGTAAAGTATTTAATAGAAAGAAAGAAGGGAAGAAAGAGCTGCTTTAGCAAAAACAAACTAGCAGTTGCATTACCTTCAGTTGTCCTAGTAGATCCGATTCCTCCACCATCAGTTTCCAAAGATGCTAGTGAAGAAACAAAAATCAAATGAAACAACAGAAACCTCCCCTCAGAATTATCCCACCCAGAGAGAAGAGTAGCTGCGGTCTTAAAACACTTGCGATGCATACAGAAAGACCACCTATACAAAATGCTACATAAAGTACAAGAGAACACAGTGAGAGTCCTGTGTAGCAGCCCATGCTACCAGTTAAAATTCTTGATATATACCAGCAAAAAACTGTGCCTAAGAAACCTGAAGACCTGTGACAAAAAAGTGCAAATTCCTATGAAATCTGTTCTACCCCAGCTTTGTTCTCACTTCTCTAACCTCCCCATTTTCTTAGGTTCTCCTCCCTGCCCCAAGTGAAAAAAAGATTAAAAACTGCCAAAGCATGTGCTCAGTGACATGCCCTCTATTATGCTGAAAGCAAATGAAAAGTTCTGAAGTCATTTCAAGTGAAATTAAAAAAAAACCCAAAAATTCCCTTCTTTCCCGCATGAAAGAGCACAGTATTTCTTAATGTCCTTTTGTCATTAGAAGTTGGGTTTACATGAAGCTCTGAGACCAGTTACAAGAGCTGCACTATTCACATGTTTGTTTAATCACTGGCACTGACGAGCCCTCTTCTTCCAAGTCCTTTACAAAACTTAAGAGCTGCTCAGCCTGCATTGTAGTTACCCTTCCTAGGATGCTCACCTCAGCAACAGTGCTCCGTATCCAGTCAACCACTGATTCAAAGTCCACCAAACTAAAAAGTGGTTGCTGCTTGAGTCGATGTAGCTCTGCTGCAAAAGTGTCCTCCTGGTTTTTTAGGATGGAGCCTGTGCAGCAATGAGAAGAGTTTCAGAGAGTAAAAAGGGATGCCATTTGGAGACATGCAGACCCGTTCCAGCACAGAGAAACAGAAGGGCTGTCCAGGCAGCACTGTCTCAGGTCTGGCAAGGAACATGAAGAGAAGGTTTCAAAGTACAAGTACCAAGGTATAAGATTACTATTGCATGTACAGTTGCAGTACAGACATTGCCATGGCAGTGCTGTGGTATCAGTAAAACCTCCAAATATTTTCTACATAAACAGTTGCCACTAAAAGCCCTTTTTCTATCCCCATACCCCTGCCCCTTTCAAATCTATCCTACTGCTTGAACTTGGGGACTTTGTTTTTTGTAACCAACTGAACCAGAAGACCAATTTCTTTTCCCCTTGCTTCTGCTACTGCAAGAAAACAGTCCAACTGAACTGGTCCTTTGTTCTCTGTAATGTCGCTCAAGTAATTTAAGTACTTCTGCGTAGACATGCTCAAGGTAGAGCCACCACAGCAGTCCTCCCTCACTGGTGTAGAAATGTATTTCCCAAACCACCCCCAATGTAAACTTTTCAAGCTCTCAAAGTGAACCATCAGCTAGAAATTTCTCTCCCTTGCCGTCTTTAATGCTCCATATAATTTGCCTTTCATAGCAACTTCAGGACCACCTTGCAAGCGAATCATTCATGTTTGTGGATGCAAGTTAATCCCATGACACCATTCTGCAACATACACAGAGCAAGGTGTGCCCTTGCGTCTGTCTGCAGCCTTTAGGGAGAAGGATGCAAACTGAAAAGAAAACAAGGCCTTTGCAATTGCTTTATCCAGAGCAAATCACATGGTGACTTGCTGCTGGAAACTTGGAGACTATATTTGGAAGGTGTTATTTACTCATCCTGTTCTTACACCCCTCCCTTGGAATCAATCAGAAGCAGAACACTGGGACTACTGCTCTATCCTGGCACAACTATCTATATACTCTGAAAAATAACAGCCAATAGTCAGTGACTGTTGAGGAATTCATTAATGTGGCATTCTGGAAAATACCTGTCAGTCACTCATAACTGAGCAAAGATTGCAAGAAAGATGTTCCTTACCTTTTCTGGTCAGGTTAACATTCTGATTCTCAAACATCTGAACAGATTCTCCCACAAAGAGGATTTTCTCAGCAACCCGGACAGGAATGTATGAAGGCAGCATTTCTACTCTCAAAGAAAACTGCTTTAGAGATGGAGCTAACATGTTCTCCTCCTCAATCAAGCGCTGCCAGAGACACCAGGGAAAAGAAATCAAGTGCAAAACAGTGTCAGAAAACCAGACAGAAAAGGTGTATAAAGGTGTGTGCGTGTGAGGGGGCATTTAAGAGCATTGGAAGTAAGCAGAAAGGTAGCAGAACTGATTTGTATCATTCGAGTAAGCCAGTAAACTTCCTTCTGGTATGCTAGCAGATCTCCCTAGAGATATTGCTTCCATCAGAGTGGAGCAGAAGGGGGAAAAAAAGCTAAACCTTTGAGGAACAGCAACAAACTGGCTGTATTAAAGGATTATATTACATAAGCAAAAGGAGTGTTATTGCAAATGCATTACATCAGTCCTTTGCTGCCATAATGATGTTAACTAGCATTACCAAAATTAATCCTCCCCTACACCCATTCTTATGTTTTAAAACTGTTAGAACAGTCATGATACAGGCCAAATATAAACACCTCCAGTAGTGAGCAAATAGGATAAAGATCCAAAGGCTTGCTAGCAAAGATAAGGCAATTTTCTCAGTTCCTGTGAAAGCTGTTTTAGAACAATACAGCTTAGAACAACAATACAATAAGTATTATTACATTAATAATAATATTAATATAATATTACAATGTAATAATAATATTGTAATAATATTATTACAACAATAACAATACAGTAAGTTATTAAATTTTTTTCTGAATGTTAATAAGGAAGTCCGAGTACGGAGGCAAGATCTTCCTTCAGAACACAATATTGTTAATTTCATCTGGCTTTCTTGTTACTGGAGAATTAGTTTCAGTGGTCCATAATCCAGAAAAAAATCACCCAAACTTTTGAGAATGTTTGCCATCTACAAAATTCTTCATTTCAACAGAAGAGTTTAGTACAAATTCGTACACTGATGGTAACAGGTTGGCAATTCTTTTCTTAAGATTCTAGCAATACTTTTAGATGAGACAATACCCAAGTATTTTATCAGTCTATTCCACTGAAACTCATGAGTTCTTATTTTACTCTTTGACTGAAGGATTGCCAACACTGTTAGTTGATAGTACTGAAGAAAGAAGTTGTTTAATCTACAATTTCCATCATGAACCTAGAAGACTCAACAATTTTCACTTTCTTTATCTGATACAGTGAAATAACAGATTTTTCTACTAACTGCCTTTTAAAGTTTTCCCCTGTTTTTCTCTGGGTGTAGTCTGTTTTCAGCAGAGATTGTAGGCACAGGGCACTTAATTAGTACGCAACACAGAGTTTCTGTGTGGTCACAGCCAAGCTGCATGCACCACACTAACTTCATAAATGCCCATACAATGTTTTCTCACCATATTCGTATTTCTCACCAATTAAGAGGATGAATTTAGAGTTGAACTTGCTCCACACTATACTCTATTCAGACACCATTCAAATGCTCAGTGTGGAAGATTACTCCATTGAGAAAGCTGCTTTACAAAAGTGTACTCTAATGGTATAGCATCTACAGGAAGAGTTACCAGATTTCACCAATGTGCTGGCAGGTTGCTCCCTTGCTTAGCAGTCCCTTGACTCTCACATAACACATTTTCTACCAGTAATGTCAGTAGCATTTGCACAACTGTCAAATGTCAGGTACTGTCAACTGTTACCTGTCAGGTAACATTTGCACAACTAATGGTTGTGCAAGAAAGGCACCTGACCCAGCTGCCCGTAGAAAGTGTGTAAGCCAAGTTCCCCACACCTTGTTCCTTGCAATTGCTCACACTACCACCAATGCCTATGTTAAACAGATCACAGTGCTGACCATAAGGAATGAGAAATCAGTCACGAGCAGTGGGCATGCAGCCATTCCCATTACTTGACATCAGCGTCTACACAGATTCCATCCATAGGGCTTTCTGCTATGGGGTTATCCAACTGTGCCAAACAATAGGTCTCTGTCCCTTATGCCTAGCAGCAACCTATTACAGTATTATTTTGATTTACCGTCCTAGCAGGTTTCAGTATATGTCTAGTCTAGCATAGCTTGCACTGAAGCAGAATACAATATACTTCTTCTTTAGTTCCCTAAGGACCAAAGATGCCAACTTATGACTTGTAGATCTTACCAGGTCCTGCAGTTCTCGTAGCTGTTTTCCTGTAAGTCCCCCAATTCCTAAGTCATCGTCATCTTCTTCAGGTTGGCTAGGGACATTTCCAGAAGAGGGGCCCTGTTTGATAAAGAACTCTTCATGCTGGTCTAGTAGCAATCCATGCAGCATCCAGGCAGAGAGCTGCTTATACATGACTCCATGACACACAGCCAGAATCCTGAGGTCAAGTGAAACAGTCAGTCAGGCCTTTGCACACAATAATCAAAACCTCATTGTATGTCATTCCAGAAAGTCCAGTTGGTCAGCCAGGCTGTATGGCAAGTACTAAATGGCTAATGTGGTATTTTATATCTTTTTTTAAACAGAGAAAGGTGGAAAAAACCAGAAGGTGCAAAACTAAGCTAACATATCCTCTGAACATGTAGCTTCTCTATAGAAATCTGCCAGTATACCAGAGGTATAAGTCTGCAATGGCTGCTGTTTCTATTCAAATGACATTTTAAGTAGTTTGACTTTCTCCATGAGGACATACAAACATCACAACACTCACACAGTCACATTTATTATTTTGAAGGATCAAAGACCAGTAACAGGTCTACCAGATGCAAAACAATTCACACAGACTTCAAAAGAAGAAGAAAAACCTGGGTCTGAAGTTTTTTGAGCCCTTAACCCAAAGTATGGAGAAAGCCTTAATTCCCACCACAAGCCTGCTTTAGATAAGTAATGGGGATGGTGACAGTTTTCCGCTGCATGGTACTCCTACTTTTATACCGTGCAAGGCTGTTTTGCATGTACTGTTTCAACAAGTAAGAAACACTTTGATACTAACTCCAGAAGAATGAAGTAATAGTTTTACTGCATCTACATACTTTTCAAGAGCACTGCGAACAGGAGGCAACCCCCCACAGCTATGTTTGTGGACTGTCTCCAATATCTGGCATCCATGAATCTGCAGAAAGAAAAGGTTAGACTAGGCCTGTTATTTGGATCTGTACTGACCTTTTTATACATTTAAACATTACACTTTCAGCTAACAAAAAAATGCCTTCACAAACTGAACAAGGCTTACAGAAAGAAAGGTGTAACATGCTCTGTGTAGTGATGAAAAAGGCCTTCTATGTGTGGCTCTACATTCAACCTTCTCTCAATACTTTCCCTTAACAAAATGTAAGCATCTCTGGATTCTTAAAACATTAGCCTCTGCCTTTTTTATTTCAGGCAACAGTCAGAGAAAACAGATGCAGGAAAGAAAAATTCCAACCACCAGCATCCTGTCCTATAAAATTCAAGACATAAAAGACTACGGGATAAGGGAAAAAGTCAAATACAGCGTAAATGAATTTGTAAAATAGTCTCAATACTTACAGCAGAACTAGTAATAGGGCATCAATTACTGAAACTACATTATTTTCTAGTATCAGAAGTCAGGGATGGAAGAAGAAATGACTTTATCAATTAAAGAGAAAACCTGTTAAGAGAAACTAGCTGCAGTTTTACTGTACCTTCTGAGTTTTGATCTGTTCTACCATGACCATCACAGAGGGGAAGAGTAACTGAAACTGCAGAACAAAAAATGAAATATTGATTTAGGTTGTTATGTAAGGAAGAGAGAAAAAAAACTATACTTGAGTAACTGTGGACAGCAACTGAACACAATAATTTAATAAAACTACTATCTGTCTTTCCTCACAAATTAGAAACATGACATGCAAATCTCTAGGAAGTATGTCTTCCTTCCATTGGACCAAGATGGATGAAGTTACCATGTTCCAGCAGTAGTTCAGGCTAAACACAATCAGAGAGGAATGTGTGAGAGCCAAGGTGAAGAACCTTAGCTTTGTGTTGGAAGTGCAGGTGATCCCCTGACCATGATTAAGGGACTACAGATGTAGAGGCATTAGACAGAAATGGCATGACATGATGTAGTAAGCCTTGTTTATCCCACCCACTTTCTTATTAGACTCAAGAGGGATAAGAGCAAACAAAAAACACTACCTCTTTAATAACATGACATACCTGGTCCAAGGAGTAATTAACATGTGAGATGGAAAGATGTGGGTCAGCCAGAAACTATAAAGATAAAGCAATTAATGAAGATTAATTATCACAACCACTAGATGGTGACACTGCCCAAGATATGACAGCTACTAGTCTAGCAGAGATTAATCAAAACCTTTAAAACTGAAAACAGAAGCCACAATAGTCTGAGACAGCCCTGGGCTCTGACAAAGATGGAGCCCTTACTGAACTAAAGAAAGAGGAGACAACATTTATTGAGATGAAAAGTAATTTACAATGGCATCTCACAGGAATCATTTGGAAGGCATCCCTAACGTGGAAAGGAAAATACCTTGTTTCATCTTAGAAACTACTACTAGTATGTTAATTGCAGAAATGACAAGTTTCCACAATCTGTCAGCAGCACTACAGCCTCTTGTTCTGTATCTCTCTCCTTTACCTCTTGTTCTAGGTCAAGTAGTGCCTGTCGATAAGGCTGCAGCACTGAATCAAGACCTGTGCAGAAGGCTCTCAAGTAAATGCCATGCAATCCACTCTGGTTTTGCTGAGATAGATGGTGATCCTGAAACCAAACAATAAAATCTGCATCAGCATCCTTGTGCAAGTCTGAAGAGTATCTGTGAAGTGTCATACCAGTAGTCAGTGCCCCGAACATGTTGAAATGCACCCTAGCTCACCATAAAGTGATCAGAAAAACAAATACAACCTTGTCACAATGAGAGTTACTCGAGCAGATTTATATTTAGCTCTTTTGTGGACCTATGAAAGTGGTGGGGGCCACTGATACCAGTGCTTCTTTTCACTTAAGCATGCCTCTTCAATCTCAAGGCTCTTTGCAAATCATGAGGAGATAGTCATGAGCATCCCGTTCAATTCACAAACCCTGGCCAGTCTGCTGTGGTCAGAAATTATTACAAGACTTCCCGAAGAATAAGATTTTACGTTTGATTCATCCTTCATTGCTCTCTACCCTCCATTACATGCATCGCAGAGAGCTTTCTGGAGCTCTGCTCAGTGAGAGCGCTATGAGCCACCATGGGCCACGGGCCACTCCTATGTCCTGGGCATCTTGACCTTACTGGCACTTGCCGCGCTCCTCTCGGGAAATACCACGGCCCGGCGGCCCCACCTGCTGCTGTACGTGTCCCGTGTACTGCTCCACGAATTCGGCGAAGCGGATGTAGTCGGTGCCGAGGCGGCAGAGCCGGTTCAGGACGCTGGTCTCGCTGGGGTGCAGAAACGGCAGCTCCTGAGACACCTGTAATGGGAAACAGCGGTGACGGACGGACGGACGGACAGACGGACCGCGCAGGGCAGGGGCGGGGACCAGGCGGAGCGGGGGCCGGGGTGGGCTTTGGCCGGGGCCGTGCCACACCTGGAGGCCGCCGCGCTTGCTCCAGGTGAAGGCCGCCCCCGGGTACCCGCTCAGCGCCAGCAGCAGCTCGTGGATCATCCTGCCGCGCGGGGCCGCGCGGGCTGCCGGGAGCAACGCGGGGCCCGCCGGGAACGGCGGG
>VXAX01006121.1:0-59116 GCA_013399835.1 Leptocoma aspasia | reverse complement strand
GGGCCGCGCGGGGGCGGGCACGCCGGAAGAGTCGGCGGGAGCGGCCTAGCGGAGCGTGCCGTGAGGGATGTCGTGAGGGATGCCGTGGCCCCCGCTCACGTCCCGACCGCTTCAGATGCGCGTTGGCTTTGGCTCGCGGCAGGAGGAGGAGGGTGTAGTAACGTGGGTGGCTGTGATGGCAAGTGCCTGTTCGGGAGGTCTCATCCAGGAAAACAGCAAATGCGCAGCCTTCTAGGTAGACTTGGTTTCTGTATGCCTCATTAGGTTTCTTTATCGGTTTCTCAGGTTATCTGTCAGTGTTTTATTATTTATTATTTATTTATTATTGCCAGTTTTNCTTTTGTGGACCTATGAAAGTGGTGGGGGCCACTGATACCAGTGCTTCTTTTCACTTAAGCATGCCTCTTCAATCTCAAGGCTCTTTGCAAATCATGAGGAGATAGTCATGAGCATCCCGTTCAATTCACAAACCCTGGCCAGTCTGCTGTGGTCAGAAATTATTACAAGACTTCCCGAAGAATAAGATTTTACGTTTGATTCATCCTTCATTGCTCTCTACCCTCCATTACATGCATCGCAGAGAGCTTTCTGGAGCTCTGCTCAGTGAGAGCGCTATGAGCCACCATGGGCCACGGGCCACTCCTATGTCCTGGGCATCTTGACCTTACTGGCACTTGCCGCGCTCCTCTCGGGAAATACCACGGCCCGGCGGCCCCACCTGCTGCTGTACGTGTCCCGTGTACTGCTCCACGAATTCGGCGAAGCGGATGTAGTCGGTGCCGAGGCGGCAGAGCCGGTTCAGGACGCTGGTCTCGCTGGGGTGCAGAAACGGCAGCTCCTGAGACACCTGTAATGGGAAACAGCGGTGACGGACGGACGGACGGACAGACGGACCGCGCAGGGCAGGGGCGGGGACCAGGCGGAGCGGGGGCCGGGGTGGGCTTTGGCCGGGGCCGTGCCACACCTGGAGGCCGCCGCGCTTGCTCCAGGTGAAGGCCGCCCCCGGGTACCCGCTCAGCGCCAGCAGCAGNATTATTTATTATTTATTTATTATTGCCAGTTTTACCTTTCTCCATTTATTTTGTATTGCTTTCCTTCACTTCCTGTCATAATCTGGGTAGTCTTTTAATAAAATCTGTCTAGTTTGAAAACTATGAGGTTATTTAATAAAGTGGTTTTTTAGCAGCCTCGTTTTCATTTCACCCCCTATTTTTGATAGTTTTTTTCTCTATGTGCATTTTTACTCTTCTTCATTTAGGAGAAATTAGTGTTTAGTGTTAAGGGTCATCTAATATGCATTTGGTTCAGCTTGTCACAATAAGGTCTGAAATGTAAGAAGAATATGGGCATGTACTATTTATCTATAGCTATACAGCTTTATGTGTAACTTGGGAGCCCCAACATTATTGTTTATCATGTATGGGTATAATAAAACTATCATCTTTCTGTTGACAAAACTTCTAGCGTCATAATAAAGACTGAGGAGTTGGGCTATGCATTTGTTATGCATTCTTGACATAAATATCACAGTATACAGTTGATCTGGAAACCTCTGGAAAAGAACAGATAACAGTAGTTCATTTAAAGGATTTTGGTGATCATTTTCTCTAGGAAGCCTAGTGATTAGTCATTAAGGCAAAAAACTTAAAAATTTTTTTACAGAATTGATTGCTCACATTTTGAAATGAGAAAAATGGGTATCTATAATATTTGCAAGGCCATCTGACTACTGCTGATTCAACATTAAGGGAAAAAAAAGACAAGAAACAGGAAAGGCAATAAATCAGACACATATATACACAACTCCTAATGAAAACATTTTGCAGAGTTGATAACGAACACCAGAAATCTTAAATCACGGGAGTTGTTATAGCTACCATTGAAGACGTTCAGATAGGTTCTTTGATGATATGCAATAATTGTGTTTTATTTTTCTTATCAGAATGAGATGTTTTTGAGGGAGGATTGTGGCACTGTGCAAAAAATGTTATGAGATTTTTAGGGAGAACAAAATGAGCTCTGTACTCCACAGTCTACATAGAAACATTATTTTAAATGTCTTCTCATTGCATAACTTTCAAGTGGCCATATGTGAAGTAATGCAAATGTTAATAATTAGAACGCTAACTGCATTATAAAACTTTTGTTTTGTAATTTATGTCTGGCATACCCCAATGTAGTTATTTCTGTAACCATTGAATAATGTCTTCCTTTAATCAGTTAGGTTCTCTAAGATTATTGAGTCCAACCAATGACTGAACACCACCTTGTCAATTAGACTGAAGCACTAAGTACCATGTCCAATCTTTCCTTAACCACTTCCAGGGATGTTTCCACCATGTTCCTGGGCAGCCCATTCCAATATCTAATCACCCTTCCTGTGAAGAAATCCTTCCTAATGTCCAACCTAAACCTGCCCTGGCACAGCTTAAGACTGTGTCTTCTTGACCTATTGCATGTTGCCTGTGTATATATAGTAACTAAATATACTTTTTGATGGCCTCATGGAATCATTGAGTTTGGAAGTGACCTCTAGAAGTCTCTAGTCCCACCTTGTTTCCTCAATGCCAGGTGAACTTGAGTGGGTTTGTCCAGGACTATGCCTAGTTAGGCTTGAACTATCTCCAAGGGCAGAGGCTCCACAACTTCTCCAGGTAACTTGTTCCAGTGTTGGATCACCTTCAGAATAAAAATATTTCTTAATTTGTTGAAGTGGGACTTTTTATGTTTTTCAGTCCATTGCCCACTGCTTCCTGGCATGTTCTATCATGCTCTCTTCATATGTCAGATGCTCCAAGCCCTTAATCAGTTTCTGTGTTGTTCTGTACTGTTCTGAACCGTACTTGTTCCATTATGTCCATGTCTTTCTTGTACTGGGGAAGCTGAAACTGAATCCACTGCTGGGAAGATGAGAATGATTGACTCCCTTACCTGCTGGTGATGCTTTTCCTAACAGAGGTCTTCCAAATTACTTAATTTGTGCTTAGGTAGTAAATGTATGGCCCAGGCAGTGAAATTCATGGAACTAATTAAAATGGACACATGGTGGCTGGCATTGTCAGTGCTCTGACCCTTGAACAAGAAATAGGCAAAACAACAGTAATACGTACTGAGGGGAAGGAAACTTTCAGGGCATGATTCTCCTGTGGCAGGGCTGCTGGATGTTGCTATTGTTTTGGGGCACCCTACTTCCACTTGTGGCTGACATTTCAGGTGAATTACCACGGTTTGGTCAGCAGAGCTGTTTAGATGGAAGGGCACGGCTGCATCCAGCAAGGCCAGGTTTTCCTACTGTGAAGGGCAATTCAGCTGCCAAGGGAACCTGGCAGGACAAGAGGGCCTAGGCAAAGCAGCATGTGGGAGGCAGCCGGCTTGTGGAGGCTGAGCTGAAGAGGCTGCACTGCCCACAGTGGGGCTGGCGTGGCTGGGCTGAGAGGGTAAGATGTGGGTCATGACCAGGTTGACCTGGGCTGTGTCCCGCACAATATGCTGGCAGAGTTTAGGTCAGAGCTTAGCTGGGTGTTACGAATGAGGCTAACAGGAAGATTCAGGGCCAGGGCGCTGGCCCTGTGACAAGGAGGGACTCCGGGGAGAGACAGGGCGGGCAAGCCGGGTCCTTCAGGTCTACAGGACGGCTAAGCTAGACTGGGGGCTGGGTCCGGCCGGAGGGGAGCTGCCTAACTCGTCGTTTCCCTCCAGTGGCGGCCGAAGTCGGCGGGGGCGGCCAGGGTGCGGCCGGGGCGGGGAGAGGGAGAGAGAGCGCGGAGGGGCGACTCCTCCCCCGCCACACCCGGTGCGGCAGGAAGAGGAACAGCCGCGCCCAGCTCCCGCTAGCCCTGGCCCAGCGCAGCGCCATGGCGGCGGAGGACGTGGACGGGTTGGCCGTGTCCCGGCCCCACTATGGCTGTGAGTACTGAGGCCCCGGGGGTCCGGGAATCCGCGTGGCCGCCAAGCGACGCCCAGCCCGAGCTGTCCGTGCCTTCCAGGGTCCAGCGTTGGGAGGGGAGGCTGGGCCACCGCAGGCATGGGGGGAGCCGCGGGGTCCGGGCTCCGGGACTGCCCCGCGGGCGCGGTGCGCCCCGCCGGATCTCCTCGCGGGCCCCGGCGAGCCGCGCCTCCTGCGAGGTGGGCGCCGTGCCGCGCGGGAGCTCGTCAAAGCTCGACGGTCCTCCTGAGTGCTGGAGATGAGTGCTGGGAGAAAGCAGCGGATGGGCAGCGACGGGGCGTCCCACGGCTGTGCCGCCGTCGTCTGCCGCGGGCGGGCCCCGAGCCTCGCCCAAGATGTCCGCCGCGGGCGGGGCGGGGCGGGGCGGGGGCGGCCCTGCCTTCCGCCTTCCCGCCGATTTTGGCGACCACACCCGATTTACCGGGCGGAACACTGCTCTCATCGGACACCTTCACTGCCTTGTCATGGGCTTGCCGTGGAGAGGGAGGCTTTGGATCTTGGCGTCCGACGCGCGGGCTCGCCTGTGCTACGATACCGCGTCAAAAATGATCAGTGGCGGAGGAAAACGTGGTGCTGTGGATGGGCGAAGTTGTAAGCGGCAGTCGGTCCGACCTGGTCTTTAACACTTCCAGGGATGGGACCGCCACAGCTTCTCTGGGCAGCCCGTGCCAATGCCTCACTATCTTCTTGGTTCAAGAGTTTCTCCCTGTCATGTGGTCTGAATCTCTCCACTTCTAGTTTAGAACTGTTCCCCGTTGTCCCATCAGTATCTCCCTCTTATTTTTATAAGCCCCTTTTAAGTACCGAAAGGCCACAGTGAAGTATCCCTGTAGCCTTCTCTTCTCTGGGCTGAACAACCCCGGCTGTCTCAGCCCTTTGTGGGAGAGGTGTTCCAGCCCCCGGAGCATCTTTGTTGCCTTCCTCTGGACCTGCTCTAGCAGGTTTTGTGCTGAGGACGCCAGACCCGGATGCAGTGTTCCTGCTGGGGTCTCACAAGCACACAGGAGATTGTTGGTAAAGGCATTTTAGGTATAAGCTAACCTTTGCTTAATAACAGTATGAGACATTTCCTATTTGTCAAATTGGTGCATAAAACCTAAAAAAGCTGTGGGTTTTTCTTCTTTTTTTTTTGACATGAGATCTATTTACCTGTAAGTATGGGAAGAGAAGACTTTTTCACTGAGGCTTTGAACACACAGAATCTGGAAGATTTAGGCATATCACCCCTTATGTAGGTCTCCAGCGTGATCCAAGGATGGCATGCAGGTTGGGAATCTGAATGATTCTCTTCCATATAGGGAGTATGAGTAGCATTTTCAACTTGTTTTAGAGGTGGAATATAAAGATATAGAAGGGATTATATGATGTGAATATGTATTTGTGTCCTTCCTTAATCTTTTGCCATCAAAATCAGGATAGGTGAGGGGACAAATGGTCACTGATGTGCTTTTGAGGAAGACAAAGGCAAAGCTAGAAGAAGATAAGAAAATAAAGGATTGTTTCCAAGAAATTGTAAGAGGGATGCAGTCAATTTGAGAAATCAGGAAGAAGGAAGCTGGCAAATTTATGTGACAAGGATAAGGAAACGGGGCATCTTCTGTTGCTAGTAAAGAAAACGTCATCAGATCCTTAGTTTTCTGAACAAAAAGAAAACTGTGATGAGTTTCTGTGGGAGAGGTTAGATCTGATTTTTGATGTGCCTGTTCTGTTACATTAGATCTTGAACCATTTGAGGGCTGTATTTTGTTTATTTTCAGCTGTCTTGGATAATGAAAGATTAACAGCAGAGGAAATGGATGAAAGGCGACGCCAGAATGTAGCCTATGAATACCTTTGTCATCTGGAGGAAGCAAAGAGGTGAGAATAATTGATTTTGAAACTGCTGGTGCTTTAAAAGAAGATGTGACCTTTGGTACAGGGAATAATTTGGATGCATCTTACCTCTTGTCTCGGTTTCTTAGTGACTATATAGTTTCGCTAGAAAAAACAGAAAACTAGAAAAAGCTAGAAAACCCAAAGAAACTCCCTTCCTCCCCGAAAAAACCAACCAACCTCTGATGTGTGTATCTAAGGTTCTCAAAGACTTCATGACAAGGACTCCATAGCTGTATTGCTCTGTTATTCCTAGCGCTGGATGGGTTCTCGTGATGCCATGATGATTTTTTACCTTTTCTTTTTATATACCTCTTGTATATTCTCAATATCCTTAACATGCATACTTGTAATTCTTTAAGTCTAATATCTTAGCATAGTCCTGGTATTCTGTTAAGCCAGAAGACCAAACATCCTGAAGGCCTCACAGTTGGAGGGTGAAAAACCTTACAGTATCTTGAAAAACCAAGACCCTCTCTAAAACATATTCAGTAAACTAAACTTAAGCCCATCTGGGGAAAAATACTTTAAGATAAGAAAATGCCACACTGTTCATTTAAACCTCTCATTGGAGCATTATTTTTAAATATACTAATTTACAAAGTCTATAAAATTGTATATGCAATCTACAGTGTGTGTACATTTCGGCGTATTCCACCTTGGTGAATTATTGCACCATAAAAATCCTTATTAGAGACCGAGAGAAAAACCCCTTTATCCCTTAACTGTGTCTAACTCTTAATTGTAAACCCAAGAAAAGGCATCACTTCCCGTTGTCTAACTTGTATATGTCTGGTGCGATATTGCCTCCCGGCTTAGCAGTGCACATGAAAAACAGTTATTCCCTTCCTCTTAACTGAAACCTTTTACAAATTTAAATTTTAGCAGTGTGTATCCCTTGCACACTGAGAACTCAATTCTTGCATATTTCTCCATGCATCCATCTATATAATAGATCTGTAGTACTTTACCCTGGGTTGCTCAGAATTCTCTCCAGGTGCTCAGTGTCTTTCTGGAAGTCCACTGCCAAAAGTGAGAAAACTTTTCCAACGGGGTGTTAGTGGGCATACTTACAAAGAGTGCAATGATTACTTTGTGTACCCCAATAGATTTGATACTATCATGCATTATTGCATGGTATCTGCTTTTTCATGTTGTTATGGTATAGTAGAGTTTTGCTGAGTTGTCACCTTGAAGTTGCGCTGCTGACATTTGTTTCTTGTCTTCTGTTTACACGGTCTATCGTGTCTTCCCGAGTGTGTTACCCTTCACTTGATCCTGCTGAATTAGATTTTTCCTGATTTTTGTTTAAAATATTGAAATAACTTTTTATCTTATTCTTGTCTTCCAGCATGCATGTAATCTCCATGTTTAATAAGCATATAAACATACTGTATATCTTCATTCAGACAATTAATTGAAAATATGATCAGAACACAGTATATGCTTTGAAGGAAAAAGGACTGGTATTAAAAATGAATGCATGAAGCCCTATTGTTGCTATTTAAAAAATATTTTGCAAACATTAAGTCCCGTATGCTGTATGTGAAGAATAGGAATGCGACATACATAAATGCACGTTCGACATTGCTGAGAGCATGTTTTGTCATGGCTTACTGAACACTGAAGTCTCCCTTTGTCCTTGAAAAGATGATATGGGTTAAGAGCCAGAAAATTTTCCCTGACTGGGTGATGAATTTTTTATGAATCTGTGTAATTCTTCCTTAGCAAGGCAGACATGTTCAGCTGTGGTGATTTTACTGAGGAGGAAGTACTGAGTTTGTACAAGTTCACTGCTTGCAGAATATAAAGGATTTAATTTTAAGACTTTAATTTTACAAAGAATGTATAGTATATTTTTGAAGGAATGGGGAGCACGCAGTTTATGCTGTAGTCTTTTAGGTGCTCTATGAGAATTATCACTACTGTAAGTTCACATAGATTGCTTCGTTTCTAGTAGATAATAATTTTCATTCCATATAGACTTGAATGAAGTTTGAAGTAGTAAGTAAGATCTGACTGTGTTTCAAAATAACTCCTTCCCTTTGAATCCAAAGTCTTTAGCAGCAAATGTTGGGCAAGCAGGGAGAGATGAGTTGCACTGAGTAACCGTCCAAGCTTGAAGGAGCCCCAGATCCTTCACTTGAGGACTCTTCCTGTCATCAGCCTTGGAGTAAATGCTTGAGGAGGTGCTGATTCTCTCTTGAATTCCATGCCCAGATCTGGAAAAAAAAAAACCTCAGGCAAAAATACGTTCCACAGTAACAGCTTTAATATTTTTGTCTAGCTCTTGCTTAATTGTGAGTATTTACTCTTTAAATAAATGAGTGTTGACTCTGAAGTTCTTAGTGATCTTGTCTCTGCTTCTGAGTGTTGTCTTGATGTTGATGAGGTTGAGCAGCTGGGCATTTGATTTTTGCAACACCTTGTCAGAAAAAAAGAAGTGTTCACTCTTGTCTCAGGGTGAGCCTTGAGATGTTTAAAATAATGCCTCGTGGTAGCCAGTATGTTTTGTAAAGACTGAAGCAACAGCTGTGTTGCTCAAAATGCAAGTAGTGGTGTACAGCCTTCCTTGTATCCACCTTGGCAGTTGGGCTGCTTATTTTTCAAGTGGAAGGTCTGCTTGTAGAGCCTCAACCTTTATCCAACCCATAACCCATGTTTGCTTAGTGGCATACAGGCTATTCATGTGCGTGTGTGTGGGAATTCCTGATTCCTATAGTTAAAGCCGTATCACTTAACATAAGAGTTAAAGATTAAATGACCAGGAGAGAAGCAGACTTCTGAGTTTAATAATTAAGATATGCAAGGGAGAGCAAAGGCTTGAGTTCACTGTCTGCTTCCAGAATTTTTTTTTCCTTCCTGAGAAGTTATTTTGTAAATTGCCCTTCGAGTTTTATTTATTGCTACTGGTACAGTCTAGAAGAGGACTCTTGGCTGCTTTGTTGGTAAGGAGTTTATTTAACAGAAACAATTAAAACAAGAGCTATAAGAGATAAGTGTGTTTGAGATTAATGCCCTTGATCTGAGATTTTCTATATTTGACTTCTTTGCCAGCAGTGTAACTGAGGCGTAGCATCTGAATTAGACACTGTGGCATTTTTCTTGTGCTATTGATTACAGTCTCTCTGAGCTGTGAGAAGGCTAATAATCTTTCTTCATGGTGAGAGAATGTCAGATTGGAATTTACGTCTCTTAAGGAGAAGGGGAGGACCAAAGAGCAGAGGAAGGTAACTGGTGTACTCTGTGTCACACTCAGAAGCTGAAAAGGTGAACATTGTAAAGTTGATGGTAGCCAAGCCAGGGTGGAAGGCAGCTGAAGAACAGCATTTGGTGACTCCTCTCCTCTTCCTCGTAATCATATTATATTATTACAGTATAATATTGCATTCAAACACTGTACTTTGTATTTATTTTTTTTCCTACAACATAAAGGCACCTAACATCATGTGATTAACAACATGCTGATTTGCATTGCATCAGCATTGTTAGAGGCTTGCTATCCCTTTAACTGAGCAACAGATACAGAATCTAGAAGCAAAGTGGGGTTTTTTTAATGTCAGAAGAAAGTAAGATGAAAATTGGCTAGCACCTAATTTCATACTGAAATAAAAAATTTAGAAAAGTTTGAATTTCTGAACTGTCTGATGTGATGACCCATGTGCAGTAACTTTGAGTACTTCTGTACTCAATTTATGGCAATTTATAGCTGTTTGCAGGACCTGTCTGCTAATGAGCATATATCAGAAGCATTATTAGAGGAATAATTTGTACTTATTTAATGGAATTCCAGTATGTTGCTTGATTGGGTTTTTTTCACTGTCACTGTTTTTCTATTGTTATTTAGTAGTTTTTTATTTCAGTTAATAATGTGCAATGGTCTTGTGAAACAGGAATTAATTCTTGCTAGTTGGAGAAAGGGAAGCAGAGTGTAACTAAGTTGCTCAATATTGTGAAAGACTGATGAAATTTGGAGTTAAAATGAAGATTGTGAATAGAGGGATTCCTGTACTATGTGTGGACCAGATGCCTCATTCTTGAAGAAAAAGGGCTGTATTAATAAGTGTGGTTTATTACTTCAAGTTTTCTTTTTCATGTTCTCTTTTTTGTTTGTTTGGATTGCTTTGCCTTTTTTTTCCCCTGTCTCCAAATCACAGTAGTCTAATAGAAAAGCTGTATCAGTGCAGGTAAAACTGTAAAAATATACTCTGTGCTGTTGCCAGCTCATGCTTGCAGAAGGATAAGGGTATATTTATCTCGAATAGAAGCAGCCTGAGACCTTATTTTTGTGGTCCTTATCTAGAAGTCAGGGTGTTTTACTATAATATCCTTGATCAGTGTTTCCACTTGCAGATTGGGTCAGGTACTGCTTTTGGGTTGGTTGTTTGGATTGGTTTTTTGTATGTGTTGTTTTGTGGTGGGTTTTTTTGTTTGTTTTCTGCTTTTCTCAGAGACAATGCAAGTGCCGTGTTAGATTGTAATCCAGGAGTATTCATAGATAATATTTGTTATCACTAGTTGTAAATTGAAGTAGCTTCTACTTAGCTCTTACCACTTTATTTGGGCTTTTATCAGCTCCTGTTTGGACTTGAGATATTTCTCTACAGATCCTGTTCTGTTTCATATGACCTCATGCAGTTGCAGGGAGTGGCTGTCTGGACTAGAAGTGGCTTGGAATGCACATTCAGGACTGTATTTTTCTGAGAAGTGGGTGGAGAGAGGTACAGAAAGGACAGTGGTGCAGTTACCACCATCTTTGCCTCACTTCGGATACTTCTTTTATGACTCACTGGAAATAGTAATGAAAGGCAACCCAGAAGGAAAGAAACAACTGTTTGTTCAGAGACCAGGATTTTTCTTTTTGGATGGTGCTTTCTGAAGGAGTACTGTGTGTAATGGAAGAAGAGAGGAGCCCAAAATAAACAAAGCAGACAGATGTCACTAACAGTTCTTTGCTATCTACTGTGGAGTGCTTCTTAATAACCCTTATTTACAAGAAATCAAGTCAGTCTTGAGGTGTGATAACTTCAGTGATGTTGTAGCTTCCAAGCATTTAGGCCTATTTAGTTTCTAATGCTGAGTGATCAAGGCAATTAGCTTGAGAGAGATTTCTGTGTATTTGATAATTACGTTCCTCTTGACTGTGGGCTTGGTACTCATCTGAAAGCTCTCCAGGACAAATGACAAATCTTTTTGGCAAACATGGCAAGTGCAGTAGTATCCTCATTAGCAAGAGCAGCTAAGGGAATTTTAATAGGTTGATGGCAGTGTTTGCAAGGGAGCAAAGAGGAACCTCATATTTACTTTTAAGGAGGCGGGGAGTGGTAAAGGGAAAGATTTTAATTCCAGAGTATCAGTATTGTCTTTGGTTCATGTTGTCCATGTTGCCAAGAAGAGTACATCAATCACTGGGAAAAATCTGGCCTGTGTTACTCATTAATTTCTTGCTCTTTTGTCTCTTTGAACCAAAAATGCCTGTGTGGATAATGAGAATGTTCTGAGACCTTTAAGCTGTGGGCTTACTTGTTTTCCTAGCTCTCCATCTGTACAAACCTTACTGAAAGGCATTTAAATATCCACCTACTTTTCTGGAGGAGAACACTCCTGATGTGATAAATTTATTTTACTTTGCTGTTGTTAAGTCTCTTAGAGATCTTTCATCTTTTGAGGTGATTCTTTGATTTGTTTAGAGTTGGTAGCATGAGTTATTTTGAAGAGAAGTTTTTGTTGGGTTTTTTTCCGTGGATGTCTGATGTCCTTGTTGAGGTGAACTGGATGAAGAGCTGAGGCTGTCTTCCAAGTTTTCTCTTCTTAAACATCTGTGAGAATGCCTGCCAAGTCTACATTTGTAACTGCACTAAAAATATCTGAGATTGCCTCTACATATGAATGATCTGCTGGAGTATGGGAATCTTCATCCTTCAATGAAATGAATAGTATAGCTAGTCCAAAACATGCCATACCTGTGGTGTTGGCAGTAATGAACAGTGAAAAAGCTTTTAAGCCATAGTTGCGTACATTCTTTTGGATGGTTTATGCAGACACTGTTGGGGGAAAAAAAAAAAGGTGCTGCCCTTTTGCTCTCACTGCTTTTTCCTCTGCTGTGGTGGTGCAGCATCTCAGCATGTTTGCATTCGGTTTCGCTAGACCTCCTTTGGAGGCAGAGCGCAGTGAACAAATGCTGGTGAATCATGCAGATGGTACTGGACAGAGATAGTCATTGCTGTTTACTGTCAAAGGGTATGGAAAGGCTTATCCTTCTCGGTAACCTGTAAATTCTGCGTGTGGTTGCCAACTGAGAAAGTGCCCAGGAGATGTGAGGAGACCTTGATGACTGGTCACCTTCCATGTCAGGGCAACAGGTCCTGGACCTCCTGATGCTTGTTGGGCCAGGTGTAATGGCCCTCTCCTGGGTGGATCGCTTGAACATCCTTTTCCTGCTTGACTGATTGCAGGACAGACTTTGTGGGCACCAGTTACATTCTGATGCTTTTGAGTATAAGGTCAAGTGAAATCTTGGGGTCGGTGTTTCAGTTTTTACCTCTAAATGCAAATCAGCTTCCCTCTTTGACAAGATCTGGCAGATTTTGCTATGGTGTTGGTACACGAGTGTAACTACATTTTCTGACTGTCTGCCACATATAGGTTCAGTAGATATTGGCTTCAGACGTAAGTTGAAGGCAAGAGCCTTTCCTTTTCTCGGGAAAGTGACAAAGATTTAAATTTCTATTTCAGCTTGTTAGATTTTTCAAAACTATTTGAGTTGAAAGTGGAATTAAGAATGATGCTTTTGGTAGAGAAATAGAGGGTTAGAAATAGACCAATCAGCAGTCAAAATGTGTTTTAGTAAACACATCTTGCTCAATAAAATAATTAAAATTACAATCCTGATAGTCTTATGGTAATTACTAGTGTAACTTTAATGGTTGTAAAGGTACCTGACAATGTGTCATAACTGATATGAGCAAAGTCCTCTGAGTGTTAACAGGTGTGATTTCAGATTTACCTGCTTTGGAAGACTTTAAGGGACTCATCTTGAACATTGTATCTCTTGCTGATGATCTCGTTTCCCAGGATGTTGATTGTTACACCACTGTGAAAGCCTTCCTGTGCTCCTCTTCCCCTCACCCTTCCCTGGGATGTGATTATGATCTTTGAAGAGTGGAATTCTAAATAAGTATTGTTGGTACCTTCCTTTAGATTGGACACCTGCTGTCTGGAACGTGCTGGTGTCCCTTAGTCTGCTTTTGTGAGCCTTGTTTCTGTAGGATGAGTTCTCAGGCAAAAGATGATAACGCTTTAAATTGTGTCAGTGCTGGGTGCTAGACAAGATGGGCAAAAAACATTAATGTGTTATGCAAATATGGACCCTGAGGGTGGGCAAATCCATTGGGGAGTTAGGGAAAGGGAGATACTTTTTCTTTCTCGAGGTTTTGTTGTTCTGAGTGGAATGCTTAGTATTCTGTACATCACTGCGTGACATAATTTGTCATTTTTGTAGTAGGAATTAAATGGTGGGCTAGCATTCACTGTCTTATTTCCAGCTTTTGACTGATGGTTATACTGTGATCACTAAAACTCCATTTGTCAGAGAGTTCTGACCTCTTGTGTGTTTTCTGCCATCTCTAAGATTCTTGCTAAATTCTCCTGTTAGAGCAGCCACATGAATAAGATGCTATAAATCCTGTGAAACTATTTTCCACCTAAATAAACGTAGTTTTCAACACAGGGACAGGTTGATCATGTTACAGGTCCTTGCTCAAAATGTAGTTGTCCTGGAATTGTGAAACTAGCTAATTAACTACAAAAAACTGAAGTATGTGAATATTTTTGGATCTTTACTGGTACAGGTTTTCATACTGACTTTGGCAGATCAAGAGCAAATTTTCCATTTATTTTCTTGTGAGCAAAACTATTATTACATGTTTTGCATTTTTTTTAAGCCCAGAGTAGACAACTTTAGGAACTTTTGCATCAGCACTGTGGTATTTGACAGAGTTATACAACAAAGGTATCCAGTGTTGATTTTCTTGTAGCTCCAGGCACTTTAAAAGTGCACAAAAATTACCTCAGTTCAAGAATTTGTATCCACAGTGTGAGCACATGCATGGAAATCACATGTTGAAGCTGTCTTTGAAGAATGTGATTTTGGGCAAACAGCCTGCCTATTTCGTGGTTGTGAGAAGGAGAGGTTTAAGGCAGTCTAACTATGTTGGTAAAGCACAGGTTTAGGTAGGCTTGTTTTCCTAAGTAAAGTACAATGGTATGGTATACAGACAGTACTACGAAGACTGGGGACTAAGTCATATGCACCTGAAAAGAGAGTTAAAGCTCTGTGCCTCTCCAGTCTACTTACAGGCCTCATTCAGAAGGAAATGGAGCATATGCTTCTTGAAGAAGAAGACAACAACCTTCTGAAATGTAGTCATAGGGGAACGCTGGAAGCAAAGAAACACTGCTGTGGCACTGACATGCTTACAAAGAAAAGACTTGCATGATTCTGACCGATGATCAAGAACTCTGTGGCCAGTGCTCTCAAACTAGTGGCTCAGAAGTTTACATGGAGTTTCTGTTTGCAGCTTTTCTGCTAATGAAGCTGGTGAGATATTCAGTAAGCAGAATGTGATGTGGAACTGAGCTTCAACTGACAGTGTTGGTACCAGACCCGAATGCAAATTGCACCAGTTATTCTTCACCGTGATGTGTCAAGGTTACATACTTCATCTTCTTAGAGTTCTTATTTACTAGAAGTGTTGTAATGTCACTCTTGAGGCCTGCACAGTGGAAGTGACCACCAGGTGCAGACTTAGGCGGTGTGTTGGGCCTCTGTGTCATCTCAGAGTTGAAAAATGTCACTGGCTAGGTCTGTGTAAAAAAGGAAAGTCCATTGTTTTGGAACTGTAAGACAGCTGAAGGTTAGAAAATGTTATTTCTATTTCTGGCCCCTTCAAATAATTAGTTTTACTTGGAAATTATTGCTACTTAAAGATGACCAAGAAGTGAGCTTTCCTCATTGGTGGATAAAATCACTTTTTCCACCCATTGATGCCTTCTGTATTTTGTATGCCATGCTCTGTTTTCTTTTTGTGCTGGAACATACGGCACAGTAGTCCTGTCATGAAATGAGCAGCCTTCCTTAGAGGCTTTGTCCATTCTTTAAATTTTCTGCTCTAGTATTTTTGTTTATTCCTGGAGAGATGGTTTGCTAGTTCTACTTCCTCAGGCTTGTCTATAATCAGTCTGAGAGGAAAAGAGTGACTTTTTAATTTCTTTTCCACACTATTTCCATTGTCTCAGGGTTAGCCAGACTCAACATTTTCACAAGTGAAAGAGCAAAAGGTATGCCATATGATCGGTGTTAAGTTTTTCCTGTGTCTGAACTCCAGTTCTGGTTGAAATATGCCTATGATACTTTTCTAACATAAGGACATGTTTGTGTAAACTTGTCACAACCTTCAGTAATGCCATATTGTGGGAGAATAAAAAAATTGTTAGTTGAGATGATGATGTTATTTTTTTCCAGTCCTTGGTAATGGAGTAATGTTTCCTTTGAAAGCTTGAAGACAACATTACTTGAGAGACTGGCTGCCCAACAATACCTGATGTTACATTTTTATTGTCATGTCTTGTCGGGAAAGCCTGGCTCTAAATGGCAGGTGATGGTAGTAGCTGCATGTAGGTATTCAAGAGTCTTTTTTCTAGGAGGGGGTATCAGTATGACTAACTGATTGGAAAGGTGCACTTACTAATTTAATTAGAGCTAGTTTCAGGTGAAATTTTAAGTCCAATCTTATCTATGCAGTCATGTGATGAAACTCGATAGAAAAAATAATTCTGAGTTAAACATCTTCTGTATGGTGAGAGGGAGGGAACAGAGTGGAAACAACCGAAGTAGCAGAAAAGAATTGAAAGTTTCTGAAAAAAGCTTATTGACGGCATATTGTTCTAATGCCTAATGTTGAAAAGGAGTAGAGGTTGCTGCCCATCAGCCAGGTTCCCTGCTCATTGAGAAATGTATTTGTCTTGTTCATCTGGAAATTCCACATGTATTTCTGCCTTTTAAGGAAGACAGATGTTAATTTTAATACATGTATGTGAGCTTTTAAATATAAAAGGTACTGGATGATGTTTTCTGAAAACATAACTTTGTCCTCTGGCTTAGCAAATGGTTAAGCAATGCCACACCAAGCAGGAGCATTACTGTATGTAAATTGCTCTAGTTTTGTAGTTATAATAGCAACCCTTAGGAACCTGTTGAAACAGGTATGAGTACACTGAGATGGCTTATGTTCTAATTATGCGCTGTTTATCTTTCGTTAGGGAGACAGACAAAACTCACTGCATCTGTGTCCTTCCATAAGGTACTGATTAAATGGTTTGGACACATGTCCCTTCTATTTTAGGTCTTCTAGTCTGAAGGAAATGGGTGGTTTTTGGTGGGGTTTTTTTTGTTGTTTTCCCAGTAAGGTAGTTGGGAAAGTATTGTGAAAACTGTTGCTATGATTTGGACTCTTCCAGCATCTGAGTAGCTCTGTGTCCTCTCAGGAATCTTTGGTTCTAACAGTCTGTGGCATGCAAGTGACAGTATATTTTTGATAATTGTCTAGAATTTTTAAACTTATGTTTATCACATATTCAGTTAGTACGTGCATTTTTCTTGAACTTAATATTCAAGAGCAACTAAGTTTTCAGAGGAAAGCAGCAAAATCTGGGAAAACAGTAGTTTTAAGAAGAACTGAGTTTCCTTTTGTAGCTTATGTACAGATGTTGGCCAGGTGTTTCCAGAAACCTTTTCTTCCTGGTAAACACTACTATTTATTGCTTTTCCAGGTCCTGCTTTGGGTTGACCCTTTTCCTGGGCTCAGGCTGCAGTCCACAGTGCAGTGGTGTCTCATTTGGGATTTAAAATGCACTGGGTTGAAGCAGGATCATCTACTTGCTTGTGTTTCAGATCAGTGCCAGTAATGTGGCTTATCATCCCTGTAAGCCAAATTATTAACCTTGTTTACGTTACACTGTCAGCTCTGTCTTACAGTATGTATCTTACATATTTTGGATCCCTGTTGTCTTGAAAGCCACCTTTCTGTGATCTTAATTGGTCCAAGGCTCATCTGTCCTGTAAGAGCTTTAGAGTTCTGCTGCAAGTGAGGCATGATCTAAGTAAGACACTTCAGAAAGTGGTCTGTGGTTGCGCAGGTTCCTTTTTTAGAGATCAGACCATTTAGGTAGCATGTCATCCTTAGGTGAAACTGTGGCTCAGCTTGCAGTTTACAGCTTCCAGTAGCTTGTACAGAAGAAATACTAAGGTACACCTCTGTTTTGAGGACAGTGATTTTTCAAAATATTTTGCCATAGTCTTTATTTTTGTCATGAGATCCATGATACCATTAAATGAGATGGAAGGCAACAATATAAGGGAAAATTAGTTATGAGGAGAGGAATGCCTATTCCATGTTTTTTCCCCTGTTCCTGAAATGTATAGTAGGGTGGGAGAAGATATATAGGAAGACAGACTTGAGAACATTATCATCGAACTGAAAGAGGGTAGGTTTAGATTAGATATTAGGGAAAAGATTTGTTACCATGTGGGTGTTGTGGCACCTGGAGCAGCTTGCCCAGAGAAACTGTGGCTTGCCCTATCCCTGTAAGTGTTCAGGACCAGTCCTGGATGGAGTTCTGAGCAACTTGGTCTAGTGGAAGGTGTCCCTGTTCATGGCGGAGGGTTGGAATGAGATAGGCTTTGAGGTCCTTTCTGACTCAAACGATTCTGTGATTCTGTGAACATTGTAGGGCCTCTCTGTGAGATCATTTAAAAGACCTTGAGTAAGCGGCATAAAGTAATGAAATAACTAACAAATACTTAATGAGAGTAAAGAAATGCTTGTGAGATAAACCTGTACATGGGGAAGATTCAGGTTAGTTAAAAGGACCCAGGATGGCCACACTATGTGTAGACCAGTACAAACTAAGTCGTGGGCTGAAGGAGAAACATGAAGATGAGATGGTGTCTCAATTACTTTTGAAACTCTGGCTGATGAACTCAATACTTCTTGGTATTTTGTATGAAGTGTTACCGACTAGCGTTTTAATGATGCAGACTCTGTGTTAGTGTTATATCCGTTTTCAACCCATAGTGCTAAGTGAATAGTATGCTTGAGTATGACAGCAGCAGCAGCATGAGACTTGTTTGGTATGGGGTTGTGTTCACAAATTGGAAATATACTCATGTGACCAACTTTGTTGTTCTTGCACTTCCAGATGGATGGAGGCCTGTTTGAATGAGGAGCTTCCTGCCACAACAGAGCTGGAAGAAGGATTGAGAAATGGAGTCTACCTGGCAAAACTTGGAAACTTTTTCTCCCCTAAAGTGGTTTCTGTGAAGAAAATCTATGACAGGGAACAGACTAGGTATAAGGTGAGTGCTGTTCACCATGGATACTTCTTTAGGTAGACATCTAAAACAGGAATATATACACATGGAGATATGGTGAGAAAATAAGCAGAAAGTTAATTTGTATTAGTCTTACCTGAGAAACTCTGCCTTCACTCTAGAACTATGGTTAAATGGGGGTGTGGATGGACTCTTAGCTTTATATCTCAGCTTCCACTTAGGTGAAATAATTTGTCATCAACAGTCAATATAAGCGTTTATAGAAGACTTCAGACTTCTTTCCTGCAAAAGTGCTCTTTTCACTATCTGTGTTAATGAAACTCACTGCTGTTCTTGACAGCTGTGATATTTTGTTTCTTACTGCCCTCCCTCTTGTTTCTGCTGATTTTTATTTCAGGCAACTGGTCTCCACTTCCGACACACAGATAATGTAATCCAGTGGCTGAATGCCATGTCTGAGATTGGTCTCCCCAAGGTAACTTCTGTCTTGTAGATCCAAATAAATAATCTCAGAAAAGCTTTGCATTCTGTGGAAGCATTTGCTGTTATAAAAAAATCAGCACACTTACTCTAGTTAATTCCTAAATTTCTAGATTTGTGTCCCTATGGGAACTCTTTCCTAAAACTTGCTGAAAGATTTCATTTTGCTACACGTGTGAGAATGACTAGGGGCAAAATAATTTATCCTTGTGTACCATATCCCTGATATTACTTAGGTTGCATAATATCTGCATTACATCGTTCTTGCCATGCATTCTTTTGAGCAGTATCCAGGCTACAGTTTGACCGTGGAAGATTTTTTAGAAATTAATGCTAAGTGTAGCAGCACATCAGAAAATACTGTGTTCTCTGTTTCTTCAAATTTTCCTATTAAATTTTCACATCGAGTTGAAATGTTCCTGGTGTAGCTTAATCAAATATAAATGATTGACTTGACTAGAGAAATGGCCAGATAAACTTCTTGGAGCTATTAAACACAGCTGCCTGAAAATATATGGAAATGTGGTAGCATTGGGCTGATAGTCAAGTTTTTTTTGTAGCCATGTTATGCATAGTCTCACCAAAACTGGCATTGTGTAGTTTAATCTGATGTACGTTTCCTTTGCATATGTGCTTGCAAATTGAACACTTCAGTTTGGCAAAGATTTGTAAATAACTTGTTGTGATTTACTAGTTGAGCTTTCCTGGGATCTATGATGATCTTACAGAAACACATTTGGGATTAAGAAATACTGAAATATGCTGTTAGGGTGGTTAGGCAAAAAGAAATGAGGAGGGATTTAGATAGAGAGACGTTAAGTGTCAGGTATGTGGTAAGATTTTCACATGCAAATAGGCTTTGGGTAGAAGTAAATGTGTGAGAAGATGTTGAAGAAACTGGGCTGGGGTTCAGTACATTTACAAGAGATACTGGTGCTTTAAGTATTTTCCCATACAGAGCAGTCAGGGAACTGATGCTGTGAAATTGAGGGTCATTCAGTTGCTCTTGCCTTTACAGAAAGAGCAATGCTATTTTGTGCTCATAGGCAACAGCAAGGAACCTTCAAATAACTGGAAAATAACATACTTAATTATGTTATAATAAGTCAGGACTTCTGAAATAGTTGAAACTTCAATATCAACCCTTTTGTTAAACTTTGAAGAGCTTTGTGTTTGAGACTGTCTGAAAGCTGTTGGGTCCAGCTAACTGAAAATACAGTATGCAGAGCACCTCAGTGCTGGTCTGGGTTTCCCTTTGAAACTGTCTCTCCTCTTGTTTCTCAACCTCATTTAATACAAACAAAATTCTCTTTTCTCTCTTCTCCTGTAAGTCTTTTTTTTCATCCTTTGGCTTTCACCGAAGTCCTCGCTAATACCTCATGACCCAGTATCTTGGTATGCACACAAAAGAAAGGTTCTACCCATTTGCATACGTAGAAATTGGCAGGAAAAGGGGAGCTCTGATTTGGGTATTAGAAACAAAAGGAAGCATTGACACTTCAAGTAGGAGAAATGTTGGTCCAGGGCAGAGGAGCTTGAAGAGTTTTCTTCCATGAGCTGTTTCTCTAGTGTAATGTGGAAGAATTGAGCTGGTGTGATTTCACTGTGTAGAGTGAATAGAATTCAGACTGCTAACTTTGTTTTATCTTTAGATATTCTACCCAGAAACAACAGATATCTATGATCGCAAGAACATGCCACGCTGTATCTATTGTATTCATGCACTCAGGTAAGGAATACTAGGCAGAAATCTGATTGCTTCTGAAATCTTTCTGCAAATCTGGAAGGTGACAGGAGAGAGAGCTGAACTGAAAGCTGGATGAGGGCAAATTTTCTAGCACAACAATCTCATCAGGTCAGCAAAGATCTATAAAGCCAATATTTTGCCTTGGGCAGTGGCCGAATCAGATTCTGAAGGAAAAAACCAGTCAAGTACGTTGAGATTACTACCTTTACATTCCAGTTCCCACCCTCTCTACTGTCTGAGGCAGAGCTAGACATTCTTTAACCAAGAAGATAGTAAGGCTCTGGCACAGGTTACCCAGAGAAGCTTTGGCTGTCCAAGGCCAGGTTGGGTGGGGCTTGGAGCAGCCTGGGATAGTGGAAGGTGTCCCTGCCTCTGGCAGCGGGGTGAGTTGAAACTGGACGATCTT
This sequence comes from Leptocoma aspasia, assembly GCA_013399835.1. Lineage (NCBI taxonomy): Eukaryota > Metazoa > Chordata > Aves > Passeriformes > Nectariniidae > Leptocoma > Leptocoma aspasia. Next base: position 38,274 of record VXAX01006121.1, on the reverse strand, counting down.
TAAGGTCCCTTCCAACCCAAACCTTTCTGTGTTTCTGTGATCTGTGTTGAGCTAGCATGACAGGCAAGAAGTAGGACTTGCTCTTCTTTTCCCAGACCCATCTGTACACAGCTGTATGGGTTCATCCCTCCTTTGTAGCAATTCCATTTCTCATCAGGCTGCAGGTGAATACGTTAACCCCATTTTAGTAAGCCAAATCAGCCTAGTGAATACTTTGCTATTGGAGATGCTACACCTGCAGTCCTGTGTCCAGTTCTGGGCTCTCCAGCATTAGAGAGACACAAACATGCTGGAGAGGGTTGAAGGAAGGTTCACTAAGATGCTTAATGGACTGGAGGATCTCTCCTATCAGGACAGGCTGAGACACTTGGGACAATTCAGCCTATATAACATATAGTGGCATGGGAATCTCAACAATGCATGCAGCTAATCTGAAGGAAGGATGCAAAGGAGATTGCAAAGGAGAAGCCAGGCTCTTCTCAGTGATGTCCCATGATGTGACAGGAGGCAAATGGCATAATCTGAACCACAGGAGGGTCCCTCTTAACATCAGGAAATGCTTGTTACCTGTGAGAGTAACCAAGGAGTGGCACAGGTTACTCTGAAGTGTGGAGTCTCCACTGTTTTGATCCTCAAAAGCCATCTGGACACGAAACTGGGGAACTTGATCCTATGTGACCTGGTTTGAAAAGGGAGCTTGAACAAGACAAACTTTAGAGTGCCCTTCTAGCCTCAACCATTCTGTAATTCTGTGAAGACTTCATAGTGGTGGGCCAGTTACATTCAGCTAAGGGGGGAAGAGAAGAGTCAGCTCACTTTCTTGGTGATCACTGGCTGTTATATTGGCTTACCTCTCCTTGAATCTGTGTCTCCTAAAACTGTGTCATTGTCAGAACCACAAGGAAAAATGACTAGTTCTAATTATTTGCTTCTTTTCTTTTTTAGCCTGTACCTTTTTAAACTGGGTCTTGCCCCCCAGATTCAGGATTTATATGGCAAGGTAGACTTCACAGGTAAAAAAAACCCCAACACTCATGTATGCCGCCTTTATCTCATACCCTTCTAGATCAGTTGTTGAACACTCATTTATGTCAGTTAAAGGATTGTTACTGTCGATATGCAAATGAAAATAAAATTATAAATTAATGGCTGTGAGGAGTTTAAGTAATTTAAGGAAAAGGACTTCATTTGCCAGCTTCTGAGACAGGCAGTTAGACAGTCATCAGTTCTGTAATCATTTACTTTCACAAATAACAATGTCTCTCTCTTGTCACTGTTGTAAGATGCTTAAGCCTTGCATCCATGTCCTTGGGAGAGTTTTCAGTTTGGAACTTAGTACCTGGTTCTGACCTCCTGTGACAGTTTAGAGGTGCCATCAGCTGAAGAAGTGTTTGACAGCTGATCTGCTACGGGAGGTGCGGGAGGTGCCAGCACAAAGTCACGTGTCCACACACCTTCTCAAAGTTTCACTTCCTTAATTTTGTGAAAGTGTCAAATTCTGTGTTTTGCATTAGTGAGGCTCTTGCCTGAGGGCATGTATCTGGTTTAAAAGATGTATGAACTTTATTTCCCTGCAAATTGGTTGTTAATTATACGTACAAAATGCTAAACTATTAACTCTCTTTTAGAGTTGAATGGTATTTAGCAACTGCACGTGTTGATGCACTCCATTCGCTTCTCTCAGTGTAGTCTATAGGGAAAAAGAAAATTTTAAACTACTGCCTGTGCATTTTTCTGACCTGTTGGCAACCATGGTTGAGGTACCTCAGAATGGAGTCTGTTTCCAGCTCCTCATGAGAGTTCTTGCATTGTTTTCTAGTAAGAAAAACTACAGAATACTCCCATATGAGTTTCTGGGAGAAATGTAGATTTTAGGAAAGTGTGCAAAATGTCTTAGCATTTTCATTTCTTTTGTTTTACTTAAGGAGTTATATTCAAAGTATTATTTAAATAACAATTGTGATCTAGTGTAGCTATTTTTTTGTTTTAGCAGCAGTTAGTATAGCAGTGCTAATGCATTGCTAGTGCTCATGCCATGTAACACTATTTTAACGTATGTTTCAGAGGAGGAAATCAGTAATATGAGGCTTGAACTGGAGAAGTATGGTATTCAGATGCCTGCCTTCAGCAAGATTGGAGGAATTCTTGCAAATGAACTTTCTGTGGATGAAGCTGCATGTAAGGAAAAATGGCATTTTGTTTGCTTATTCAAATCAGCAGATCAGTTAAGTGTTGGTTTTAATGCTGCAGGTTTTAAGCCTAGTACAGTCTTTCTGATAGGCCTTTTCAAAAACCGGGAAGATGTTTTTATTCTTTCCCTTGTGTATTTTTCTTTTTTCTGGAGCATGATGATTTGACTACTTAAAATATTGTAACTAGAAATTAGGCTGCTATTTTTTTCAACAACACAAAGCCATGATGGAATGAGAGATACTTTGATAATTCTTTTGCTTTCCAGGTAATTTTCAGGTAATTTTTCTGCTGTTTTCAAATAAGGGATTCTTGATTTCTTGATTTTTAACAGTGCTGTTTCGTTTGGGACTAACTGGCAGACTGTGGCTTGTTTTTCAGTGCATGCTGCTGTCATTGCCATTAATGAAGCAATTGACCATCAGGTTCCAGCTGATACTCTTACAGCAATGAAGAACCCTAACGCCATGCTAATAAATCTGGATGATCAACTGGAATCCACTTACCAAGCCATACTCTACAGAGCAAAGCAAGACAAGATGGAGAACGCTAAAAACAGGGTAGCTCAGTTCTTCTTTCAAACAATTTGCATGCATTGCTATTTTGTATTGCAGCGTAAACTGTGAGGAAATCGCCGGATGTGTGTTAAGGTCCTGTATGTGTGGTCTTAGCTGGATTTACTCCTCGTGGCATTCAGTTATATTCCCCGGTAACCTACCTTCTTGCAGAAAACAGGCAATAGTTAGCTGCGTTAGTCTGTTTAGCTGTCTGAAATGTGGCCACAAAAGTACAGAATTCCTGTCAGCGTTTTTATGTTGGGAATGCATCCTTCTGTTTTCATAGATATGTTTTCCTAACAATGAAATGATGATCAAGACTGACTGATGCTGGAAGTGGTCCATGTTGCTTTAGAACACTGTATAACACATGCCTAGCTCTGTGTGCTGCTTTCTATGTTTTGGAGTTCTATTGTGTATTCAGTAGTGCCATTAGATTGAAATAAGATGTTTCTAAGCTCTCGGTATCAGAGTTTGACTATAGTTACTCTAAATGTATTTATGTCTAGGGCTTCTTTTTGCATGTGTAGAGGTAGTGTATGTATGGCCTATCACAGCTCTATATGGGTAAACAGTTACCCTTCCTGACCTTTTCAGTTAGAAAGTCTGTAAGGGAGAAGGAAGCTGTAGAAACCCTGACTAGTTTTTATTTCATCTTCAGATTGCCTCAGAAAGTTCAGATAGAGAGAGAGATGTGTATGAAGAACTTCTGACTCAAGCTGAGATTCAGGGAAACATCAATAAAGTGAACAGTAAGTATCATGTTATAGTAATAGTCTTAATTAAAAGAGCAGTTCAAAATGATACCTATGCACCTCTTTTTCTGTAATGCTGACAAAATTTAAAGGCAGCTCCCCTGTTTTTGTGGCTTATTTTAATGTTGGGGTGTTTTGGTTTTCTTCAGTTGTGTGGTTTTGTTGTTGTTAGTTGGTTTTTGTCTTGTTTTGGTTTTTTGGTCATTATTAGTACGTAGTTGTAAGCTTAATTCACTATGACCTCTTACCTTTCCTTTTGGAAATGGATTGTCCATCTCACTGAGCCCTTCAATTCTTCATCTTGAATAGTGCATGCCATTTCCAACCATTAGCCTGTTTTTCAGGCTAATAATTCATAATTGACTTCATAATTGATTCTGGAAGCATTCCTTTTGGATTACATACCTAACTTGCTATCTATCAGGTCTAAGAGTATTTCTTTCTGAGCAGTAGGTTGTGTGAACCATGGGACTTGATCTCAAGACTCTATTTTACTGTTGCTAGCACACACAGCCGTGTCAAAGATTGACCTGGCTTTGGAACGAGGAGATGCATTAGCATTGTATGAAGCTTTGGCAACACCAGCCCTGGGACTCCGAGGATTGCTACGAGAAAATTGTGACTGGTATTTCAAGCAGCTTTTGAGTGATAGGCAACAGAAACAGGAGGTATGGAAAAGTGTGGATTACCCTGATTTGCGAGGCTTTTTTCCCCTGCTCCTACCTTTCACCACACAACTGTGTAATAATCACTTGGTATATACCTGCATTACAGTTTAGTGTTTCTAGAAAAAGTTACTGTTAAGAGATGGAAACATTCAGTAAGCCTGTCTATTATTTAGGTTTTATCTCTACATGTGAAAGGCCAGTATAATGTTTGTATGTTGGTGTACATATAATTGAACAAACCTTAAACTACCAACTTATATGTGTATAGAACTAGTAAAATTAATGTGTGTCCTCCCTCATTTTACTATTGTCAGTGCCCAAATAATGTGAATATATGTGTTTTATAAACACCTATCAGCTACTTTCACTGTGGAGAATACCATCATATAGCGCTTGAAGGCATGGTGCTTAGGGACATGGTTTAGTGATGGACTTGGCAGTATTAGGTGTATGGTTGGACGCAGTGATCTTGAGGGTCTTTTTCAGCTTCAATGATTCTGTGATGCATTTGTAAATCCAAGTTACTAAAATCCTCCTGCCCCCCCTAGTTACTCAGTCTTGTTTTCTATTTGTATTTGTGTAGTATCATATAGTCCAAGAAGCGTGTATGTATAAGCAAAAGCTACATGTTGCCCATTCTGATGTTCTGCTAACTATATAGTTTCTCAAGAGGTAAAATGCAACATTACATAATGGATTGTTTCGTGCCAAACTACACAATTGCTAGTCTCACTCCAGCACGCAGCTCATGTACAGGGAGTCTTTTCCCGTGCCTTTTGTCTTAAATATTTTATCATTTTGGAAGCAGTTTTGCCTTTAATTGCTATGTTCATGGGACTGCAGTTCTGATATAAAAAAGATCAGGTTGTACACATACTGTCTTTCTGCACCTGAACTGAGAATTTGGTGAGTAGTTTCTGATTTCCTTATGTATAGTCTGTTTTAAGTTCAAGTGGAGTATTTTTACTGAGGTAATTCAAATTAACTTGGCATTGTTTCACCCTTACAGTTTCTGTTTTTTCTTTAGGCTAGCCTTACAGGTCCTCTGCAGAAGGAAGAGTTGCAGTTGGGAGTGGATGCTGCTAACAGGGCAGCACAACAGTACCAGCAAAGTAAGGATCAGCAGAAATTATTACAGCAAAGTCACCATGGATGTAATCAAGAAAATGAGGCAGCACAGTATTTGGGTCTATTATGAATGGTCATTATGAATGTTCTTTAAGTACTTTACAGCTGCTAAGAACATTAAAGAGAGTTGGTTGCCTTAACTATTTGCAGTGTCTTGTATCCAGCTCTTAAAATGTGGCTGGAGATAACAGCATTAAAACATTAATTTGAGTTAATAAACATAGAATTTTTGCATCCACCTTAAATAACCTCTTTTTATAGAATACTTTTATTAATTTTTGTGCTGTGGATCTGTGAGGGAAATCTGGATTGCTCCAAGAGATGTGAAAGATAGGTTTATCTGCTGATCATTCACACTGAGCTACAGAACCTTTACTGTTTCTGAATATCAGGTAGCAAGTAAAAGCAGATCATTTGCTGATTGTTTTTTGATAACTGCTTCTGAGACCATGCAGAGCTCTCTTACTGTGCAGGAGCAATTAACTTCGTGATAGGTAGAAAGGAGACTACCAGAGATTGGAGGAGAGAGGATTTAGAATACGAGAGGAAAATAGAGAATAGCAAATTAAGTAGGCAGCTACCTTTGAAGTACCTTACTTGTTAGGCATGGAAGTCCATGTTTGTTTACCTACTTGCGGTGTTTTAAGTTAGCCGGCATGTACCCACTACGGAGTGCCTGTGTTACTGCCTTGAGTGGGATAGAGATATAAAGGAAGAAAAAATTGGTATGATTCACCCATCCAAAAATTTGCAGTGAGGCTTCTTACTCTCAGAATACTGAAATGGTAAAACGGTCCCTTGATAACCAGACAAAAAGGTGAACTAGTATTAAATATGAGCATTGTCTGTTTTAATGGTCTTCAGTAATGGAAGACTGACTAACTATGGATCTGAGAGTTTGGCTCTTTCCCTGCAGTTTGGGTATTATTCTTTCTCTAGTTAAGTATTTGGGTAAAATGAAAGTGCTGTTATTATGGGAGTCTCAACTGTCTGCCTTCCTTATTATTTATGTTCTTTGAATTTCTAGGACTAGCAGCAGTAGACAAAATTAATTCAGCAATTCGAATGGGTGATGCTGAGAAGACTGTGGCAGAAATGATGAATCCAGAGGCCCAGTTACCAGAGGTTTATGCATTTGCTGCAGATCTTTACCAAAGGGAGCTGGCCACCTTACAGCAGCAGAGCCCTGAAGTAAGTATCACCTTCTCTGTTACTTCTGGAAGTTGGCATGGGTCACTGGGTCTACCTTGTCTGTTTTCTTAAATGCATTCTCTGGAACAAACCTGTCTTGAGTCTTCACAGAAGTGCTTTGGTGTTCAGTCTGTTCTGATGTGGTTTAATCCTTTATTCTTGATCTGATTGGCCATGTAAGACTGTAGCTCAGTCTCTTACTTGGTGCTCTAGCCTTGTTTATGATACCTTTCTACTTTGTTGTCTTAAAGGATGTCCCTTTGCCTTGTTACATGACTGTTCTGACAGTTACTCCATTGTTTTCTATGTGCAGCAGTAGTTTGTATAGGGCGAATAGAATTAATTGGTTGTCCTCTTTGTATGCAGGGTCACCTCACCCATCCAGAACTATCTGTTGCTGTAGAGATGCTGTCTTCTGTGGCCCTGATTAACAGGGCTTTGGATTCAGGGGATATGAATACAGTGTGGAAACAACTGAGCAGCCCTGTCACAGGCCTTACAAACATTGAGGATGAGAACTCGCAGAGGTGAGTAATTCAAGCAATTGTACCTGTCCTTGATGTTGCTTATATTCTGTGACTTCATGGATTTTCTTTTCCTTCTTTTAAATTTTAGATTATTTCCACATTATTTGTTACAGTGTGGATTTAATCTCTGCTGTCTCTTGCATCTTGTTTTTGCGATTACTGTTTCTTACTGGTCTGATTCCTGTGCCGTCTTCCAATGCTTTCTCATGGATTTCACATTAAAGCCATGCTGTAATACCATTAGGTTGTCACTGGTACTTATGCCAGCTCACCCACCATTTTCTTTGCCCTGGACCCTTATTCAGTGTTTCAGTGTTTTTTTCTGTTTGGCAGTTTTGTCTGTTTGAACCTACTTCACATTTGTGCTGACATCCTTCACACACACAAGCGTTTCTCTTTCTCCCCATTTTCAGTTTCAACCCCCATGTTACCGCTCCCACTTTGTGTGAAATTCTCAGTGCTGGGTTGTTTGCTCCCTGAGCAGCTTGTTGCAATGTCATGTTTACTGGGTTTGGATTTTGTTTTCTGACAGATACATTGATGATTTGGTGAAGCTGAAAGCTGAAAGAAGTGCAGAAGGAAATGAATTTGTCACGTGGAATGATATCCAATCGTGTGTTGATCATGTGAATAAAGTTGTGCGTGAAGAACATGAAAGTAAGTTTTTCTGTTCAATTCATGCTAGACCGATTGTAGCTTATAAGGAGTGCTAAAATTAGATGCATGTCAATACAAAAAGTTATTGATTGACTTGTAGTTTTGTTGTACGTTAGGCTTCTAGGAAGATCCTAGTTGTGAACAAGACTTGGTGATCTGCAATAGCAAAGTCTTGATTGCAGGACTGTTTGTTGATGGGGAGATCAGGCAGTCTGTTGTGTTTGTGGTATTGACGTCAGTATTTCAAAACCGTTTATTCATCCTTCCAGTATAAATTTCAACCATTTTTGGATTGGAAATGCATTGTCTGGTGTCAGTGTCTAAGATTAGTCCAGAATCTTCTCATTTTGCTTCAGTCCCCCAAATTTAAGCTAGTATTACCAAAATCTCTCAAGTAGTTGTAGCCTTATCTTGGAGTGCTCCATCCTTCTTAATTTGCTGCAATCAGTAGAAGATATTTTTCTTCAAGTCTTATCTTCTCTTTGATGGCAACTTTTTCCCTGTTCAAGTTTTCCTCTTCTTCCTTTTATTCCTTTTATTTCTTTTTTTTTTTATCTGCGTTGGTCTTTTTACCTTTGCGGTATTTCATTCCCTGGTTTCGTTCCCAGTATTTAGCTCCCTAATCGGAAGATGTGCGAAAATCCTCTGAATCCAGATCGCTGGTGAGACTCCAGCTCCCTGGGTACGGGGGCACTGATATTTGAGCTCTCACCATGACCATGCTTCTGAAGTTAATCCTTCAACTGTACTGTGTGCCTTATGCCCTGCAATCACACTGCTCAGCGTTTCCCTAGGGGACTTATTGACCTGGAGCATGGAAACCTGCTTCTTTGCATTTATATACAAGGTGTGATCGAGGAATCACCACTAATGCGCTGCACTCACTCACAGGCATTTGGTCATGAGTCCTATATTGAAGAGAATAAGAACTGTAGTATATACATGCATGTACAGTGCTGGGTTCAACGGGGCTTGGAGCAGCCTGGTCTATAGTCTTCTTGGTCTAGTGGAAGGTGTGCCTTGCCTGTGGCAGGGGGACTTGAAGCTAGGTGACCTTTAATGTCCCTTCCAACCCAAACCACTCTATACAGCAAGTGTGAGTACTGAAAATTAAATAGGAAGGAAGAAAATTACTGATGCAAGCTGAAAATGGTGAATGTGTTAATGTAATTTCTATGTTTCTTGCCCTGCATGTTTTTTACTTTATATAACTCAGTAGTGTTTATGTTAATAACAGTCCTTTAGCAGTGATAAAAGACTGGGCCTGAGTGTAATTATGAAAACTTGATAAGAAAAGAAAATTGGAGTAATCTTCTTGTGCTAAGACAGTAGTAGTTGACGTAAAATCCAGAGTGGAGATAGAGGAGTCCTTGAAAATAGTACAGTTAAACAAACTTACTCTTCAGTAGACCATTGTGATGTTCTGTTTCATATGGTTTAATTTTCTTATTTTCTTTTTTTTTTCTTGTTTTCATTAAGGATTCTTAATTTTTGTTTATGACCAATACTGAAAACCTCCTGGGTTTGGCACTAACTTTGAAGCCGTCCTTGTAATATTTATAATTTTATAATATTTAATATCGCAGCAAGGTTCAAAGCTTTGCATCATAAAGTGAGAGATTTGTCACAAGTGTGGACGTGATGCTAAAGTTACGTTGTACACTGAGACAAGCAGGTGTCTTCTGCCACTCCTTGTTGTGTGCTTGGTGTTTTGCCTTGCAAAGCTTGTACTCTAGAGAGGGTTAACTTTTAAACTAAAAGCTTGCTATCTTGGTTAACTTGTTTCCTGCATCTCCAAATAGACACTGTGTTTCCTATTTGGGACACATAAGTTGAAACCACACAAACAGGGCGCCACACTGGGGGTGCACACACCGGTTCTAGTTTCATAGTATCTTTTCTATGTAAGGGGTCAGAGTGGAATTCTGAAGGTCTGTGTAGTCCCAACATCCTGTTTCTTTTAACCCTCCTTATCCTGTAAGAAAAGGTGCAGAAAGTCATGTAATGAGGTAAATTGTTCTCCTGGGGAATTTCCTAATTCTTTTGTCTGCTTCGTATATGCCTTATGAAACGATATGTTTTATCTTTATGAATAAGTTAAATTAGTCAGAGAAGGTCCTCAAGCTTTGTGGCTATATATATATATATATATATATATGTATATGTATATATATATATATGTATGTGTGTATGTATATGTATGTGTTGTGTGTATTTTTTTTCCTGTGCCCTTTCTTAAGTTATCATGTCTGGTTTTTGATAGAAACCATGCCATCATTTTAGTGATGCAGTTCTTGGAATGTCCTCATCATATATTTTTCCCTGATCTCTACTCCATCCAAATATAATCTCTTCCCCAAGATGTTCTACTTTTTGTATGAACTTCTCTTTTGTGAGGCTTGTGTTGAAGAGTCACAGTCTTTGAATACGATAACCAAAGCTGGAGATTCCCATACTGAGCTCATTTCTTTTATCTAAAAGATTTCTTTGTTCTGCACTGAACAAACCGTGGTTGGATCCTTCTTTAAGGAGAGAATTGAATTGGATGAACTCTGGGATTCATCTCAACCTGAGTTATTTCATGATTTTCAGGACACAGTTGCTATAGTTGTAGATTCTGTTTGCATTTAGCTAACTGTAAGATCTTTATTTTGCTGAATGGTAAATTTTACTGTACTTGAATAGCGTCCACTTCTCTGATAATATAGCTGATACTACATATGTCCTTAATAAAAGAGTTTTCTAAAATACGAAGTTACTGTATTTTTAAATGGTATTCCATGCAAGTCTTTAGTTTCATGTGAAGATTTCTTTCTGGAGAAGCCATAACCTTGGAATATTGTGAACTCTGGCCATTTGGGCTTTCTAGGATCTCTGAGCTGGGTGTCTGAGGATTCAGTCTTGTCCCTGCATGTGGTCTCTCTGAGTTTTTGTGGGTTTTTTTTCTTTGAAACTTTATTTTTTTAATTGCAACACTCAAGAATTACAGCTACTTTGGGGGGGAGATACAGCCTTGGTTTCTTTACTAGTAAATAATGTTTTCTGTTAAAAACACTGTGGTTCTGAGCTGTTACTTGATTTAGGAAGGACTAATGGCACTTTTCTTCTGGAGCAATGCTTGTGATTATTGTTGACCAAGAATGGAACTTTGTCTTTCTCCTCCCCCTTTTACATTCCTCCCTAGGGATTTTGGCAATTGGTCTTATTAATGAAGCTCTGGATGAAGGGGACATCAAGAAGACTCTTCAAGCCTTACAGACTCCTGCAGCAAAATTGGAGGGTGTAGCCCCAAAGGTAGCACAGCATTACCAGGATACACTACTTCGAGCCAAGAGAGAGAAAGCACAGGTGAGTGCAGTAAAATGCACCTCTTGAAAGACCTTTGCATGAGTGTTACTGGATTCCTACTGGTCTTGAAAGTCAGGAGTCAAAATTGGCAATGGAGAGGTGCATATTCTCCATGCCTTCAACCGATCTTAACTAATCAGTTTGGATCTTTCTGTACTAGAGAAAGAGATTTCAGGCAACAGTGTGAATCCATGAACTGTGGAGATGGGTATAAGGCTATTAAGAGCATGTGGTGGCTTGCTACAGCTAAACTTGTGTCCCAAGTGAGATACGTATCTTTTTTGTGGAAAAATAATATTCATCATCTGTTTTTGCGAGGAGACCATGTTCATTCCAGGAGTACTGAACTTCTGATTGCAAGTTTTCTGCAAGCTGAAGTATTTTCTTCTAATGTTCTATGTTAAATGTAGTCTTAGGTATAGTTATAAATGGCAAAAAGAAAGTTTCTGAAAGTGGAAAAATCTGTAAAGTGATAAATTAGAAAGAAGATGTGAAGGAACATACATGCTACCAGCAAAATATATGCTGTTGTTCACTTGATGACACTTTTATAGCTTATGACTTTTTTGAGCAGAAGTTGTCATTAGCCAAGGACTTCTACCTACTTGTACATAGTTGCAGCTTTCACTAACTGCTGAAGGTGAAGATGAAGAAAGTAAGAGCAAGTTTCATCTTACAGGTATAAGAAAGGATGACGGTAGTAGGGATAGGTCACTGATTGTTTTTTCCTTATCTGTTTACAGAGAAGTAGCAGATGTCTGCTTTCAGTGGCTTGAGAGTGTTTTGTTTTCTTTTTTCTACTGTGGAGCTCATTGCTCTAATAGCAATGCACAATTTTTATAGAGGCTAAGGTCTAGATTGTGTTGAACATTTTGTTTTTGACTAAAGGTAAACCGGTGTGATGACCATAGCTAAAAACTGTATGTGATTCTGATGAAAATCATTAAGCAGCTTTCCCAAGGGTCTTGACAGGGTTAATGTTCCTCAGGATCCATTTTGTGCTGAAGCATTTCCTCTCGCTGAGTCAGAATGAAACAATGAAATCTTGCTATCCTGTACTTAAACTTGTGCCAGACTGTGCTGGCAACTTCTGAGTTGGTATGAAATTACCTTATTTAGGCATAAGATAAATGAAGGGCTTCTCCCAGCAGCATGGGAGTAATTGCAGAAATAGAAAGATCATATTACACAGTAACAATCTGGGGAAAATAAGCAAAATGTGAAGTCAACTGTTAGGAACTAGTGATTTCTGTACCTTGGGGCTGAGAGGGATTTCTGTTCACCTGAAGATGTTGTTCAGTTGCTTACTTGAATGGGGAGTGCTCTATTGTGCATGTTTCTGATGTGATGAGGTGAGAGAGTAAAAACCAGTAGACTGTAATATGTTACACTGTGTGTACCTTGCAGAAAGCCTTGCAGCAGGAAAACTGTAGAGAAGCACAAGGTGGTTTTGGTAGTCTTCAGGCTGACTTCTGTGGGTATATAGTACAGTGGAGTTACAGTGATGATTCTCCCCCACATCCTGGACAGGAATTTTGCTGTTGCTGGTACTCGTGTGGGACTCTCTGGCTTTCAGATGAAATCTGCCTGTGAAGGTCATGTTTAGCTCTTGAATGAAGTATCATTTAGCCAGTTAGTTTCAGATCTGCAAAAACAGTACGTGAAAAATGGAAAGCATGTAAGGAAATGTTCATTTTAAGTCTGGCCTTAAAGCTCTTGAATGTTGTAAATAGTGATTCTTTTGTGCAGTGTGATTATTATTCCATTCCAGAGCTAAGGGTTTCCTGTGTTCTGTTTGTGTGAGGAAAGTTGTCAGAGGGATGGTAGTTGCATCTTAGCATTTCTTTTGGTAGTTACCTACAGGAAGCACCAGTGGGTGGGGAGAAGCTTATGCTTGGCAACTGCTGGGTCATTGTTCTTTATGTATATTTTGGGACTTGCAAAACACTTGTTCCTTTCCTCCTCTCAAATTTCTGCATATAACATCAGCTCATTTGGCTAGATTTCCCAGCCAAAATACAGGATACTGTGTGACCGTTGCTCCTTGACAAGCAATCTGTTTAAATAAAGATTTAAAACATGGCTTTGACTGCTGTGTGTGTACACCCATCCACAATACATATGATGCTCTTTGCTTTGTTAGTTTATACAGGTTTGTGAAGTTTTGTGGGCAGAGAAATGAACGGCCTGATGTGGCGTTACTTACCCAAGTGTTTATTAGTTTCTGCACACAGATGTGCATCGGCAGCTCTGTGTAGCCGTCTTCTGTCGAAGGACTAACTTCCTGGGAGATCATATCCTCTTAGCTAGTATGGGTTTAGGACTCGCTAGTACCAAGTCCCTGGCCTTCTGTTTGCTCAGCTTATTAGAGTGATTCCTATTGATAGAATTTCTTGTTCGTTCTGTTTCCTGAGAAGATTTTTTGTCTGAAAGTATTGAGTTTGGTAATGCCATACTGGCAGTAGTCTCTGCCAGTCACAAATCCACATGATGTCCTTGTGCTGGAGTCAGTTAGGAAGACTGAAATACTTCTTAATCCCTCTGATATGGAAAACTACTCTATTGGCTATTTCTGAATATAGATTATCTTACTTGGCAAAAATAGTGATACTTTTCTCCTGATACAGTATATTTTTCTTCTTGTATTCTCTTCAGGACACACAGGATGAAACAGCTGTACTTTGGCTAGATGAAATTCAGGATGGGATTCATAAGGCTAACAAGGACACAGAGGAGTCCCAGAGATGTAAGTCTTATAGCACAGTATTGCAATTAATCCCCACTACCAGCCAAATACCAGTTATTTAAGGAAAAGTTGAGGGCTAGAAATGTCATGTACATGTGGCAAAGGAAACTAAATGAGCCTACAGGCTTCTGGTGCAGGTGTGGTTTTTTGAGGAGTGAATGTCAGATTCCTCAAATACTAAATTTCTTCTGTTGTCGGGGGATATGCATTTTTTTTTCTAGTTTTGCATGTGACCATTAGACCACTTTACCTTGTTGGACAAATCTCTATCAAATTGTTTGTCATTTGCGACTAATTGTGCATGTCTGTGGGTGGTTAGAAGTGAGAGTGTTCACATGCACAATTGAAATGGTGTTTTCTGGTGAGCATTATCTTTTATTTGCATGAGGTACTGTTGTCTGGTCTTGGTTCCCTTAGGTATTACCAGACAAACACTCACATGTTTTTCAGATACAGAGGGTACTACACATCAGTGATACTCACCTTTGCTCCTTAACGCAGTTTGCAGGTGGACTGGTCCGCCCATTGGTGCATCCCAGTCTTTATAACAATGTTGTTTCTGTCTGCAAAAACAATTAAGTAATTACTGCTCTGGTTGTTGAAAAGGCCTCTTTTGAGTTGTGACTGGCTCTGCCAGAAGAAACTGTGTTAACTGAAACAGACGTCAGAGGAGAGCTGTAACTATGTGTGTTGAAAAGTTCTGGCGGTAAGTCAGCACCGTACTGGTACTGCGGGCACACAAAGTACACGCTGTCAGGTGCAGTTCCACACATGGTTGGATACTCTCTACTATAGAGGCCTCTGTACTGCAAATTGTCTAGTTGTTTTTTTATTTATATTTCGTGTTTATGTACACTTAAAGTTTGTGTATCTTACATACAACCTAGCTATAAGGGTGTGTTCATGTTGCCTTGCTCTGTTCTGCCATTCTGTGCTTGCTTTGAGTACTGAGCCCCTGAGCTAACCTGCTTCCTGGTGTTATCCAAGTCTCCTTAGGAATTTTGGCCATTAATGAAGCAGTAGATCATGGTGATGTTAGCCAGACCCTGAGTGCTTTGCGTTCACCTGATGTTGGGCTATACGGAGTCACTCCAGAATGTGCTGAGACGTACCAGCAAGAGCTGTCAGAAGTCAAGAAAAGGGCAGCAGGTACACCTTAAGTAGCTAACTGTTAGTGAAGTAAATGCAAGATTATTGTACGTGGAATTGAAACCAGAGGCAAAAAAGCCCCTGTGAAAAAATCTTGTGTTGTAGATGGCAGTTGTGGACGCTTTGTGAAATAAGGGGGTTTTTTTTCAAAAAAAAGTATGTGAATAGTATAATGTTCTCGACTTGTAGAATGTGTTGTGTTTAGGTAGCTCTGATATGGGATCATTAGGGACTCAGAAACATTTCTTTCCTTGCTTGGAGGAAGAAGAATATGTAAAGTAGATTTCCTGGTTGTAACATTTGTATGTGTGAAAGGTAAGACACTTGCCAGAGTTTCAGACTTCTAATTGCAATTTCTGCCCTTAGGGGGCAATGGCAGTGAGTGGGTGAAACACTGGGTGAGAGGAGGCTATCATTATTATCATAACCTGCGGACCAAAGAAGGGGGATGGGATGAACCGGCAGAATTTGTGCAAAATGACACTCAGCTGTCACGGGAAGAGATACAGGTAGAGTAATAGATTAATGCATGCTCTTTCAAAAGTTGATGTTCTTACCATTCCCACCCTTAATGCAGCTCTAAGATAGAATGCTTCAATACCACAGTCATGTTAACGAGCTTAGTAACTCATTGGATTTGCTAGGCATCATTAGATTGTGTGTGTCACAACTCCTTGTCCTGTCACTAAAACAGTACAGGACCATGATGTGTTTTGAAAGACAACTTTGGAGTTTCTTGTAAGCACAATGTGGAAAGCTGATGTAACATCCTTTTTCTTGTATTTCCATTTTCTTTTTCTGGCTCCTCTTCCTATCATAACATCAAATCAGAGCACCATATCTGGAGTAACTGCAGCATACAACCGAGAACAGTTGTGGCTTGCAAATGAGAACTTGATTATGAAACTTCAGGCTTGCTGTCGAGGGTATCTTGTTCGCCAGGAATTCAACTCAAGAATGAATTTTTTGAAAAAGCAAGTCCCAGCAATCACTTGCATTCAGGTAGTGATACCCTTTAATTCTGTTTGGAACTCGTACTCTGCAGTTGTTTTCTCTACACAAGCTTATCGACAGTTTTTGTTCAATTCAGGTAGTTACAGCGCACAATTGTCTTTGCCTTGTATTGTAACTTACCTAAAAACATTTCCTTCTCCAATGAGTTTTGGTATATTTTTTGCTTTTAGGCATCATATATAATAAATTCAGTAATCACACAGAATTGAAGAGATAAAAACTTACTTGAGGAAGCTTTATCAGTTATTATTTTACACATTTCAATGGTTTGGGAATAAGGAAGTATGAAGCGTGTTGTATGTGTTGATGGTGATAATACCATGAGATGCATTGCTGCTGTGATTCATCATGAATTCAAGAGAAACAACATGGTTTTCAGTATTCTTGAGTAAAATGCTTCTCTTCAAATTTGTCCAGGGATTTGGAGGACTGAGGACCTGAAAGAGGTGGCTGGATAATTCAGCATGAAGTTGGGTGCATTTAGAGGACAGCAACAAAAGAATTCTTTCTGTGGTGTCGTAAATTAAATGTATTCAAATGAAATAGTTGCTTTGCACCCTATTACCATTTTGTTATTTCAACCAGTATATGTCTATTTGTTTCTGCCTAAGTAGCACATACTCTGCCTGTATACTTGGCAAAAGCTCCACACCCACTCCCAGCTTATTAAAATAACATGCTCTGCCTTTAAGTGTAGTCCAACCCTTGGTCTTAATTCTCTTCCCAAGTGTCCATGGCAGTGGGTCTGCTGGGAAGGCTTAAAATGTTACATCATTTTTCTCAGCAGCAGCAGCAGCTAACACATCATCCTCATGTAGAACAGTTTCTGTCAACTTGACTGTTTCACTGTATCCTTGACCCCTAACTGTGCTTCAGAAGGCCCAGGCTCTTCATGGGGTGATTTCAAGTCTCTCATGATTACAGTTGGAAAATAGTCAATGCTTCACACAGCGTATCTCTTGATAAGACAAGCATGTCTGTTTCATGTTTCTTTCAGCCAAAAGGGCAGTTGGAAGCTGAGGAACACAAAGAAGCTCAGATTTGTAATTACTTCTGTTCAATTAGGAAAGTAAAGTGAGTGTGCCTATTTTGTTTTCAGTCTCAATGGCGTGGCTACAAGCAAAGGAAGGCATATCAAATTCGTTTGGATTACCTACGTGCACAAAAGGACCACGTAGTAAAGGTAGTGCAGGTTCCCTGCTGACTGTTTTGGTACACCTTTGGGGTAGTGAACTTTGGAGGTAAGGTTTCTATCTGAGTGTTTTGGTTATCCTTCAATAGATTCAATCAATGACCAGGATGTATCAAGCCAGAAGACGTTACAGAGATCGTCTGCAGTATTTCAGAAACCACGTAAGAGGCTATCTTGTTAAATGTATTCTGTATCTGACTTTAGTACTCTTTCCAGAATGATGTCAAGTGCTTTTTTGTTTCTTAAATCTTAGATAAATGATGTTGTAAAAATTCAAGCCTTTATTCGAGCAAACAAAGCCCGAGAAGACTACAAAACCCTCAGTAAGTATTGCCAAGAGGATAAAACTGATGTGCCTTGAATCTCTGTGTGTGAGGGATCATAGAGTCATAGAAGACATTCCCCAACGCTCTCTGCCTGTCTCCATAGGAGAGATGCTCTAGCCCCCTGATCATCTTTGTAGCCCTCCTCTGGACTCAGTCCTGCAGCTCCACATCCTTCTTATTATGTTGGGGGCCCCAGAACTGAACACAGTACTCCAGGTGGGGTATCGTGAGAGTAGAGTGGAGGAGGAGAATCACCTGCCTTGACCTCTTGACCACACTGCTTTTGATGCAGCCCAGGATGCAGTTGGCTTTCTGTGCTGCAAGTGCACATTGCTAGGTCATGTCAGGCTTCTTGTCAACCAATATAATGTTGGCTGTGCGATCTGTAACATCAAGACAGTTTTGAGGAGCAGTTGGGATGAAGTTGATAGGGCAGTGCAGGGAGTGGGTAGTTCTTGAGG
Source organism: Leptocoma aspasia (assembly GCA_013399835.1). NCBI lineage: Eukaryota > Metazoa > Chordata > Aves > Passeriformes > Nectariniidae > Leptocoma > Leptocoma aspasia. The sequence goes on along the minus strand of VXAX01006121.1, from coordinate 20,365 downwards.
CTGAAGGAGGACTTGATTTCTAGCTGCCTTTTTTTTTTTCCTACTGAAAAATAGGAAAAAGAAGAACTAAAAAAATAGGAAAAAGAAGAACTATAAAAAAAAGAAAAGAAGAAGAAAAAAATAGGAAAAAGAAGAACTTTGCAGTATAGCTTTGCAGTTAGCTCTGACAGTGTGGACTACCCTATGCTAATACTGACTTTGTTCTTGATTTACTTCTTTTACACTTTTTCTCAGGAATATCAAAATGTCTGAAGCTATTTAGACAGGATGGTACTAATTTGACTCCGGGTGCTTAAACATACCTAAGGCATATATTTACTTCTGTTTGCCATCCCCCAGTGTCGTCTATTTTCTTGTCTATTTTTAGTTAATGCTGAAAACCCACCTATGGCTGTGGTTCGGAAGTTTGTCCACTTGCTCGATCAGAGTGACCAGGATTTTCAGGAGGAGCTTGAGCTAATGAAACTGCGTGAAGAAGTTGTAACCTTGATCCGATCCAATCAGCAACTGGAAAATGACCTCAATCTCATGGACATCAAAATTGGTTTGCTAGTGAAAAACAAAATTACATTGCAGGTAAGAAATGTGTTGTTGGGAGATCAGCTACACATTGAATTGAGCCCAGTGGTAGTTAGCATGGAGAGCTCCTGGCCTCAGATGTCGGTTGCTCAGGCCCAGTGGAAAACGTTTCCCCAGACTTAGTTTTTACTTCCAGTATGCTCTTAGTTCATTCCACTAATGTAGTACGTATCCCTAGAAAGAAAACTGTAGGAGAAGAAACAAGTCCTGAAGCTAAAAAAGGCAATCTTGACTATATAGCTAACAAAGACTACCTTGATCTAACGAATGCAGCAGGTTTCGTATTGAAAGGCTTTGAGACTCTTTTTTGTTGCTTTGTGGTTAAACAAGTCACATGCCACAAGCTTGCAGCCAGGGGGATGATTTTGGAGGCACAAGACACGCTTGTGCTGCTTGGTTGCTTGTTGGTTAAAGGAAGCCCCCTCTATCTAAGCTTGGCTGGTGTGATTAATTTCAAAAAAAAAAAAAAAAAAAGGCTTTTGCTGATACAGCATTGTCTTTTCTTCAAGCTGAAGTAGTGGTCAGCTTTTCATGTGGTTCTGGGTTCGTTACACTAGGCTTCTCTGAGTGCAATATCTCAGTTGGTGTAGTGAAATTTATCTTAGAAGGAAGCTGCAGTGATTGGGCTGATGATTGCAGTGGAAAGTGCCATTGCTGTCAGAGTATGTGGAAGTAGTGAGCTAGCTGAATATGGAACAGTATTTTTAAACTGTAAGCCCAGTTTAAAAAAGGAAAACACTTCCAAGCGTCTTCAGAATGCTACCAGCTCTGATAGTAATTGTTACCAAGGGTGACTAATCCTTCTAGGGTTTCAGACAAATTTCATGAAGTCAGGAAGAAAGCAGGACATGTACTTCCAGTTGGAGAAACTGCTATCATAGCAAATACTGCTTCACTTTAATAGCCCCAGGCATTCCTTGACACTGCATTTCCATGTCCAAGAGAAGTGGCTCTCAGATGCAACTGTTTACCACTATTGCTTGTTAGAAACTTCTCAGAGTGAAATCTGCACCTGTTCTTTCTTTCCAGGATGTTGTTTCTCATAGCAAAAAACTTACCAAGAAGAACAAGGAACAGCTCTCTGATATGATGATGCTGAACAAACAAAGGGGAGGTTTGAAAGCACTGAGCAAAGAGAAGAGAGAAAAGTTGGAAGCCTATCAACATTTGTTCTACCTACTTCAGGTAAGCAACTTTTTACGCTGCTCGGTAACCTTTTGTCACAGAAGGTTATATGTCTTAACACAGCCTTGTGCACTGTAGTTGTCATACGAGCGGTATGATTGGAAAAGACCTTTAAGATCAAGTCCAACCAGCAACTGTTTTGAGCCACCTTAGTTTTTAGAGACACTAGCGGGGACATGCACACTAAGTAATTTTTCTTGTTGTTGTAGACTAACCCAACCTACTTGGCCAAGCTGATTTTTCAGATGCCTCAAAACAAATCCACAAAATTCATGGATTCTGTCATCTTCACGCTGTATAACTATGCATCCAATCAAAGAGAGGAATACCTGTTGTTGCGACTTTTCCAAACAGCACTGCAGGAAGAGATCAAGTATGTGGTAGCATACGGCACATTCTTGCTGTTAAATCAGTTTTGGCAGTTCCTGAAATTGAGGCCATTTTCATTTGAAGTCTAGTGCTTATATGCAGATAATGATAATCTGTCCCTTTATTGTCCTCTTCCCATTTCATATCTATTAATGTAGTCTATAAAAGAAGAATCAAGTATGTCCATTGAAGATCAAGGCTTTTCACTTCAATCAAGATTTCACTGCTCAACATGGCAGCTACTTTCAATCTGATGCAAAGTCATGCTAAAATTCAGTCTAATCTCAATTCTCCGGTGTCAGATTAAAAATATGCCCAGCAAACTGCAAACTCAGGCTTTAGGAGCCAAGAAGAGAGCTAAATCTAAGCTCTCTAGATTTCCAAAAGCTAATGAGGAGTCTGAAATCTCTGTTGTTTGGCATTTCTATTTCCTGTCAGTGTTAGAAACTCTGGCTGTCCTCAGACATGTTTTGTTGGTTTGGTTAGGCCTTAGGAGCTCAGTGTTACATGACTTGGAAGACATACGAGTTTGAGTTACATGACTTTACAATGCAGAGTGGCCCAACTTGCTGTGAGGAAGAATATTCAATGATCTTTTTGAGGAACTACCCTTAAGCATTTTTGGGAATGCTTTTTAAGCATGAAGATGATGTATGCCCTGAAAAAATAACAACTTGTAAAATACTTGTGTGTCTTCCCCCCTGCCCCCCTTCCCCCAAAGTCATGCTTGGAACAGTAGTCCAGGGAAGTGTAGGCAGTGACAGAGTTATGCATACCTCAAATTTCATATAGATTCTTTCTTCTTCAGATCAAAAGTAGACCAGATACACGAAATTGTGACTGGAAATCCTACTGTTATTAAAATGGTGGTAAGTTTCAATCGTGGTGCCCGTGGTCAGAATGCCCTGAGGCAGATCCTTGCACCAGTTGTGAAGGAAATCATTGATGACAAGTCACTTAATATCAAAACTGATCCTGTGGATATTTACAAGTCTTGGGTTAACCAGATGGAATCTCAAACGGGAGAGGCCAGGTATGGGACCAGTTAATACTGTATTTTTCTAAACATTGCTTAGCTGCTTTGTATTGCTCAGTTAGTCATTCAAAGCCATCCTTGGCTCCACTGCATGCATCTGTCCGACTGATTGTCTCGTCAAGACAGCTTTCATCTGAGAGTTCTAACGTTCTTATTCTGGTTATGGTGCTGGGAGTATTGAACAGGAATGTCATTAGATGATGCAAGAAGAAATGCTCTTTGGTGTTTTCCTGTGTTAACTTGATAATTAGCTATGAGACAGCCTCTAACCTAGAAGAATGCATTGTAAGAAAATGCATTTGGAATCGCTTCCGTGTCAGTCCGTGTTCAAAGCACACGTGGCCTGTGCAAACGGGTACCGTTCGCATGCACACAAAGCCGCTCTTGCTGGCAGAAAGCATCACACTGCAGTTCTCTCTCATGTCCTAACATATTTCTAATTAATATCAGCCACTAATGACAATTGTACTGAGCTATGTGATTTTGTGTCATTCTGGTTTCCTTTTCTTCAGTGGCTGTGATTTGCTAGAACTTGAGGATTCTGTTGTGTTATTGGGGTTTTTTAATGTACTTTAAAAAAAAGGCAAAAGCCATACAGATGAATGGCTTCCTCCAGATCTAAAGCAATTCGCAGTCATATACCTTTGCACACTTTATGCAAAATTCTGGACATGTTAAAAAATGGAAGTGAAGATGTGCATTCAGATTCTTCTCTATACATGAGATTTAGGATACACCTTTATGAATTACCAGCTTCATCTGTCTGTGTTCACTGGAATACTATGCAATAGTTTCAGCTGATTGAAAAAAATATAACTATTCCTTAAGCAGCATGTTATATTGATTTTATGGATGCTGCTCTAGCTTCTACTTGTGTCCAAGTTTTCATCATCTTAATACCCAAATGCATAGTTTTCGTTTTCACCACTTTGCAGTCTGAAGTACCACTATGTGTTACACATGGTGCCTTCTTTGTCTAGTGTGCATGCTGTAAAAAAGATTCAGTTTTGAGTTAGCTGGGTCTTTCTCTCAGCGGCCCATCAAGGGAAAGTAAAGGAAGTAAAAGCAAAAGAATTTCAGCTCTGATGGTGCCAAACAGGTTAATTAAAGGCAGTGCATAGTTTTTGGCAGTGAAGTGAATATAAGCATGTTTCTGTGTCAGGCTATATGTTCTTGAAGTGTACTAGCCTGAGTAATACTCTCCTTTATATGTCCAACTTTTTCAAATAGCAAACTGCCGTATGACGTTACACCTGAGCAAGCCCTAAGTCATGAAGAGGTGAGGACACGCCTGGATGCCTCAATCAGGAACATGAGGACAGTGACAGACAAGTTTTTGTCTGCCATTATTAGTTCAGTGGACAAAATCCCGTGAGTCTGATGCACCAGTGTTATCCCTGAGAAGTTGCTGGTGTCTTCACGCTTGCAGCAGTCTTATTTGACCATTCCTTTCTCTCAGGTATGGAATGCGTTTCATTGCCAAGGTCCTGAAAGACTCCCTGCATGAGAAGTTTCCTGATGCTGGCGAGGATGAGCTTCTGAAGGTGAGGATCTATATACCTTTGTGAATAATTGTCACCCAAATTGGCTGTGGCAAGCACATCTCATTCTTTTCTCCTGTTAGGTGTATGTGTGGGGAGGAGCACATGTAAACCTATTCATTTACCTCTATGGATAGAAAATATTTCACATCAGCCTATTTATCTTAGCTTCATACGCATCGCTCAAGATGTAATACATTGTTTAGAAGGAAGTATCGTGATGCTTCTGTTTTGCTTTTGGTATCTTGGGCATTTGGACCTTTAGGTTTCTTGACCTGGGGTTTACTGTTAAGTAAACCTTGGGTTAACTAGTGTGATCACTGCCTGCCGCTCCTTCCTTAAAGAGACAAATTAAAAAGTCTGTGTGCCAAATTCTGATATTCCTGATGCCCCGCTTGTAACACACTAGGATATTTTGACAGCAATATATAGAGTCACTTCCCATGATGCCTGCTCAGTTTTGTATTTTGCATTTCAGTTGGTTTGGAGAACTAAAAGGATCCTAATATTAGTTGCTCTTAGATGACTACAGTGCTGGGGTTTTCGTTGAAATTTCTTTGGTTTTGTGGATTTTGGTAAATCCTGAATTTATGCCCACGAATGCTTTACTTTTTAATACAATATAGTTTGGTTATTAGAATACTTGACAATGTCTCTTTAAGCTTCTCTGCCTCTGCTTCATTACAAAATAATTACCAATCTGAATGCTGTTTTCTTCTCTCTTCTAGTTCTGTGCTTTCCCATTCTGAGACATCGGTTCTTTCTATGCAGGTGAATTAATTTCTTCCATCTGTAAATTTAGGTGGAACGCTGCAGGTTTTGTTACTCCTCATGGAAACAATGTAACTGTCCACATGAAAGTCAAAACTGCAGTTGTGTGCAATAGCCACTTAGAGATTTTTTTTTTAGCAACCTAATATACCCATATAATATACTATTCTTTTTCCCCCGCAAGCTCAAATGTCATTAATTCAATTTCTTTTGTCGATGTTTTTTTTATTTTTACTGGCAGTAAACAGTTAGACTGTTAATGGTCAGCCGACTGTTAACATCCCACGGCATAATTTCTGAGAGTACAGCAGAGGCTTGCATAAAACACTTGTTCAAACGTGACCTCACTGAAACCAGTTAATAATTGCTGGGACTGCTTAGCAATGGCTAGGTTTTTTCTCTGTGTTTTCAACTGTTTGTTCAGACCAATCTCTTCCATGCATTTAAGTCACATGGCAAGCAGGTGAAGCCAAGATTCAGTGACCTGGCCTTCTGCAAATGAGCATGTGGTGAGAGAGCTTCTGCTTTAAATCAGCATGGTGGGTTAATACTTTTTCATTCCTAGAATTACTTTTGGCAGAATACCCAATGTCCAGGGTAGAAGAATATTGTGAGCATGTGGATAATGTGATAATCTCTATTTGTAGTTCTTTGAAATGTACTGCTGCTCACATTTGACTAGATAAATTGGATTTTTGAAGCATCAAATGCCATTTTTTTTCCTGTACTTCTGATTTTCTTACTTCTGGATTAAATGGTTTCTCACTAACTAGGAGTCTGTGCCTGAATATGTTGCTGGCTTATAGAAGAAGGCTTTTATTCTGAAAGAGAGAAGGACTTTGGACAGCAAATGGAAAGTAATTTCCTCAGTTTAACTTCTCAGTGTGCCATTCTTCCTCCCTATTTTTGCTTTGTCAGAGATGGCAGCCAATGCTTCATGCTTCTTTAAAAATGAGCTCTTGTTCCATACTGAAACTTCATTATCAGATTCCTCTATACCGTGGTCATTCTGCCCTCTGTTAGGCTAACTCAGTTGCATTTAATTCTCCTGACAGACTGTCTCATGCTCCTATCAGTAGTTCATTGGTAACTTGTAGTATCTCCGGTCCATACATTTTTGTAAGTTGGAGTTCTAAATATTTACACGTAGGAATATCTGCTGCTGTATCGTCCTGTGACTGATAGTGTTCAGGCTTTCCTCTGTGTTGACCGCCCTATTGCGTCTTTATGATACTGCTTTTTTTTTTTTTTTTTTGACACTGTAGATTTTTTGGGATGGTATGTGCTTCTATACAGCAGAACCTTTGTCTTGGAAAGAAAGACGCTTACAAGGAAATAATTTATCAAAACACAGAGTAGTTTCAATAAAATTCAGTTGGATCCCGTACTGTTTTTTATTGATGCGTTTCTTCTCTCTTTCCCAGATTGTTGGCAATTTACTCTATTATCGCTACATGAATCCAGCCATTGTCGCACCAGATGCATTTGACATCATCGACCTTTCAGCTGGAGGTCAGCTGACAACAGATCAACGCAGAAACCTCGGTTCCATCGCAAAGATGTTACAGCATGCTGCATCCAATAAGATGTTCATGGGAGACAATGCTCATTTAAGCATCATTAATGAATACCTTCTGCAGTCATACCAGAAATTCAGGTAGAAGACCGTAGCTAATTAAGCTGGGAAGTTTGGCAGAGGGTAACATCGCAAGTAAAAAGGGAAAATAGTACATTTAGAATATGGAAAATTCTGTCTCTGTCAAATATGCAGTCTGTTAAAAATAAGAGATTTCACTCCAGACTGCCACAAGCATCAGTGACAATGGCAGATAAAATGTGTACCTGGAATTTATGAACAATGCATTGTACGTTAATGAGATTGCAAAGTCAAGAGTTTCAAGTGTGCAGACCAAAGGTTGCTTTTGCGTGTACTTATTATGGTACTTTGGACGTGGATAACCGGAATAGACATACATTCTTCTGTCCTGTGTGAACCCTGGTTCCACATGAAAATCTAGTGGTGATCAGGAATAAAGCAGGTTGGCATTTAGCTATTCATGTAGTTGAAGTAAGCTTTCGTTCAAGAATTGTCATATCTCCTGTGTTTTGGAGAAAAGGTAACCAGAGGTAGGTGGGGGCAAAGGACAATAATGCAGTGGGGGCAGGAGAACGGGGTCACTGAAGCCAGTTCTGTCAATTCTGAAAATGAGCAAATGTCAACATGGCCAATATCAATGATTGAATTTACTAGGTTGCTTCTGATGTGTTAAACTAAAGCTGACAAACTAGTATGCCATAGTGTAGCATAGTTTAAAGAGGAGAGTCTATGCTTGAGATTGTCACAGGGAGGTAATACTCGACATATCACATGACTCTCAGAGTCATACTGACTGTTCTCTCCTTTGTTCTGAAGACGTTTTTTTCAGGCTGCCTGTGAGGTTCCTGAATTGCAGGATAAATTTAATATTGATGAATATTCAGACTTGGTGACTCTCACTAAACCAGTAATTTATATTTCTATTGGTGAAATCATCAATACGCACACTGTAAGTATACATTAGTCACAGTTGCTCCTTATAAGCGGTGTTTGCGAAGAAAATGTTGCTTCTGTCTGAAATGCAAAGATACCAAATACAAGGCTGAAAGTTGTGATGATTGTAGTTTGTGAGAGCTTGTTGATTTCTAGAATCAAATAACTTAGGTATGGCTTCACCAAATTTCTTTGGAAGGCATTTGAGTATGTGATGTTGACACAGCTCTGAATGTTGACATTGCTGCTTTGGAGTTCTGTGATTTTTTTTCTAAAAGATACCAGCCTAAAGTAATGAAATTCTACTGTCTAGAAAAGAATGTTCTGTTAAAACATAATTGTTTTTTCTATTCATCTAGTTGCTCTTAGACCATCAAGATGCAATTGCTCCTGAGCACAATGATCCAATTCACGAGCTGCTGGACGATCTCGGAGAGGTTCCTACAATTGAGTCCTTAATAGGTGGTCTAGTTTGTTCTGCTAAAGTAATATGTGATATTATCTGAAATGACCTAAAGTGCAGTAAAGAGACAGTAAGAAATCATCACAGGTCATTTGGGAGGACGTGCTCTAAAAAGCAGCAGCAGATTCGTTGCAGTATATTTTCTCTGCATAATTTACTGCCCTGAAAAAAGCAGGGGTCCTTTTCTCCCTACCCACCTTACCTCATCCCGCTCTAGAAGTTTCTAGAAGACAGATGGATATTGACATATTTTCTTTGTTCCATTATACTGGAGCCCTTTCTCTGTGCTCGTGTCCCTGTTCTAGCTTGTTTGCAAAGATCTGTCCTCCTTACTGGAGATACGTAGGTGTTCCTTTCGGAGTGCAGTAATAAATGTATTAAATAGCGTGTGTTCCTTTAAGAGTGATGTGTTCCTTTAAGAGTCTTTGGCATGTGGACAAGTAACATTTTTCCTGTCCTTTAGAGTTATTTTCCATAAGAAAACCAGAATTTTATCCTCTTCTGGTTGGGGGAAGAAGGCACTAACACTACTAATCTGTGAAACTGTTCTGGGAACCCGAGACACAGTTTACTGCTTCAGGATATAACACATACTGGAATGATGCACACGTTTTTCTCCTTCGTTGGTTTACGTGTTGCAGTTATATGAAGTTTCTAGTCTAGCAGGTGGGAGGGAGGCAAACCAAGCACAGTTTTTGGAGAGGATGCTCTGACAGCAAACACTTACCTTGAAGTTGCTTGATGAGAAAGGTTGGAACCTTCTAAAGGAGCGATCGCAAGCACATTTTCTTCCAAAATTGGCAAAGAACTGTAAGAAGCATTATCTGAACAAGCATGGACCATGGGTTTAGCTAGAACTTGCCCTCCTTCCCCATTTCTTTTCTCCTGTGAGCATTGTTTCACTGTGGCTAATATGTCAGATCTTTCTGTAGCCCTTTAAAAAACGGGGGGAAGTCTCACCAACAATTGCTCTGGTGAAAGTTGGTATGCAATTAGAGCAAGAAAATTTCTTTTTGATGAGATAGCTTACTTTGTTCAAGAGATGATGACAAGCTCAGTTGCTAACGAGCGCTTTGCTCTTAGCTTGAAACGTGCATTTTGATGAGGACGTGGACATACGGGCATCATCACATTTTTGTTTCTAAAGTACTTTTGGCAGTTCAGCCACTCTTCTCAGTGAGATACTGAGATAGAGTGTGGAATACAGGTAAATCTTTAAGGCATGCCAAGTGGCGATTTTGTGGTGCTTTTCTGGCCCCAGTGCATTCTCTCAGATTTGTTATGAAAAAATCTGTAATATATTCAAGATGATGTCTTTAAAAGTTGGTTTGGGTTCTGAAGTGTCCTTTTGACAGTATAGGAAACAGTCTAGTTTTTCTGTGATCTGTTATGTAGGGAAAAATTACAAAGTCCTGACAGTCAAGAAGATAAGGAACGTGATTTAATCTATAAACTCTTTCTGCTTGGCAGGGGAAGGTTCTGGCAATATTAATGACCCCAACAGGGAAATGCTAGCAAAGACTGAGGTTTCTCTCACACTCACCAATAAATTTGACGTTCCCGGTGATGAGAATGCAGAGATGGATGCAAGGACAATTCTGTTGAAGTAAGTAGGGGTAACTACCTGGTATGTTACTCAAAAGAAGGAGCAACTGGGACTTTAACAGTTAATGTGCATGTGAAAAGAAGAGAATTGAGGCATAATTTAAAGAAATGTGGGGGACTGCTACTCCAGAGGCACTGAGATTGTAGCCATGTCCTTTTCTGTGCTGTGGCATGACTTTTAATTGATGAAGACAGCCTTTTTGAGAAGCATAGGTCTTATTAGCCTAACGGAAAGAGAGCAATGGACTGTCAGGGATTTTATTATTGCCAGAATTCTTTATTCTGGAAAACTTTTTACTGATAGTGACTCTTGGCTAGTTTTAAGGAAATCCCTATTGCTGAGATGTACAGAGCAGTGACCTGACATTCAAATGCAGGTTTACATCCTCTGATGCTAGATAGTTTAACTGAAAAAAATCTTTGGTCAGCATGTACTTGGCCTAGGCAGACAAGTGATCTCCCGCAAGAAAATTTTATCTCCAAAAATAACTTTACCCAGACTTCTTAAAAGATACATCAGTATTTTCCTACCCACCAGGCAAAGGTGACATTGATTTCAAAAGTAAAGATTTACCAGCTGCACTGGTAGTCATTTAACTTGTGGATGAGGAGGAAGGTGTATGTCATGCAGTTTGTGTGATTCCAAAAATAATTCCAGCCTGACTGCAGAGATGTTATTTGGTTTCATCGTGTGGCTTAAGGACAGAAGTGCTTCTTAAGGACAGGAGTGGACACTGACTGTGATTACATCTCAGCTCAAATCAAGGAAATGACCGTGTCTATCACCAGACTGGAGTTGAGATCTACCTTGTCGTCCATGCACATAAGAGAACGATCCTTCTGAGTTTTTTGATACCTGTTATAGATCACTGAAGCATGCTTATGGATGGATAATATTATTCTGGTTGCAGAAATGGGCTGTGGCTGCTACCTGCTTTATCTTTCAACTTGAATGCAGTTTCTGTGGTCCACGTGGCAGTACTGGGGCTACCTTCTAATACATGCGGTGGCATCCTTGCTGTTTGAAGGAGTTTTGGGGAGCAAATTGTGCATATTACAGAGAGGAACCTTTCGGGGAACCAGTTTCCAATAAGGCACTGTCCAAAAAGTAAAGTGCTTCTCAGGGTTCTGGTCTGGTTTCACCTATGACTACCTGAGTGCTCATCCAGTAATAATCTGACTTTAAATAAATCAGTAACATTGGTATTGTTGCAGAACAGAAGAGTATTTCTGTTTAAAATTTTTTCTCCTATTCTTCTTGATTTCTTTGCAGCACAAAACGTTTAATTGTTGATGTAATCCGCTTCCAGCCAGGGGAGACGCTGACTGAAATTTTGGACACTTCAGCTACCTCAGCGCAAGTATGATGCTGTTTGTCTGTGCTGGTTTTAGACTAGGAAATCATCATCTATCTAGATATATGTGGGTATGTGTGGGGCTCTCCATTTACGTATTGCGGTGAAGCTGCCTCCACTGATGATGGAGCAGGGTGTGATGATAGTCAGAAGGGTGTACAGTGGAAGTAAATTGTGTGTGTGAACCTTACTCGGGCAGTAGTTGCTAGAAACCGTTTATGTAGAAGACCATTTTAGATGATAGGTAGGCTTCTCCTGGTTCCCACGTATAGAATGTGTTCATTAAAACGCGTTCATTCGAGTCAGTACGGGAATCGTCGAGCGAAATTCTTTATCTTGTGTTATGCCAGAGATCAGACAATCTGTTTCTGCTTGTTTTTGTCGCCTTAAATTGATCTGCTTATGAACTTGCAGGTTTTTGTTTTCTTCTTCTAGGAAGCAGAGCATCATAGAGCTATGCAGAAACGGGCCATTCGTGATGCTAAAACTCCTGATAAGATGAAAAAATCTGTCTCTGTAAAGGAAGATGGCAACTTGAATCTCCAAGAAAAAAAAGAAAAAATCAAGGCAGGCCTGAAGAAGTTGACGGAACTGGGGGCAGTGAATGCCAAAAATAAATACCAGGAACTAATCAATGACATTGCGAAGGTACACCATTTGATGGTTTCCTAGTAATCATAGTGCGTGGAGTTTTCCCAGTTTGCAGCTTTGTGAAACGGGCATGAGTTTTCAGAGTAAGTTTCCTGAGTTTTTTCTCCTTACTGGAGAGTAAGGTTTCTGGTAGCTAATTTATAGAGAAAAATCATACCTTTTGTTGAAGCATTTCCATCTCTTGGCATGTGGGAAGTCCTTTATTTTTAAACAACATTTCTGTTCTCTCAAATGACTGCATTGCCAGGTTCTTAGGTACTTTAAGAAAAAACTTAATAGTTTGGAAGGGAAGTCCTGATGTGTGATGTGTTTTTCTGCTCCATTTCACTAATTCAAGTAGTGCCTCTACAAGCTTATTCACACAAAGAAGTTTTGCTCATAACTCTTAAGACATTCTAACTGTTACTTTGATTTCAGTGTGCCCGTTAAAGAATACCTAAACGCTAAGGGGGGTGGCTGTGAAAAGCGTACAAAAGAGATCCAGTACTGTTGTACATTGCTACAGTGACAATATATTTTATATCACGTTGTTTACTGAAAAACTATTCAGGAAATGTTACGTAAGGAAACCAACTAAATAATCGCCTTTAGGGATCTGATAAGAATTAATTGTACTATAGATAATATGCGTCACATATTAAAGTAGCAGTCAATGAACGTAGTGTTTTCTTGTTGAGATATTAAGGTAAATGATGCTTAAAGGCTGGCTAACAAAGGAAAATAATGAAGTCTGTGTGCTGCTATGGTTGTAGCACTTGATTTGCAAGATACTTTCCCTACCCAGTGCTGGCAAAATTGCTGCTTGTATGTCATGGGCTTTCGGTGCCCGCTCTGGTCATCGCAACTAGAACAGAACTGAAGTTTGAGAAAGCCACAAAAGGTGCAAGTGTACTGCTGTGTAGAGTTGGTTGGTTCCACAAATAGGCATCACAGAGAAAAAGCCGTGACACCTAAACTGGGGCAAGTGCAAATGAGTGCTGAAGCCTTGCATGCGGCAAGACTAAGCAAAATCAAATGGTGTGTTTCTAGTACTCCTTGGCTCTGGGACTGATTACCTGGAGAGGTCAAATGACTGTTAAGTCTCTGCCTGTCTTTCTCTGTGGTGTAGGATATCAGAAATCAGCGTAGATACCGTCAGAGAAGAAAGGCGGAGCTAGTGAAGCTGCAGCAGACATACGGTGCCTTGAACTCCAAAGCTACTTTTTATGGAGAACAAGTAGATTATTACAAAAGTTACATAAAGACCTGCTTGGATAACTTGGCCAGCAAGGGCAAGTAAGTACCTTGGAACCATAGAATCGTAGAATGGTTTGGGTTTGAGGGGACCTTTAAAGACCGTCTGGTTCCCACTGCCCTGCCATGGGCAGGGACACCTTCCACTAGACCAGGTTGCTCCAAGCCCCATCCAGCCTGGGCTGGAACAGTTCTGGGATGGGGCAGCCACAGTTTCCCAGGGCGACTTGTCCCGGGGCCTCACCACCCTCACAGGGAAGCTGTTGACTGCAATTCTTTGAGTGTGACCATCCGGTTGATCCTTATCCATCAAGTGGTGTATTAACCCCGTTGTAGCAGATCACCAAATTGGCCGGTCACCTGAGCGAAGGTATATTGGCTGTCACCAATTACCTCCTTATTTTCCATGTATCTTAGCATAGTTTCCAGGAGGATCTTGCCAGTCACGGAGGTGAGACAGACTGCATCTTCCTTATTTTCCTTTTCCAGTTGGTAGGAGCTTGACCGGACTGCCACATTTTCTCATACATGATGGATAGTGGCTTAGCAACTTCCTCCACCGGTTCCCTGAGGACCCACAGACACATCAGGGTCCATGGACTTGCACGCCTTCAGGTTCTTTAGACGGTCTTGGCAGCAGGCGGTTTCATGGCCCTAGAGGTGCTTCTTACAAGAAAGCATGTCTTGCTAAGAAGAACCATAATGCTGTCTGCTCAAAGCTCCTCGTCCAAGCTCTTTCCCACAGCGATAGTTTTAGCAAAAGGGTCTCAGCAGAAGTAAAAAAATACAGGGAGAGGTCCTTGCCATGAATGGTGTCAAAAAGACAAACTTGAAAGACTTTTGGGTCCCTTTGGGAGAAGAGATTGCAGAGAGCCCAGTGGTATGAAGCTTGTTGTCCACATATGCACTTGCTGCTCAGTCAGTCTGTCCCGTCATCCTCTTAGGAACAGAGAGTGAAAATAACGTAGTTACTTACAAGGAAACCCTTGATCACAAATTGTCCCCATTTTTATGCCGAATGAAGTCAGCTGTTACAGTGCTAGACAAATCAGATTTTCTGGGGGGGAAAAAAACTGTTGTCTTCTCCAGTCACATGTGAGAATGTGAACCCTTTTCATTTGCAGAATGAAAATACTAGCAAGTTTCTGATTAGTCTCAGCTTTCTCCATGTCAGCTGTCATTAGACCCCATTTTGCCTAATGAGAGATGGTATTGCTTTTTATGAAGTACCATATGGTTATGTTTGGTGTGGGATTTTTTTGTTTTGGTTTTTGGTTGGTTTTTTGTTTATTATTATTATTATTTTCCTGCTTTGATGTTATTAGTAAATAGTAGAAAATTAAAGATCTGATCTGGGTTACAAGTGCTTTGTAGGTAAACTGACTAGTATAAGTGCATCGTTATCTATCATAAGTCGTAGTTCATTAGCTGTACTGATTCTATCCCCTTTTTCAAATAAGATTGAAAATTTACTGCTCGAAATATCTTTACTTGTTTGTGACCTTGTAATTTGGTTGGTTTGTCTTTTTTCCCCAGAGTCTCCAAGAAACCTCGAGAGATGAAAGGCAAAAACAGTAAAAAGATTTCTCTGAAATACACAGCAGCTCGACTTCATGAGAAGGGGGTGCTTTTAGAGATTGAGGACCTGCAAGGAAACCAGTGAGTATCTTTTTAAAACTCTTTAGAGCTAAATAACCTTTTTGGAGGAAAAGGAAAAAAGGTATGCTGAATTCTTGTCTTTTTCTTAGAACTAGTCTAGGTGCTGATAGTTGAGGACCAGAAATTTTGAGATCTCTTTGAGGCTGTGTCACATTGTCTTGCAATTTTGTGACTGGAATTTTAGTGTTGTTGGTAGACTTAGCTATTAAAGCTGAAAAAGTTGCTTTGATGACCCAGGCTGGCATCCCTAGGGCCAAGACACCTTGCATAGTGATCACTCTTCAGTTCTCTTTTTCTGGTTGGAGCAAAGCAATTCTTTGATTGAGAAGTGTAACGTGATTTAAACATGACATCCTCTTTCCCCCAACCCCTTCTCTGTCACCCCCACAGTTATGGAAGGGTACCTACTTGGGTGAATTGTTCTTGTGGTTAATAGCTTTCATTGTTGAAAAATCAGCTTTATGCTAGCTTGAGTTTCTCCGGCTGTAGTTTGCTAGCCTTGAGAAGCTGGCATGTCTTGTGTGGAATATAGAGCAGCTGGCTGTTACTAGAATTTTTTCAACTCTGAATCATACTTTGTACTCAGTGCACCAAATGAGGCATGAATGTGCAGCACTAAAGTAGACTGCTTAGATTGTACAAGCTAAATTAAATTACCCTATTTCCTGGTATGCTTGTGTGAAGGTGTGATTTACTAGACATAGAATCTGTTAGGCTTTCATTTATTGTTGTATTGAGTCTGGTTGGCTTTTATGGGCTCATTTCAAATGGGGATAATAGAATAAAGAGTTAAGAAGAGAATTCTTAGAAATGTTTCTTCACGTTTCATCTCATATATTCCCTCCCTGTGACTTTTCATTTCTCAAATTTCATAGGTTTAAAAACGTGATTTTTGAAATCAGTCCGACAGAAGAAGTAGGAGATTTTGAGGTTAAAGCAAAATTCATGGGTGTACAGATGGAAACCTTTATGTTACATTATCAGGTAAGAACTGTCCTATTTAATAGTGTCATGCAAGTTCCCCTTGCCAGACTCTTCATCAAAATAACAATGACGTGTTTTTTGCCTAAACGGTCTGAAAAATGCTCTCAAAAATAAGCCATTTGTTGCTGGTGAAACAGATGCAACACGTACAGGGGATCCAAACTGCTTTTTGTTTCTTTGCTAATGAAAGCCTGATGTCGGTCTGTGTTCTTAATTATGCATACACAAACCAAACACTTGCATTTTCGACAATTTCCTGCTACAGCAGAGAGCTTGGGAGTCTGTGGCAGCAGTCACCTGTGTGTGGTGGCTTCAGCCAGTCATTATGTATTGGTATTCTTTCTGCTGTCCTATACTTACCTGTTTCTTTCCAGTTCTTAGGTGTCCTCCTTAGGTGTCAGCCTTTACTTAGGCCACCAGAACAGGTGTGCTGACCGACCTTTTCCCAAATGATTCCCTGTTCTTTTTCTCATGCCAGTAATGTTACACCTGGTGTCTCTGTCCCTTTCTTCTACTTCTTCTCCCACCCCGTCCATCTTGGTCTTCATTAGGTTTGTTAGTTGTGGAAGCCTCAGGCCTCTCGAAACGGATCGTGTGCTGGGAGCACCTTGCACTGCAGTTAGTCCACGCCACCTAACTGGCTGCTGGGGTGGACAGCTACCTCACACCTTTTGTTTGCTTTGAGGACTCCCCTAGTATGTTCCCGTCCTAATCCCTCAGAGGTGGTCATGAACTTGTCGGTTCGTGGAGCTACCCAAGGTCACTCGCTTCTCAGGCACGTGGTTTACTGTACCGCTATGCCTTTGTAGCAGTGCTTTGCAGATAAAGCAGACGTTGTCAGAGGACAGCAACAAGGGATACATCATCACACACGTCCACCTATGTGCCCACGCCTACCCACCTTGTTACCTGCAGGAGCGGGATTGCGGAAAGAATTTAATCGGTGAGATAAAAATCAGTGCAGATGCATTGCTGACAAAGCAGTGTATAACTAGAAATACTGCCTACATAAACACCTCACCTATATCGTATGCAGAGTGACCGAGATGCCATTTCTTTTTGCGCCCTAGATTGAAGTGCTGTAAGCCGCTTCCCTGAGATCTGTGGCAACTAAAGCTTTCAGAAAGGGACACTGGAATGTTGTAATGTTTCATGGGTACATGACAGAAGTAGGCACATAGGAAACCTAAATGTTCTAAATGTTACAGCAACTTTATGGCTACCACGCAAATGACAAGGCTGGAGGTGGCTAGATCTGAAATTTGGATTACTTAGAGTGGTCTTCTATTTCTGCTGTCTTTTCTAATTTTTTTTTTAACCCACTGCTTAAAATAATTAAGATCTTACATGCCTCAGAATGACTGTTTTTTACACGGTAAAAGTGGCTCTTTAATAAATCTCTCGCTTTTCTATGTTAGGCTGTGTACTTTTTCATTGATATTCCTTAAGATCCTACTGTACTACAGGGTCTTTCATAGTCTCTGTAAGCTCTTGAGGATTCCTCGCTCATTAAGATATTCTCTTTGGCAGGATCTCTTGCAGCTGCAGTATGAAGGTGTTGCTGTCATGAAGTTGTTTGACAGAGCAAAAGTGAACGTCAATCTTCTGATCTTTCTTCTGAATAAAAAATTTTATGGGAAGTAACCAACCTCTGCCAGCAAGTCTGTGAAAGGGGAGATGAATAGAAACCTGCACGTCAACTTTAAATAATTTAGTGATGTATCAGTATAGTCCCACCGTGTGCTAATTGTATCGAATGTATCATGAAGGAGGACTAAGAACCTCTTGGGAATTGATGGCCCTGATTGAGTCTGCAGGGTGTTGGTTTCTTGTTTATTTATAATCTTCAACTTTGAAGATCCCCTTTAAAGAGGTTATTTTAGAATGTATTTTTACAGGGGTTTGGGAATTAAACTAATATTAGAGTATACTTGGGCCATCTGAATGCTTAATTTGCCTAACCCTGTGTGCTTTGTGAGGCTTGAATTCTTGTTGCCTGTGCAAAGAGAAAGCTGGCATTGTATAGAGGTCTGTTAGCCTCTTCATGAAAGCCAAAAAAGGGTTGCAGGTGGTATTTGGACTCCAGTTATTCTCAAGCAGCGATGACCAATATAAAACATGGTCAAGGTCCACGTTACCTGTTTGTTTGCAAGCTTGCATTGGTAGAGGTGGCAGCGGCCAGTTGCCAAAATTAGAACTACTGCGGTCAGGGTAATTAGTAAGCATCATAAATAGTTACTGAACTATTTGTGATTATGTACTACAGCCACATATAGCAGCTTCAGTGTCTCATTTTTCTTGATTTGCTTCTGTTTATCCCACTGTGTTAATTTACAGGTGCCCCCTTAAATGGAGAGACCATGGAATGTACTTACTAGGGCTTATAGATAGAAGGATTTTTGTGGAAGGGGAGGGTAGCCGAAAAAATGTCTTGTGACACGTTAACTTTTAATGTTGCTTGCAAAGCATTTGAAATGTAAAATTCACTTTTTTTTTCCCAGTTTGGAGCGATGTTCTATATATTGGTGTCTGATGCAATAAACGTTAGTTTTCTTCCTTGGACAAGTCTGTAGGTAGAGCCAATCTCAAATAGATTAGCTTTTAAAAAGTTAATTTTTTCTAGCTACACTCAAGATCCTGTTTCTGATATTATTTCATGGGGGTTTTGGTGCTGGTGGTGCTGGCTGTTCTGCTATATCCAATAAAAATGCAGAGACTCTTCAAAAATGTAATTGACCTTTAAATTCATTTGCTTCAGCTGCTCCCCCAGTTTCTTCCTTAACTTTTTTTTTTAAGGGACATATCACCTGCAAACTTCAAGTTGGCCTGCTTGTTCAGGTTACTGTTCAGAGTTTAAATGAACTTTTTGATCTACACTGAGGCAGTTCTTTCAGCTTATATCTTTTTTTCTCGTGAAAGACATTCCCTGGTATTTGGAATGGTCGCGTCACTGAGTATAACTTTTCTGCGGTTCTCTTGGAAGTAAATCCGTAAACTTTCTGGTGTTTAGACTGTGTTTAAACATACTCCGGTGTTGGTGTGTGTGCGGTCCAACCCGATAACTAAAACCTCTTACCGAGCCCAAGAAAGATGGAGCACGTCAACCACTGAGCTTTCACCTCATGTTTTATCAGGGAGTTTATGGCCCTGCCGAGAGACAGATGTTAATTAATGAGTCCCTGGCCGAGCCATGACAGTAACCAGTTCTGTTCAAGCCGGTGCTTTATTGACACGTTCATCAGCCATATTCTCTGATAAGTCCTGGGGTTTGTTCCTGTTTTACTTTCAGCCTTATATCCAACTTTCCACCCCTTCTCTCTGTCCAGTGCACCTTTTATGTTCCTCCTTGTCCTGTGTGCTCCCCCTCCCATTCCCTTTCACTACTTCACTCTCTCTTGTTCTTGTTTTTCTTTCAAGAAATAAATGCTTAATATTTATTTAATAAATATTACTCAATCCCTCTCCTCTTTTTTTTGTCTCTGTCTCCCTCCCTGCCCGCATCTTTATTTCTCCTCCTTCCTGCCTCACCTTTTTCCTTTGTCCTGCACCGTGACTGTATTTCTTTGTCCCTCTCGCTGTCCTTTTGCCTGTACCTCTCTGCACCTGCTGGCCAGACCTCCTCCCTCATTGTACCCTTCTCTGGGTTTGCCTCTGTCCTGCTGGCCGTGCCTCTCTATCTCCGTCCCTGTGCTGCGCCTCGCCCGCCTCCCCCCNCCTGCCCCCCTCCACAGGCACGTGCCATGGTCATTTCCGCTCTGGGTCCTCGTTTCCCTCTTTGTCTCTGTATCCCTCTGTCCTTGCCGTGTGTTTGGCACTGTGTCTTTTTCTCCGTCCTCCTCCGCGCCTCTCTCTGTCATCCTGCCCATCCCAGGTTTTTTATTTGGTTTTGGGGTTTTTTCCAATTTCATCCTGCACCCCGTCTTCCTTTTCTTCCCGTGTCCTCTCTGCTGCCACTCCCTCTTTCTGCCTCTCGCCTGTGACTGCAGGGCTGGGGAGGAACTTCAGCCGTTCTGGGGGCTGCCCCCCTTTCTCGTTGCAGCAGAGTCCCTTTTTGGGGGGGGACGTACACGTGGAAAGGGCTCGGATAAAGCGCCGTGCTGCTGTCCAGGGCAGTTTTAGTCGTTCTGTGCCTTCTTTGGGGGTGAGGAAAAAAGGCTGAGGGGGAGGGGTTGGAGACTCGGGGGCTCTGATGTCCTTTGGGGCACCCCGACGTCCCCAGGAGAGGGAGCCACGCTGCGGTGGAGGAGCAGGTGAATGGGGAATGAGGGAGGGTCCAGGTGAGTTGCCCTCCCCGAGAGGAACCCAAAGCTGCCAGAAATTTTCCCGGGGAGGGATGGGTGCAGAATACTAAAACCCGTCAAGTTTTTCGTTTTTGTAAGTGTTGGCAAAGAATAGGAATTTATC